>CAIGQQ010032765.1:8472542-8498288 GCA_903798035.1 Danio albolineatus
TTTTTTTTTTGGCTTAGTCCTTTTATTAATCTGGGGTCGGCAAAGCGGAATGAACCACCAACTTATACAGCTAATATGTTTTACGCAGCGGATGCCCTTACAGCTGCAACCCATCTCTGGGAAACAACCATACACACTCATTTAAACTCAAGCACAACGGGCAATTTAGCCTACCCAATTCAACTATACCACATGTCTTTGGACTTGTGGAGGAAACCGAAGCACCCGGAGGAAACCCACGCGATCACGAGGAGATCATGCAAACTCCACACAGAAATGCCAACTGACCCAGCCGAGGCTCGAGCCAGCAACCTTCTTGCAGTAAGGTGATCGTGCTACCCATTACGCACCCAATTTGTATATATATATATATATATATATATATATATATATATATATAAAGCATAAATGCAATTATAGTGCAATTATAGTGCCACGCCTAAGGTCTTACTTTATTAGTAAGTACTGTACAACCCCAAATGAGAAAAGGTTGGGACAGTATTGAAAATGTGGGAAAAAAAGAAAGAAACAAAAGTATTGATTTCCAAATTTACTTTGACTTTTTTCAAAGTAGAACATTTCATTGCAGACATTATGAACACAAAATATTTCATGCTTTGTTTGGTCAACTTCTTTTCATTGGTTAATATACATCCCTTCCTGTCATTCAGACCTGCAACACACTCCAAAAAAGTTTGCACAAGAGCAACTTAGCAATCTAAATTGGTTAAATAATGATGTAATTTGAAAAACAGGTGATCTTAACAGGTGATTGTAAATATGATTTGGTACAAAAGCAGAATTAACATTCTTTGACTCGAGTGAACAAATCTGCTCTCTCAAGCAAACACAATTTTAACGCTTTTGCAAAACTCCTGTTTTAAACTTCTTAAAGTATTTAATCCAAACGAGTATTTATTTTGCTCGTTTCTGCTGAATGAAAAACAAAACTATGGTGTATAAACACAATTATAGTGCCACAACTATGGTCTTTATTAGTAAACAAACAGTAGCAATAATCAATCTTACATCTCTCAAATTCAATAAAGCTTGGGATTGGCATCTGCCTATCATTATGATCAAAAAGTGGAATTACATTAGCTGCAAAACCTCTGATCATCTTTCCTGAATTCTGATATTTTACACAAGGTTTTTCTCACAATTAGAAGTAACAACATAAACTCAGTATTGTGAAACTACATCTAACAGTTATATCAATAATCTTCTGAATTCTGTAATCGTAATATTACAATATTTTTCCAATGATGCTGTTTTGGATATTTCTTCTCAGAATTGAATTAACATCTTTTCTGACTTGCAAGTTCTTAGAATTGCAAGATGGCAGTTATCTTTTTTATATTTTTATATTATTATAATTTTTTCCTTCTTTTTTCTCTTCATTGATTGAACACTTTTTACAATATCCTGTATAAGCTTAGGTGGCATGGTGGCTCAGTAGTTAGTCTCCTCACAGCAAGAAGGTCACTGGTTCACCCTTCTCCGGGTGCAGTCCAAAGACATGTGCTCTAGGTGAGTTGGGTAAACAAAATTGGCCATAGTGTGTGTGAATGTGAGAGTGTATGGGTGTTTCCCAGTACTGGGTTGCAGCTGAAAGGGCACCTGCTGCTCAAAACATATGACGGAATAGTTAGCGGTTCATTCTGCTGTGGTGACCTCAGATAAATAAGGGACAGCTGAAGGAAAATGAATTAATGTAAAAACTTAAACTGGATACAGTCTATGTTCATATAAATAAATAAATAAATAAATAAATAAAGGGTGTGAAGTGGCACAGTGGGTAGTATGATCGCCTCACAGCAAGAAGGTCACTGGTTCGAGCCTAGGGCTGGGTCAGTTGGCAATTCTGTGTGAAGTTTGCATGTTCTCCCCGTGTTTGCTTTGGTTTCTACCAGGTGCTCTGGTTTAGCCCACGAGTCCAAAGATGTAGTATAGGAGAAGGTCTGTAGTGTATGTGTGTGAATGAGTGTGTAAGGGTGTTTCCTGGTGATGGGTTGCAGCTGGAAGGGCATCCGGTACGTAAAACATATTCTGACATAAGTTGGCGGTTCATTCCGCTGTGGCGACTCCAGATTAATAAAGGCACCAAGCCGAAAAGAGAATTAATGAATGAATGAATACAAATTATGTGTAAAAAAAAATTTAAAAACCTAAGAAATACAAATCAACTTCTAACTACACACAGAGCGCCAGTTCTGCACTGTCAGTTCTCAGAGGTAGATCAAAAACTACACACACAGAGAGAGTCGCAGAGGTAAACCTGAGGCACTGAGGCGGTAATAGAGCAGACATAACAGCATGCTGGGTATTCCCTCAAGATGTCACATTAGATCAAACGCAGAGCGAGCCAGAGAGAGCGAGAGACAGAGCGCTGGCCTCAGGTGTACTGGCCACGGCTGTCTGCCAGACTCTGACGCGTGCCAGGTGAAACGTGTCATCCACAATGTCTTTGCTTTAGTGAGGCAAAAAAAAAAAAGCTTCCCAGAGCCGGCAGGCTGCAGGCTCTACCTGTCTGTGTTGGAGCGACGCTGGAGTGGATAAGTGGTTATGTAATTTGTTGTTGAGCAGCAAATTACACGCTCTGTAACTTCTACCCGCCCAGCCAAACATGGGGCAAACGGTGGTGTGTCCTGTGCAATTACATGCGAGGCATGAATATACGTGGTGCAGATGCAAGGTGTAATTTGTTAATGAGTGATAATACTCTGCTCACGGCGTGCACTGAGCTCACTGCAGGTCTGCTAATTATTTCATTTGTGATTACTGATTAGGCATGATTACCTAGTGCAAACTCATACACAAGGGTTAGCTGTGTGGAAATTCACTCAAACTGCTGTTATAGAATGTGACTGGATGAGATGAAATCACTGTAAAATAGTAATGTCAAATAAACTGTGACACTATGTATGGTGTCTGTTACATGTTACCTGTATACTATAGCAACATTGACAAATTATACATATATTTGCGTTAAAGGGTGTCACAGTAGTGCAGTGTGTAGCATGATTGCTTCACAGCAAGAAGGTCGCTGGTTCAAGCCCCGTCTGGGTAGGTTGGCATCTGTGTGTTCAGTTTGCATGTTCTCCCTGTGTTCGTGTGGGGTTTTCTCCCGGTGCTCTGGTTTCTCCCCCAGTCCAAAGACATGTGCTATAGACATGCTAACAGTGTGTATAAACGAGTGTGTGGGTGTTTCCCAGTGTTGGGTTGTGGCTGGAAGGGCAAATAACCCCTAATTAATAAAGGGACTAAGCCAAAAAGAAAATGAATGAATAAATGAATGAATGAATATTCACATTAAATAATCTTTAGACCAAACCATGATTCTAAAGCTATGGTTGGTCATTTAATACTAGTTAAATGTAGTTACATCTAAGTATTAGAATTGTATTTAATTTTAATGGTTGAAAAAATCAGAATAAAATCAGAAAAAACAGAGAATGTATGTAACATGAATGAAAGTTACAAATTTCTTAATAAAGAAAGAAATACAGATTCAATTTGTTAGCATTTAGTATTGTTAGTATACATACAGTTGTTTATTGTTAATATGTTTTTGATAATATATAAAGAACATTCATTTATGCAACAAAATGTTAATTAGTGCTGCGCAAAGATATATTATGATTAACTGCACATGAATTGAACTTTTGTTTTGACAATATTCTAACTTTAAAGTTTGTTTTGACATATGTACAGTATGTGTGCTGTGTATATTTATTATGTATACGTTCACACATGCAGGCATATATTTGAGAAAATGTTCATTTATATTTAGATATATGTTTATGACACAAATTCAGTATACATTTACATAATAAATACAGTTGAAGTCAGAATTATTAGCCCCCCTGAATTATTATCCCCCGTTTATTTTTCTCCCCTATACTTTTTTTAACGGAGAGAATATTTTTTTCCAACACATTTTTAAACAAAAGTTTTAATAACTTATCTCTAATGACTGATTTCTTTTATCTTTGCCATGATGACAGTAAATACTGTAATATCTTACTAGATATTTTTCAAGACACTTCTATACAGCTTAAAGTGATATGTAAAGGCTAAACTAGGTTAATTAGGTTAACTAGGCAGATTAGGTAATTAGGCAAGTTATTGTATAACGATGGTTTGTTCTGTTGAGTATCAAACAGACCTTTTGACCTTAAAATGGTCTGTAAAAAATTAAAAACTGCTTTTATTCTTGCCTAAATAAAACAATTAAGAGATTCTCCAAAAGAAAAAAATTATCAGACATACTGTGAAAATTTTCTTGCTCTGTTAATTATAATTTGGGAAACATTTAAAAAAAGAAAGAAAAAAAAATCAAAGGGGGGCTAATAATTCTGACTTTAACTATACATAAAATATTTGTCATAACAAAAGTTTATTTTGGATGCAATAAATCACAATGAATCTTTGCTAATTAATAGATTATGTTTGCCTTTTTTCAATTAAAAAAAATTTACAGACAGGTAATTGTAATTTTTTATTATTATTACTATTACTATTACTATTACTATTATTATTATTATTATTATTATTATTTTTATTATTATTAATCTTATAATTTAATAGTTCATCTGATTAATATTCATGCAATAAAGAAATTGACGAAAAACAACTTAACAAACAAAATTAAAACACAGCATATTCATGATTCTAAATAAAAGTAAATATCTTTCATATTCTTCACTGTACACAGGGGCTTTTCTCATGCATACTGTAGGTAAGTGGCTTTAGGTGGTCTGCTTCATGTGATTTCTGAATTTCTACCTATGTGTGAGGTTCTAGCCTAATCATCACGTTATAAATAACTTCTGAAAACAAGAAATCTGCTCATGTAAAAAAAAAAGATAGAAAGAGACAGAGAAAAAAAGAACCAACAAGCCCACAGTTAAGACTGTTCTCACATGCATAAATGGATTGTGAGCTTGCTAGGGGTGAGTCCCTGCAGGGCCCTTTGCGCTCTTGAATGATGGACTATCTTCACAGCAAACCTATAAGAACATCATGTCGAATGCCACAGGCCACATCCGCAAACACGCTGCCAAATACCTCCAGAACCAGCAGATCCTGTCAATGTGAATCCTCAGCCTGCAGGTGCAGGGGCTATTTTTTGCAGCACATATGTGATTATACATATGATTATACTCAATATCTGATCTTTAGCATGAAAGTATTTCAGTGAGTTAGACATCTGAGGCTCCGACTTTTGCGCTCTTCATGTTTAAAAGTTGAAAGCTATGAAGCAGGCTGGGCATTAAGTATTTAAAGAAGGAAATATTGATGCCTGAACTTGAATATATAGAGGATACCGCATTAAAGTTTTATTACAAGGAATAAAAGTACCTAAAGCAAGATGTTCGTACAGGAGAGGCGCCGATACCAGGATTAAATGATTAATGAATTCTGGAGGGAATACTTGCGAATCTTAAAAGCCCACGCTGCATCTGGTGAAATGGTTAAAAAGAAAGAGAGGCTACATCTTCCATGCAGAGTGTCAAACACACAGATAGAGCGGGTGAATCGGCTCAATTGTTCTCAAAAACAAACATCTTCATTTACTCATTACCAGAAAAATAGATCTGATCGGGGCAAATTCCAATGGGAAGAGAGCATTAAAATACCCTACTCACACTGATGGTGAACAGACAAATGAAAGACAATGTAATTTTCTCATTATCTTTACCTGGAATGTTACTATGACAGGCAGCAAGAAATGGGAATATCATATTACTGTTGTTAATACTGCAGTATATTGGAACTAGATATACATTTACAGGTTTGAAATGAGCTTTATGTGTGTGGTCCCTCTCTGCCACCACCTGTAGTGTTCAAAGAGGATGTGGCAAGTTTTTACACATTTTAGATGTGGAAGAAATAATTGATGACAGCCATTTTAATATTAGAATAGAATAAACAACCACCTTATTTTCTAATAATTTAATAGACCAGAGTCAATTAGCCCACCTAAGGTTATCACACATTAACATTGTTGTTTTTTATAAAATCTGTAATTATTATTATTATTAATATCATCCAAAGCCTTAGCTGCTAATTCCAAAACATAATTTTAGAGTTAGTAACAAAAACTACAATAACAATTGTCACAGAAAAAAAGACAGAGATTAGATGAGTGTGGATTCCCTGAAAGTCTCAACAGTGCACACAGGTGGAGAAGCGCCCACAAAAAGATACTTTCCACAGATATAAAAAATGTGGTTAAAACTACAAACAGTTTGTCATTTTTATCCTATTATTTAACACAATCATTTACAGAGTCAGTGCATTATTTCCTATGACAGTGGGGTTGTTATACCTATGGTTATGATGTTCTATTTGCATATAAAAGGCTGTTACCATTTTTACACATAATAAAATTTTTGTTGTAATGCACTTCTTTTTTATATAGTACATTTTATCATGCATGGCCATTCAACCAAAGCACTTAACAATCATCCGGGGGGTGGGGGGTCTCTCCACACCACTACCAGTGTGCACCATCCATTTAAATGATGCGACAGAAACCACAGGACAACAGTCACCACACACCAGTTATAGGTGGATGATTGGGAGGCTATGATGGTTAACGGCCAATGGAGGGAAGTTGGACTGGATACAGGGGTTATACACCTGCTCTTTGCGAGAAGTGCCATGAGATTTTAATGACCACATAGTCAGGACCTCTGCTACGTCTCACCCGAAAGACGGTGCTCACTGACAATATGGTGTCCCCTTCACTCATGCAGAATGCAGGTTGAGTGCCCCCTGCTGGCCTCACTAACACCACTTCCAACAGCAACCTAGTTTTTACATGTGGTTTCCTATCCAGGTACTGGCCAAGCTTAGCCCTGCTTAGCTTCAGTGAGTAAGCAGTATTGGGTTGCAGGGTGATACGGCTGTGTTAACGAAAGTAAATTTACATCTAAAGTCATAAAATTTTTTTTAAAGTCATTTACTGTTCCACTGTTCTCAAATGACAAATGATAAAATGACTTCCTTTACCAGTATACCTGTGGGAGGTATTTAGTGTGTACCTTCCTGAAGGTATTTAGGTGTTAACTTTCATTTTGAATGGCCCATAACGTCATTGCATTTCTGAAATGCCCTTCGAGAGTACAAAAATACACTTTCCATGAACTTTTGATGCCTTTTGAATTACACACGCATTTTCCTTAGTTTTTTAACAGATTTGCATTTCTCAGATGACCAACAAATGCTCTTGTTTGTTATGTTAGCAATAAATTGTTAATATAGCAAACACATATTTTCAGGACTAAATTCAATCCCCCATCTCTTTGTTTACAAGAGTCACGGTCCAGACTAGAAGGAGGCTGCCGGCCTCAAACTCAAGTCCTATGAAAATACATGAAGTTAGAGCAAACGCTGGCCAGAGACATTAGTGGCAGTTTTTTTTCCTCCTCAAAAATCTTCCGAAAGTTGACATAACTTCAGGTCCTGACTAACAGCCCAGTGGGAAGAAATGAGTTTCAGTGCAGTTTTGGACTGTTTTCCTTAAACTGAGCTGTGAGCAGTTTGGCAGACATTTCTGATGCTCTTTCGGAGGTCCTTTGCCTATGTGAACGCGAGTGATGCATCTGCCAAGGGTAGCAGCGAGAAGTCTAAAATCCTGGAGCGTAAGATGCAAGGCCTACATTAGTTATGTGAGCTTAGCCAAGGCTCTGTTTTTCTCCCTGGCAAAAAGTTGTTTTTATCAGGCCCCTGTCAGGCTCATTTGATAGCACACTCCTTTGGTTTTACAACTGCTTTGGCTAAAGAAAGACAACCCACTGAGCGATGGAAATGGCGCACACCCAGACGGTATCTGCGAAGACCAGCAGGTCACAGCCAAAAATGTATTGCATTTTACCTTTATCAGCTTCAGACTTTGATTATACAACAGCGATACATGTGCAGGAGACATCTGATATCCGAGATATCCAAACTGGACGGAGCCCAGACTTGTTCTGTAAGAGCTTTGCAAAGGCATCCAGCTACAAAATCGAGTAGATGAAAAATAAAACTACTTCCAAATCTGTAATTGTGTGCTGTTGAGAGATTTTTGTGGAATGTATAAAGTGGTGAATTGGATGATGTTTGCAGAATGGGACAACACCCACAATGCCGTGCTGGGACTCGCGCTGGGCCATAAGACTCAGATCCAACTGAAGAGTAACAGCATCGTTAAGCTGTCCAACTTGGGACAGTTAGGAATAGGCAATGCTCCAAATCTGGAGAGAGAACAACATTCTCTGGTTGACAACTTCGATCCATCATTTTATGAGCAAAATTGCAATCCAGAGATGTCCTTGTTATTGGAGTTTGGAATTGTTATTATATGATGCATCACTGTAACCAATTTCAGGTCTAGATGCACTTCTGAAACATGAAACAACAACAAACTAATTATTATTTTATGTTATTCGTATTTTTCTTTATCTTATTTTTAATAATAATAATAATAATTTTTATTTCTTTATTTATTTAAACCAATTAAAATGAATTACCATTTAATTCAGCTGTTAATATTTTATTTTCGAAACTGAAGGTATGTCAACAGAGGAGCAGTGGTGTGAACACACAACATACAGTAGAGCCAGTTCCTCATAACTCCTCTCACCAAAGCTGGACGTCAAAAGCAAAGTTAGTAGCAGTTCCGGCCAGAGCTGAGTTTAACCAGCAGCAGATGGAGTCTAATCCTAAGGGTTTCCCTTTGCTTCCGGAGTCACCCACGTCCACAGGTGCTCGCCTCTTCTCCCCCCATTCGCATTTCAAATCCACCCCCTCTATTTCCTGTAAAGCAGGTGCACTGTTAATCCCTACTGGGGGTCAGTATGGCAGCAGGCCTCCGGCTAGACCTCCACCTGCTCGTGTTGAGCAAGACCCATCCACAAATGTATTCTCTTATGGAAATAATCATACTCTGATTGAGGCTGAAATAAAGATTCGCACAAACGGAGCATAGCAGCGAGACTGACCTTTCTTATGTACAATGCATAATCTCTCTGCCATGCAAAAACAAGAATAAATAATGATTTGAATTATTGAATCTTTAGAGAACGCTTGAAAGTCTGCCGCTTGTGTTTTGAACCGCCAATCAAGCAGCGAGTCACTTCACTCCCTACTTCCTCTCCGAGTGATCACCTCTCGCCGTCCTGTCGCTCAAGCTTCAAGTATTTCTGAAGAAAAGGGGGGAAAAGTCAGCTAGCGCCTCAAAGACGCATGTGTCAAAGAGCCGGACTTTTCACACTTGAAAATGTACATGCAAAATTTCATTTAAAATTTGATTACACGCATCCTTCTTCCGCATGCTAAGATAAAACAGCATAGCTGACTTGCAGTACGGTGGCCCATATTTTCATCTAAACCAGTGGAAAGAAGTTCACCAGCTGGAGAGTGGCAGAGCTAGAATGTGCAGTCACATGTTGGGATAAGTTACAGATCTGTGAGATTACTGCAGATGGTCCGGGCAAACAATTAAAATGAATCAAACATGTAACGGCAGCCCTTCGCTCTCCTTTCAGCTTGAAATTATCTCATTCGACTCCTAAGACCAAGATTATTTTCACTTAGTCCCTTCATGCATCTTGATTGATTGCAACCGCTGTTACATGCTGCATTTTGCATGCTTGCATGCTTACGTTTTGGAGGAGCTGACGTATGTGGAAGTTTTAAAGCTTTTGGATGCCAAGACCCCAAAATATGATGCTCATCTTGTGATAGATGACCTTAATAAATTATAAATCTGTTTACTTGAACAAATGCTTATTTATTCCCGTGACAGGGGAAAAGTGTGTGATGATAACCACCTTATTTAAGCAATGTGGAACCAAATTGTTTTTGTTTTTTTTATCCACAATATTCATTAGCTGCTATATTCATAACTAAAATAGTTGTGCAGCAAATGGTAAAACTATTTGTAATGCAAACCAGTGTGCTTATGATTATGATAATTATTTGAAATAGAGAGATAATACAACTAGTTTGCAAAATTAAGTATTACTGTAGAACAGGGAACACCAATCTCGGTCCTGGAGGTCCGGTGTCCTGCAGGGTTTAGCTCCAACTTGTCTCAAAGCACCTGCTTGGATGTTTCAAGTTTACCTAGTGAGAGCTTGATTAGCTTGTTCAGGTGTGTTTGATTAGGGTTGGAGCTAAAATCTGCAGGACACCGGACCTCCAGGAACAAGTTTGGTGACCCCTGCTGTAGATGTACATAGAGCTCAGAAAACTAAGCTGATTAAATCGGAGGTCTTGCACATTCAAGCTAAAAGTGACTCTGTCTGCTCTTATGGCAAAAATAAGAGAAACAATAACTGGCTATCATATTACTTTAATAAAGCAAATATATTTTGCACAAATTATCTGTAACTTGATGACTTTTACTTCATAAGCTGAAGTATCAGATGATTACACACATGCAGAACTTTTTGGTCTAGTTAACAAAGAAGTACTTGGAGATGTTTCCTGGTACTCAGTCTGCTCATGAGACAGCCATCCTACAGTATATGCTGCCATCATCACTATCACAAAGTTAAAAGCATGTGAAACATTTTTGTCCCTTTCTATAAATAAAAGCCCAGCTGCTTGACAATATATGGATTAAAGAGCCCCTATTATGGGTTTTTGAAAATGAGCTTGTATGCAGAGTGTAACACAGCTCTAAGTGAAGTGAAATGTCCAGCTAAGGCTTAAATCTGAAAGTGCACAGTGTTTAAAACTATTGATTCATTTATAAAAGAGTTGACTCATAGTTCGACTCAAACGAGTCGGCGTGCTTACGAGTCTTTAGCCGTTTCGGCATGACGTGAACACGAAACATAAGCCCCGCCTATTTATGCGCGCGCAGATTCAAAATCCCCAACCCCACAAACAAACAACAGCGGTGCGAAAAAGTTGCCAGATCGGGCGGTTTTAAATTTGATTGTGCAGGTAAAACCTTTTGGGCAGGGTTTGGGCTGAAATCAGTCAGCTCCATCTGGCAACACAGAGAAGAGCACTGTGCTCAGCTGGATATTAGAAAGTGTGCAGAGAACCCAGAGATGAGACTTTGAAGAGTTAGTAGTTTCTGCAGAAATATCTCTGCATTAAACCCAGCCATGTGCTGTTCCCCCTCTGAGGAGTGCTTACAACGGAGGATTCAGAGCACCAGGACATTTCCCTGGCCTGCTATCCAGCAAGTGTGAGTAAGTGCAATTAAAACAGTCGCCTCATTGTTTTCTCTAGCTTGTTAATGATGCATTTAACTGTGTTTTGTAACTTGTAACCGCTTGTAGTGTCTCTGGTTAACTTGTATTCTCATATCGCGTCTAAAAACACGTTGTAAACGCAACGCGTGCCGCTGTGTTTACGGATTAAAATGCGTTTGAGCGTGTTCCTCTGCTGTTTGTCGTTGCTATGGCTACCATGAGCTCTGCTACACACGTGCGGCGGTGCTGTTTTATAATGGTTTAGCTTTTGCCGCTGTGTGCACTAATACTGAATTTATGTCGCTGTTTTTACTTCTGGTTAAGAATTAGAGTGATATGCTGGGAGACCGGGGGGTTAGTTTCGGGGGTGAGGTGTCTGAAATACGGGCGACTCCCGATAAAAACGAGTGTTAGCAGATTAGCTCACGCACACGCTATGACTACTTCAATGTTGAGCCGTGGTGAGCATTATCTCACGCCAAGCGCTGTCGACCAATCGCAACAGACTGGGTCATCGGTCCAATCAGCGCAGTTTAGTGTCGCGCTAAGGAGGGGTTTTGGAACAAATGAATCCCTAATCGATTCATATAGGAGTCGCTGGGATAATGCAGTAAAAATAAATGCATATTATAAGACAATGAAAGTGTTTTTTGACCATGCAATCAGATCAGCCTGCTGTTGGAGACCCCCAAAACCAATATATGACCCTTTTCAATGTATAATATGGGCTCTTTAAATATCTAATGCTGGGTTCACACCCATTGCAAATTTAAGTATTTGTATTAGTAGATTACATTTAACAATGCCACAAACACACTCAATTAATCTTAATTGAATCATTCAAACAAGTACAGTACATGCATTCTATGTCCTACACCATTCAATTCACAACCAAATTAATTCAATCTGAGGTACTGTAGTGTACACTAAATACAAAGCCTACTGACACCTACTGGTTGCTTACAAAACAAAATAAATTTATAACAGAAATGACAAATATTTACATCTAAATATTAAAACCACAAATTTACTTTTGTAACTTTACAAACAATGCACATATTTGGTGAGCATTTTTTTTTCTTCATTTCAACGTAATTCAGTTTATTTACTGTAATAACTGTTATGTGCAACCCTGTAAATGAATGAAGAAAATATAAATTAGTCTATAAATATTAATAATACTAGAATTATAGATATTATAATATTATATTATTAACATTTGTTACGTTTACTTTTATCCTTTTATCTTATATGTTATGTCTGCTGTAGCTATATTTCCATCCAAAACTGCGAATGAACTTTATGCGCAAAACTGGATTATCGTATAAAAGACGTCAAATCGGACAAAATCATCACTTCCTGATTAACTGGCGCCAAATATCAACAGTAAAAATATAATTTGCTGCAGTAGGAGAAGCTGTGATAAATGACTTGCGCCTCAGAAGGCAATCCTGACACGCAGTAAACGTGCGGTGGCGTTTGAAGACGCAGAGCACAGACGCTCTTGATTCTGGAGGTCATTATTAATATAATAACACAACTACTCGGTAAGGCATTTTAGAATGACCAAAACAACATTTCAGATGTTTTACAGTGTGTTCAGCCTGCTGGTTTGTCCATTCACACACATTTATATCATCACATGATCTCTTTTAACAAAATCACATGACCTTTTATTAATGTGCATACATAATTTATGCAGTAAAAGTGTTTCCATCAAAGTTTATGTGCATCTTTTCTAATTGAATAAAAAGTTTATCCTACTCAATTATGCGCATACATTTTTTATGTGCATTTTCAAAATTTATCATGGCGTTTCCATCAACCGTTTTTTTAATGCACATATCCAAAATGCGGATAAAAATAGGTGGATGGAAACGTAGCTATTGATACACTTCATGTTATTTTCTTATATTTGATGTCATCATTATGATATAATTTCTGTTAAACATTATGTATGCTTTTTTAGAAAGTATTACAAGTGACATGCATCTGTTATTTTCACGTTTAGAAAGCTAAAATAACAGTTTATCGTGAGTTGCTGAAATTATTCTTGGTCCATTAGATGCACAAGCACACTACCAGTTTCTCTATGCTGATAGTTAAATATCTGCTTGTTAATCAAAATCAGAAATTTTGATAATTTACTTAATTTTTGCACTTCACAATCAAACCCTTACAAGCGTGTTATCTAAACCACAGGTATCATGTCTTTCTGAGACAGTTTCTTAAGCAACCCTCCCTAACCCTCCCTCCAGTTTTTTTCTTTTGCAATCCTTGTACTTTCTTCACCGCTGTCCTCAAATGAGGTAAAAGGAGAAACAGATAGAGGTGAAACTGCTATTCATGTGTTTCTGTATTGAGAAACTCAAAGACAGCATTCCAGTTAAGGTTCAGCCTTCACGAAAACCCAACTGCACTATCAGCATGATTCACTACCCAGATCTCTGCGTTCAGACTTTGCCAGGTACATCGTCCGGCCGACTAGATTGCGACAGGCCACTCTTGGCTCAACCTTAGTTCCCTCTCGCATAGTTTCATGAGGAAATTAAAAGGGAAGAGGTGACTCTAATCAGAGGTTAGATTATTTTTAAACATCTGGTGAAGAATGTTGTGCAAAACTTGCAAAGTCAAAGAGGGAAACAAAAGTTAAGTCTCATGCAAACGAAGAAAATATGGAGAAAATGAAGGTAAAGAAACAAAGGTTTGCTAGTAGAAGCTAAATGTCAATGTTCATATTTTCAGTAAAAGTGTATAATGAAAGAACCTTCAGGAAAATTAGAGCGAGAAAGAGAGAGTTTTAAAAATGCTCTCATTTAGAGCCGTATTTTTCAATGAAATAACAAATCTAAATCTTTTCAGATGGTTTTATTGATCTTTAGACAACTCAAATGTTTTAGGCAATATAAGCTCTAATAACCTTGATCATTCTGAAATAAAAAGTGCCACAAGCTTCACTTTAATCCTGCAGTTCTCAGCAATGCCCATCTCATCACTATATATACTCATATGCATAAATAAATAACATATGTCATCTACATAAGTGGCTATATACATGCATACATTTGGTAATACAACATCTACTAGGTGTAGCATAGATATAATTCTAAACAAGAAACTAGTAAAAACACAAAAAGAAGGTTGAGACTATCAAAGAATAAAAAAAAAATCTCTATGAAAAATAATATCAGGTCTTTGCAGACTTTGGTAGAAAAATATGATTGTCATTGTCGTAAGAGCTTGATTACACAACCACAACGGCCCGCTGCTGAGGTAGACTGTGGTTCCCTCAAAGAAAAGTCACTGCTCTCGCAAACCTTTACCACAAAGTTACAGCCTTATTATGCCAAATTACTGCATGCAATCTTGGGCCTTAAAGGTAGCTCATCGTGCACTGATGAAAAACACATGAACA
Organism: Danio albolineatus; assembly: GCA_903798035.1. Lineage (NCBI taxonomy): Eukaryota > Metazoa > Chordata > Actinopteri > Cypriniformes > Danionidae > Danio > Danio albolineatus. The sequence continues at coordinate 8,487,162 of CAIGQQ010032765.1, forward strand.
AGCACAGGCCTTCATTTCACTATTAAGAATGATTACAATCGCACCAGGGGCCAGTCCTGTAAGATCTGCCAGTCATTTGCGTTAATTACCCAAGATTATCAACAAAGGAACTGCGTTTGTCCAAACCTGTCTGATTAGGAACTGAGAGACACTGGCCTCAAGGGAACGAGAAACAAATGTTCGCCCTTGATTTGTGTTTGTGTAGTTGCCTTAAAATCCCCTAAAAGTCATCAAATTTGCATGTTTTTTTCCTCTGGATTAGCCCAGACATGGTTCGTCCTGAAGAATGTATTCAAGTTTGTCCTGTTCCTTTGTTGACATTAGTGCCGTCAACTTGGTAGCAGCGATTAGAAGCAATTGGCAGCTTTTTTGATGTTTCATAATATATGATAATTTATGCCAGTGGGAAATCATGCACACATAAATGGCACCAGATATAAGTTGTCTGTCTGAAGCGCACTTGTTTACATCAAAAGTGCAGGGCAATCAGATTTTACAGGCATTTTCATAATTGGTTAGTCATTTGGTTTTGTGATTAAATAGGGATGCACAAAATAATATCAAAATAAACTCATTGCAATATGGTGTAGTGCAACTGTGGTAAACTAACTTTTCAACAAGAGAGAAGTCTGAATATCTCTGAAATCAGTAGTGTATAATTTCTCTGTTTGTGTAACATTTTATTTGTAATAAACATGCATGTTAATTAACATTGTTAATACATTCTTAACTAACAAATGAGCAAAACATTTGTTATGTATTTTGTCCATTTTAGCTTATTTTTTATAAATATTTATGAATTCTTGGAATCAAAACTTGTATTACTGTTTAAATTGCTGTTATGTCAGATTAATAAATGCTTTGAAAGTATTCCGTAAAAAAAATTAACTAATGTTAACACATGGTGCCTAATTTTAAAGTGTGGCTAAAATTCACTATAAATGTTTAATTTACAGTCATATTGGCAATAGTGGGAATGTGGCTGGTATAAACTCCCATTTCAATCATTGAAAAAGTATAGTTTATCATTTATTTTTTAATTATTTACACTCAAAAAGTGGCAATACAGTTCACGTTCCAATGTAAAATTAGAAGAAAAACATACATTTTATTCTGCTGTTAAAAAAAACACTTGTACCTACAAGAAAAAAGTAGTACAGCCAAGCTTTTCCAAAAATGTTAATAAAAAAAAATCATCAATGAGCAAATCTTCCTATAAAAAGATTCACTCCTCCAAAATATAAATATAAGTGCAAACTCCTGTAGCTTTTTCTTTAATCATCATCATCATAAGAAAAAAAAAAATGTTGCAATCTTAAAATGATTAAACCCATTATTTATTTAACTAAACAGGTCAAATTAACAAAAAGTCAACTCATAAACTTGTTTTTTCAGTTACACTTTATATGTATAATTTGTCAACACATTAAAGCAGCTAAAATTATAGACTGCCAAGAAACATGTGGGTGGGAATTGGGCTTGAAGTATTAGAGCGGGGTCGAGTACAAAACGCAGTGTTACAAGTTTTAAGCCCACAGATATATTTTAGTTCTTCCTGTCATTAGTAGTGATATCTCCCCCAATGCTAATGGATCTGTAAAGCATTACCATAAATCTAACCTCCCCCATAATATCCGAGTTCTTATGGGTCACTGACTCGCTAGATTCTACTTGATGCCTTCACACCGTGTTAAAAGATACAAGCCCAGTAGCCCTGCGCAAAGCCTTTCTAACGCTCCGCGCTAACCTTTCAGGTTGCACTGCTACCTAATAAGACATGTACGCACATGACGTGAATAGGCCCCTTGAAAAACACATTCAAATATGAGTAATATCGCTTTGACAGCAATCTGCATAAATTCAAATGCAGCCTGAAGCACAAACTGGCCTCTGTTTAAAATTCAGAATTATCCCTCTTTTAGCACACACACTATGGCATCTGTCCTCTAGAATTACCGCATGAAAAACCGGCACCTCAGATGGCAAGTTTTGACGAAATCGCGTGGACTGTGACAGATTTTCATCATGTAGAGGTGTCTGAGGCCACGTTCAGGTTTCAGGCGACGTATAAACAAGATATATTCAAGCACGTTAATTTATTGGCTAATCTCGCTGCTCTTGTTAACAGGGCAGATATTCTTATGCACTAAGGAGGTTTATCAATTTTTAATAACCGCTTTGAAATTTCATAAGGGAGAGATGATATCTTAACAGAGAGGGGAGGAAAGCATGACAGTCCTCATTGATGTTGTTTTTATTAGAGAAGGTGGACCACAGAGAGATTTAGACCACCGAGAGATACATCAAACGCACACGAAAACCCCTGCTGAATCAGCTGCACTCTCTGGAGTGTTACGAATACACATGAATCACAGCTAACCAAACTGCTCTGATGCTCATTATGTGATTATTATGGCTTTAAATAGATTCAAATTAATCAAATTAATTACACTGCGTTGAGTAATTCACTGAAAACACAGATTTTAAAAATAAATCAATATTTTACCTTAACTTATTGTATTCCATTCAGTGTTGTTTTAGTCGTCTAGTAGTTTTAATTAGTAGCTTGATTTAGTTTGTACTTTTGTTTTGCATTTATATTTGCATTTTATTTTCATTTACTCATTTATGTGATTTTTATGTTTCCTTTTCATTCGTTAAATGTTAGAAGTTGTATAAAACGTGTAAATATTTTTAAAATTTTGTTTCAATTAAAAAAAAACATACATATGCTGTTATTTTAAAAGTTGTATAATAATTGGTGCTCAGGAAACATTAAATATTATTATTATTATTATTATTATTATTATTATTATTAAATAACAGAATATAGTTGTGTTGCTTTATTCATTCTTTTCGGCTTAGTCCCTTTATTAATCTGGGGTCACCACAGCGGAATGAACCGCCAACTTATCCAGCATATGTTTTACACAGCGGATGCCCTTCCAGCTGCAACCCATCACTGGGAAACATCCATACACACTCATACACTACAGAGAATTTAGCTCACCCAATTCACCTATAGCACATCTAGGACTGTGGGGGAAACCGGGGCACCCGGAGGACACCCATGTGAACACGGGGAGAACATGCAAACTCCACACAGAAATGCCAATTGACCCAGCTGAGGCTCGAGCCAGCGACCTTCTTGCTGTGAGGTGAACATGCTACAAACTTTGCTACAGAATCTGAAATCCGTAATTGTATGTAACCACATGATCAAACTCCGAAATAAACAATGTGGCATTAGATTTTTTGAATCCCTACCTTTTAAACACCCTGTATATGTGTTTTTGGTATATAAAGTCTCTGTGTGTGTGTTTGTATCTCAAGGATCCAGCAGGACAGAAGGTGAACTCTGAGAAATGTGCAAATATTTCTCTAATTGCATTAGGCTGCAGAATTAGTTCATGTGTACTTAAAACTTAACAGGAAGTTAAATACGGTGAGAGGCAATTAAATGAGCCCGAGAGGATGATGGGAGTGAATTCTGTCTGTGTCTCCCCAGGGGTGGAGGTATTTGTTGCTGTAATAGGAAGCGTTTGGTCAGCAGCGAGCAGCTGAAGTGAGCAATCAGGTCCGTGGCAGATTACCTTACCCAGACGACAGGCCTGCTGGGAGCGTCCTGATCTAACGGCACCTGACACGCCTCCACACGGCTCCCTGCATGTGACTCGCCTGTATGTGTGAGCGCTTTTATCTGGGAGAGTATAGAGTCTGCTGGTGGATGATAACTGGTGAATCACTGGTTATGGATTAAAACTTCATCACTTCATACTTTACCTAAATCTACCCTCACGGTTAAAGCGCTCTGTTTACATAAAAAGGAAGAAACTGTAGTGGTTAAGTCCTCTTAATCTTTTTCCTCTATCAAAACATTTGTGGCCTTCAGCTCAACCCCTCGTGACCCAAGCATGTGTTTGAGGAAACGGCCCTTGTGCATCCCGAACTATAATGAACTTTTCCTGTGGCCTTGAATGGGAAGGTCATTAATGAGACATCAGTCAAAAAAAAAAAAAAAAAATCTTACGACACTACACGTTTCTAAGAAGTATGATTCTAGTGTAAAACAAAAAGGTTTAACACTCAATGAATTGTCTTATCACATTAACAGCGCAATATTTTTTTTAGATAGCACATACAGACTGACAGAAAGACATGCCAGGACAGATGAACATTCCAGGAAAGTCAGACGACTGGACGTTACAGACAGAGGAACATACCAGGTCAGGTTGTAAAGGAGACAGCACAGAGAGATGGGCAGACCGGGAATAATGCGCAGACGAGCATACCAAAACAGACAGACAGATAGATGGACTGACAGACCAAGACAGACGGACACACAAGGAAAGTCAGATTGAATGAACATACAGTAACGGGACAGACAGACAGGCATACAAAGACATATGTAGACATACCAAGAGAGACAGACAGATGGATGGACAAACATAACAGGATGGACGAATATACCAAAGGGTTTATATTTCAGGTCAAATATCAAGTTCCTTGACTTTCACTGACTAAAAGCTGGATCTCCACGACATTTGATAAGCAGAAAAAACAGGCCACTGTTATGCTTGTATATTAATATTATTAAATCATGTTAAAACATTAACATATTACAATAGGTTTAGCTTGAATGTTGTTCTCCATTAGCCACTATGTGAAAAACATCAGAAAATTTACCTCAGATTCAGAAAATTACTGTTTATTTGCTGTTTTTTTTATATTATTATTACTGTACTTACAGTACAAGTACTATTAATGTCTGTTGGTTGTGAAGTAGTTTTACAAATTTTACACATTAAACTTTTCTATGGTAACTCTGGCTCTAAAGTGATACTCAAAAACTAAGTTCTTAATTTATTCATTTCTTTACCTATCTTTATTCATTCATTCATTTTCTTTTCGGCTTAGTCCCTTTATTAATTTGTGGTTGCCACAGCGGCCACCAACTTATCCAGCATATGTTTTACACAGCGGATGCCCTTCCAGCTGCAACTGCAACCCCCTAACTATCTTTAAAATTATTTTAATGATATATTAATTATTAATTTAAATGTATACTATTTTAAAGCTCCTAAAATGTATATTAATATAAATTTGTATTATAATATTGACATTATATTATCTGCATTTGACTGCCAGTTGATAAGCATGAAAGCAATAAAATGGAGCAGACAAATTGCCTAAACTTAAAAACAGCATTAAATATATTTTTGACTAATGGACACAAAATTTAAAAGCAACATACAAAAATCCCTGGTATTCCGTGACTTGGGGGGAAAAAAAATTAAAATTACCTATACCTTTCTTCAAATTCCATAATATTCCAGAAATCCCCTGACCCCTGACTCGTGATACCAGTTCAGACAGACGAACATAACAGGATGGACATACTAGCGCAAATACACAGACACATAGCACAAACATACCAGGTAAAAACAAACAGACGAACATACCAATACAGACAGACAGATAGACGAACTGACAGACACACCAGGACAGATAGACAGACCAGGAAAGACAGACAAATGAATGAACATACCAGGTTGGACAGATACAGGTGGCATACAAAGATGGACAGAAAGATGAAGATATCTAGGAAGTATGGATGGAAATATCACGATAGATGAATGAACATACTTGAAAAAAAAACAGGTGAACTGATATAACAGGACAGACTAATTGATATAACAGGACAGACTAATTGATATAACAGGTCAGATAAATAGATCTATCAGGGATGGATGGATGGATGGATGAATGGATGGATGGATGGATGGTACGGATGGATGAAAGAACCAAGCTGCATGGATGGATGGGACGGACGGACGGACGGACGGACGGATGGATGGTAAGAAATATAGACAGACAGATGAACAAACCAGGACAGACAGAACAATGTATATACCAGGGCAGATGGATGGACATGCCAAGACATGGTCAAAGAAACGGAAGGACATATCGGATGGATAGACATTTGTAATAATTGTTTAAAATGTTCAAGTCACCATAAAGAGAGAACTTTCACTCGCTTGATAGAAAGATGTCTTTGTTTTATACTTGTTTTTGTAAATGCAGATTGAACTGTTATTCTGGCTAAGTGTTGTGGTCCACACACAAACAGACTTGTCTGTAAAACTGTCCAGACTTACTGAGGATAAAAAAGTAAACAAAACAGGAAATCCAGGAGTCAAAGAAACCCTGTTCTTCACTTATATTACAGATTGTTTGTGCACTTTCTGACAACGCCGGCACTGTCAGAAAGAGGCATATGTTCGGCTCACTGCACATAATTTGCTTAGTGACATTGTAATCTATGCAAATGATTTTTAAGCTCAACACAATAAAGCCCTCTCATTTCGTAACATAAATAAGTATGCATGAACAGACAATTAGAATATGATAATGTAAATATCAATCAAATCGTGGGGAAAACATGTCAAAGCTAATTGCCCATCTATTTGATTGCCAATAGCCACAAGCACTGTTTTTCTCATACACTTTTATTCATTTTGAAGTTTACCATGTAGATGAACTTTGTGCTGGCCATTTGTCAGGTCTCGATTAATATGGTGCGATGTGTTGTTGAACAGGGTTCCAGTGTGAACTACAGGAGTGCCCTCAAATGTGCATTCTTGATTCTTAAGAATGCACACAGCATCTTAAATCAAAAACCAGGGGTCAGCAGTTTGTCTATGAGGTCAACGTGTCATCGCATATTTTCATGTGACTAAAAAACAGCACTGTCCAGCTTTTTCAATTTATTAGTTAGTTTTGAGGAGCTCACTGAATCAAGTAAAAAATGACCACGACTAACAAACAATGACACTTGAAAGTCCTTACGAAAAAAATCTACCAGAAATATATGAAGTTAGCACAACATTAAATGACATATTCAGTTTTGTTTTCTGTTTTTGGTTGAAATGCTTCTTTTATTATTTTTAACTTTTCCTTCAGTCTATTTGTCTAATTTTGTTCTCAAAGCTAAACTGTATCTACTTAATTCCACACAGTGTTGGGAGACCCAACTTTTTCCTTATTTGACAAATTCAAGCAGATGCCCTAAATTATCTATGGTCACTTTGGTAAAGAGACATCAGAATTCTCAGTCCATAGTAGCTCTCACACTAAAAAAGAAGTGTGTTTTAGATTTAAAGGCCACAGTAGGCACAAAACACAATCTACTTCTAAAGTTAAAATTTATGAAATACTGTTTCTGAGTTCAAGCCTCTGCTCATCTGAACTGAGTAGTTAGCCTTTTTAACTGCTTTATCAAATCAAACATTAAAGCGAATCTTTTATTATGACATGCACTACAGTCTTTGGGCTTACTGCATCACAGAGACCACATTTAAATGATTTATTAAAAAAATTAATCACTATCTGACCGTCTAATATTAAGAATGGATATAAACATTACAATCATGATTTTCAAAAGTATCACAGCACACTGTGTGTGAGTGAATACTGGTATTATTTGTTGCGCCACCCTGTATAATCTGACACAGCACTTGTACGTGTGACTTCAGATGCAGTTTAACAAGTGAATATTCTCTGTAACCTAACATACTGCACACATTAATTCAAGGTCTGTTTATATTTGTTCATTATCTGTCCAGTGACTGTCATAAAAGAAGGAATTAGGAGTGCGTTAGGAGTACACCTATTAAATTAGGAAGCATACACTCAAAGTGTAATAATATACTCATGTATAACATAGCAATATAACAACTTTTTTCATTTTGAACTGTGTGATCTGATATTGTCTATACAAACTTTTCAATAATGCAAAGTAATTGTTTTACACTTGAAGTGCATCACTGTCATGCAAATGTGCTATTTATAATAAATAAGCAAAGTGGTTTGGTTGTTTATCCACAGGAAATTGCAGTATAAGGTGACTGAAACTAAAACTTTCTGAAAATTTTCCAACACTCTGGGTACAGTGTGGCCGTATGGACCCTACAACCAGACTTTTTGACTCATTACGTCAGCGTGCATGCTGACATGCTGTATCCTCCTTTTTGATTGGCCAATATAGCTGGGTTCATGCCAAACAGCATGTTAAAGCAATTTCTGTAAGTTCACGACAAACACATGATATATTCCGTGTCGTCTGCTCCACAGGATTGTAATTTGCTTCTGCTTTTACATTTGCATTGTACATGTGCAAATACTTCATTCTGCAGTTGGTCTAAACTCAGCATAAAAGAACTCGCCGTTTATGGTTCAGCATGCCCTTTTCATGCAAGACATGGCAAGTTTTCAAGGCAGTGCGATTTATTTATTTTTATTTTTTATTTTTTTAAACAACAAAGAAAGTTATTTTAAAAGCTCAGTTGGGCATGACCATTTCTACTCTGGTCAAACTTCTTAGACTGCAGCTCTGCACAGGAACTTTGACCATAGGAGAAATGGTTATGCCCAACTGAGCCTGGTTCTATCAAGGTGTTTTCTTTCACTTTTGTCAATTGGTGAAGTTTTGTTCCTCACCGTTTTCTTGCTTGGTTTTGGCACTTGTGGAGCTCCACATCGATGGATTTGCTCTTCAGTGTTTGGACTTTCAGCAGTGAAAATTAAACCACACTGAACTGAACTAAGCTGAATTTCAACTCTGAAAACTGGACTGACATAATTTCAATTTACTAGAACTTCATTGTTAAGCTGCTTTGACACCATCTACATTGCAAAAGAGCTATAGAAACAAAGATTAATTGAAATACGATATTAATTGATTCCATGGTGCTGTACCAGGTCAATGTACACTTGTATTGTATATGAAAAAGTATTATAAATTGAAAATAATGGCTGCTGTGAGGTTAAAGGTGCACACCTGACTTTTCCTGCTTGTAATTGGCCATGTCTGACGTTTACATTTTTAAAACCAGGGGAAGTGTGGCATTTACCCTTATATAAATACACAACGCTGTCCAGGATGCAACAGCTGTCGAAGATTTATATGCTGCATGCCAACTAGTGCCGCAAACTTGTATCATTCAAGTGTAAATGCCCAGACCGCAAGGTACCTGCAACATGTCACTCACTATATTTGTTATATGAACAGACGTGAGTTGACAGCATGAAAGCCAGCAAGAAACATGCACAAGTGACTTGTTACTGTATATTTTTAGCTCAATGTTGTCCATTTACCATTTCAGTCACAGCCATGATTTGTAGAGGATACATTTTCATAGCAACGGAAATGTTGCAGCATGAAAACCCGAACAAGAGAGTGTACATTAAATATTTAAAAATGTAATGCTTAACGTAAATCATGCCGTCATTTGTATTTAACAAATCAAGCCGTTCTCGTTTTCACATATAACCTTAGGATTCATCAGAAATTGAGAAGCCTATAAATTACACGAAACAATCGAGTTCCCCAAATCACCACTCGAGTTCCCTAAAGACTTGTTCCATTCTGTCGTTTCACATTCTCTGTCAAGTTTTTCTTTTAAAACACGCACACACACACAGAGACAAGCAATGCAGCACCAAAATGTACACTGTGATTTTCTCATTGAAAAATTGCAGTGAGCACCTATGAAAAGCTTCAGAATTGTATTTCCCCACATCATTTATTTTCTTTGGGCTGTCGAGTCTTTCTCCCATACTTCATGCTCTGGCTGCGGTGAGCTGAGAGAGAACAGGACACGCCTAAAAAACCCTAAAGTGTCTCTGGTGGCCGGTGTCAGTTGTGCACAGAGATTGTGGTCCTTGGCCCCGACCCAAGGATTAGGTGTTCCAGGGAAGAGAGATTTCTTGGCCCTCACCAATCCCCAAGAGTGCTTTGGGAATTGTGTGTTTGTGTATATGTGCCTTTTCTCTCCTCCATTCCCACCTCCTCTGCACTTGAGTTTTACGCCATCTTCCTCCTCCTGCCCACGATAGCATGCGGATGGCATAATCAAGGCCTGCCCTGGCTGGGTGGGTTTTAAGAAAACTGTCAAAATGTAGCTTGGATTGTGATGGAGGACAAATCTAGTGATACAGTCAAACAGAGCGGGAGAGCGAGAGGGGGGAGTGAACGGTGGGGGATCTTGGGCAAAGGAGGTAAGACAGGATATGAAAACAATGGACTCATTGTAAGAGATGATAGAAGGATGAGAAACAGATCAGTGGAATGCAGCACCATCTACAGGCTGATCATGATCACAAGAGGACACGCTGAAGCGGGTGGGATGGCTTTCCTTTTGAGAGTGGATATCAAATGTGATTGGGAAGAATAAATGATGAATTCATTGTAGTGACACGGATGAAACTGCTTTGATAGGAGATGGATTATGTCGGTTTTATATCTGCAACATGAGAAAGACTGAGTCATTTTGAAACCCTCTTGATGTGTTTCCACATAAAAGGCTTCAAAAAACAAGAGAGAGGTGACCTAAAGTGACAAAATGCATTCTTCTCCATTTCCTGCATTTTTACGGGCTGCACAAAAGGAGCTTGAATTTCGAATGGAAAAGCAGTATGAATGCCAGCTCTGATGCTTCCGTTTCGCTCCTAAGTCTCTCTTTCTGTTCTCCAGGTGACCATTTTTCTAGCCCCACCACCTTTCCTGTGCCAAAAATGCCAACTGTAACAACAAAGAGTGGCAGATGCCAAGGGAATCCCAGACGAATGACCTCCATGAAGCCGGCCTACCAAAGAGAAGCAAATATTTACTCTGCGTGTTTGAACCCATGGCACAGTGCCATGACTGTCCCTCAGAGCACATACCGGGCCGATAGGTTTACCAGCCTTTAATTTTACTCCCTGGGACTCTTGGGTATACCCTATGTGACACCAGTTAAATGCTTCTCCATTATCGATGATTGCATCATGGAGAGAAAGACATCAGGACAAGGCATGTTTGGGAAATATGAAAGGAATTTTCCAGGTTCAGTACTTGTTAATGTCAATCATAAATTTAATTATCACAAAAATCACTTTCCTTAAAAATAATTTAATCAAACATGCAAAAATGTTACAAAGGTTGCTTCTGAAATAGCATTGCCATGCAAACATGCATGTCTATGTACTTATTTGTGATGAAATTACTTACATGTATTATGAATTCTATAATACTAAATGAATTAAGATTTAAATAAGGTATTATAGTAATATTATATATATATATAT
>CAIGQQ010032765.1:8514106-8535079 GCA_903798035.1 Danio albolineatus
TTTTATTTTATTTTATTTTATTTTATTTTATTTTATTTTATTTTATTTTATTTTATTTTATTTTATTTTATTTTATTTTATTTTATTTTTGCCTAATTGAAATCTAACCCTTTCTTCTGCAAAGTCTAGCTACAAGATGAAAAAGAAATTAAAGAGTTTAAAAAGTTTCTATAATTATAAATATATATGAATAAACTATTTAACGTTTAAGACTTATTAAATATTTGTAAAAATGTTAAATCTATTTTCAACAAATGAAATTGCAATGTCATTATTTTTAAGTTAGTGTAGTTTTACTATATTCTTTTTTTATTTTATATATATATATATATATATATATATATATATATATATATATATATATATACACACATACATATTGCTTGTTTTGTTTATGTTTTTTACATTACTTTATTATTTATTGTAATTATTTTTCAAGTTTTAGCATCAGTTAACAATAACTCAGATTATAATTTTACAATAGTTTATTTTTGATTGTGGTTTCATTTAGATTTTAGCATGCTCAAATCACAATCAAAAATAAACTAAAATAAAAATAAACAAAAATAAACAACATGCATATTAGTAAATTGTATTCAGACAATTCTTTCAGTTTTATTTAATTTCTTTAATTGTCTATTACTCCACATTGTGCGCTGGAATAAAATCAATTTAAATCAAAAAAGCTTAAAACGATGGGGGAAGAAAGATAAACATTTGCACTTAATAATACGAGAAGAGACCTTTGACCCTTCTTGCTTCTCTGGGTTATGAAGCGACTGATCTCCACACAGTCGCTGCAGCAGCTCAGTCTTCCAGGGCTCGTAGGAAGGACACACTGCATGCGTCTGTGCTGAACAGCCTCTGGTAGAACGTTTGTGCGCTGGAGAAAGCTCGAGGACGCATCTGAAGTGCTTTGATAAAGTGCTTTGAGAGAAAATGAACTCCCTCATGGATTTAATGACATCAAAGAGTAAGTCTCTGGCATCGTAATAAATTCAGACCAAACTCATTGAGAAAGAGAGGGAAATTGAGCCTTGATTATCACAGCTTTTGTGTGACATTGAAAAGACTAAGAAGGCCAAGGGAGGAAGGGGATAAGAAAAACCCACTTGTCCTCTCTCAAACTAGCCCACAGAAGAGAAAGAGACGAGCCGTTTGAGGACCGTCTGAACGCTACAGTCCTCTCAAAATGAAACTTTTCTGCCCATTTGACACAGCTTTTAGAAGCATGTATATGAGGCACAAAGGGAAGGCCTCACAGTGGCCATTATTTATTTAGAAAAAAATAAACAATATTGCATCAAGGGATTTGTGATCTGTGTCCACGCTGCTTTTTTAAAGTCCAAGCTGTGGCATTCAGAATCAGAAATTGCCATTTAATATATCAAATGTAAGGGTTTTACATCTTTAATCGTTCTTTTATACTAATGTGTGTTACTATACACACTCTTACTTTCCTTTGGCTTATTTCAGTCCTCATCAGGGGTTGCCACAGCATAATGAACTTGGTGTTTCTGTGTGAAGTTTGCATGTTTTCCTTATGTTCTTGTTGGTTTCCTTCAGGTGCTCTGGTTTCCCCCAGTCCAAAGGCAATCGCTATAGTTGAATTGAATAAACTAAACTGGCTGTAGTGTATGTGTGGGAATGAGTGTGTATGGATGTTTCCTAGTACTAGGTTGCAGCTGGAAGGGCATCCGCTGTTTAAAACATATGTTGGATAAGTTGGCGGTTCATTCTGCTGTGGCGACCCCTGGTGAAAAAAGGGACTAAGCAGAAGGAACTGTTTGTCCAGTAGTTCACCCTGTACGATGGTGGACCTGAGACCCTGGGCTGAGTCAGGCGAAGAATGATTCCAGAAGGCAGGTAAGACAAAAAACAAGCCAAAAAATAAAGCAAACAAGTAAATAAAAGGGTGAAAATGAAAATCCGAAAATGTGGTAAAAATCAGGCTGCTGCAAGGGCTTTTCTTTTTCTGGATGGCTTTTTTTTAAACACACTGTCAGTTGGGTTCAGGGAAGTTGGTGGACGCTGGTCATTCAGTGCTTTTTAAAACACTAGTAGTTGGGTTTAGGGAAAGGGGTGGGTGTGGAGATCAACCGGTTGGTCAGTCAGTCGACAGCGGCCTCTGGTGGATTCATGAAAACAAAAACTGCCAAACAAGTACCTCCTGGGATGTATTTGGTGCTCTCCAGAAATGTATATAGGGTACATAATCAGAATGAGCCTGGGTTGCATATAAATTGTTTGCAACAATTTTGCAGAAATCATGGTAACACTTTATTTTGATGGTCCAGTTGAGTATTAGTAGACTGTCAGCTTAATATCTGTTGATACTGACATTCAACAGTCCTTCAACAGACATTTAACTAACTATAACAAACTTTGCAAGTTCATGTCAACTTACACTAACCCTAACCCCAACCTAACAGTCTACTTATAATCTAATGAGAATTAGTTGGCATGTAGATGTAATGTAGCTTAAATTCAACAAACGGACCGTCAAAATAAAGTCTGACCGAAATCATTTTTTTTTAGTGTTTAGTGTACACACTTTTTAAAAAATGATTACATGATCTAAATTACATGTAATAAAATACTACCCAGCACTTATAAATTATGTGAACACTGTAAAAAGTATTTAGTTGACTTTACTTGAACTGAGTAAAGCTATTGCCTTAAAATTATTAAGTAAATTAACTATACGCGAGCGTTACTGACTGCAGTTCACTTAGGGTCCACCGCTGTCGCTAAGCACAATGGTTTCTGAACTTTACATTTAGCTACCAAATACTACCCAACTTTTCCAGCATAAATCACATTTTTTTCAGACATGCTCTTATTCGTCTACATTTCTTAGCAACAGAAAAAATAACTGAGTTAGCACACACAATTGGTTTGGCATCAGGACCTTGTCACAACCATTCTTACCTCATAAGGGGACATAATTCCACCTTCGTTCTTGCCAAATTAAATAAATGCTTTCATAGTGGTATCCAAACACTTTTCCAAATACCTCTCAGTTTTTGCCTTCCACACACTGACTCATATTTAACAAATATGACATGGAAATACTGGATATAAAATCAGGGGGTGAATTATGAGAGGTAAAAAAGGCATTAAATGTAAAGGGCAGGCAAGTTTGTCATTACCTCAACACCTTTCACAGCTTGGGTTTGGGGTAAGAGCTGAAATTTGACAGATTTACGCGACTGGCTGTTAAGGCAGATGAGTGAATTGGTGTCTTTAGAAATTGACAGATAATACTTTATTTTTTATACTTTAGGTTTGTTCTTCCAATCGAATTTTAGTTGTCAAAAAAATGTAAGAAAATAATAGAAAATTGCATCCATATCGGACAGTGATTTGCTTAAAATGTCATCATTACAGCGTTAGTTGTTAAACTTGTTAAAATCAATCTCCATGAATAAGTGAATTACCGATTGACAGACAATGACTGATGCAGTGGGAGAAGTCCGGAAGACAGTGGGTGTTTTTGCTCATTCAAGCTGAAAATTTGGGTGGAGGATAATGCTGACCTTTATTTGGACTGAATTAATCTAATAGCGGGTTAACATTTCAGATTTGGAGTCAATGGCATTTTTATTAATACTTTTTTCTTCCAAGGAAGCGAATGTTTGATGACAGTAAAGACGTGACCAAACTTTCTATTTCAAATAAATGCTGTTCTTACTATTCTTTTATTTCTATCTTATTCTTCTTAAACACTTAATTGACGTTAAAATGTTCGAAGGACACCATGTTATCCGCATTATCATAATATTTACTATCCATCCAACATGTTATATAACATTGTATAAAATGTATAAGGACCAGTGGTTTAAAGTAACTAATTACACATACTCAAACTACTGTAAATGAGTAGTTTTTTCTCAGGAATTGTAATTTACTGAGTAGTTTTTAAAATGTGTACTTACCTACTTATTTTCCCTTGAGTACATTTCTAGTGCAGTATCGGTTCTTTTACTCCACTACTTTCCATCAACCTGCAGTCACTACTTTATTTCTTTCTTGTCTATGGTCATTGTCTAAAGTAGAAAAATTGGTCTTGTGATTCCTGTCCAATTAAATCACACATAGAAAGTAAATCACATCATACTGAACAACCTCAAGACATGGACTATTTATAAATGCAGAAAACCTTAAACATTAAAAATGTCCAAGAAGATGTCCAAAATCTTTACACGCAATGATCCAGAGACTTTTTATAGACTGCATGTCACTGAAAATGATGGATGTCGACTGTATGATGACTGAAATCACCAAACAGCCTTAAACAATCACTAAATGGAACGAACAAAGAATGGAAGGAAGGGTCATATTAAAGGAAGGACCAAACAATGAATGGAAGGAAGGATAGAAGAACCAAATAAATGAAGGAAGGTTTCAACGAAGGACTGAACAAACTAAGGAAGGAAAGAAGGTACGAAGGAACAAAGGACCTAATGAAGGAACAAAAATATGAAAGAAAGAATAAGCAAACAAATGAAGGGAGGAAAAAAGGAAGGACCAAACGAATGAAGGAAAAATTCAAGGAAGGACTGAGCAATCTAAGGAAGCAAACGAACGAACGAACAAACGAATGAATGAACATAAGGACCTAATGTAGGAAGGAACAAAAATATGAATGAATGAACGAGTGAACAGGAGGGAACAAATGAATGAATGAAGGAAGGAGACGACAAACAAATAATTGAAGGAAGGTTGGAAGGAACGAACGAACGAAAATAAGAAGATCCCTAAATACACTACATGTTTGTAAACGTAATATTCTGTAAATGCATCAACTTTTCTACAGTGTAATACTCACTACTCTTGAGTACTTTTAAAAGGTCTACTTTCTACTCATACTTTGAGTAATATTTACTACATATACTTTTACTCAACTTGCACTACATTTTTGTAATGGTTGCAAGTAATGGTACTTTTACTTGAATAGGATTTTTCGGTACTCTTTCCACCACTGATAAGGACATAACCAGATTAGTGCGAATAACTGAATTAAATTAGTTTGAACACATAATGGTTTAAAAAATTTAATGCAATTATGATGATGATTTATTAAATAAATGAAACAAGAACATGTTTGGATTTAAAAACATATCTAATTTTATATACAATGTTTTTTTTTTTTGTTGTTGTTGTTGTTGTTGTTGTTGTTGATTTGCAGGGGATGCTGTGGGGGTGTATACCTAAAACTACTCCATGCATACTTGAATCCAAAATGATAAATATTTATTTATGTATTATGCATTATGTATTTGTTCAATAACTAAGAGTCAAAGTGGACCTGAATCTATCATGAAGGTTAAACAGTTGCTTTGAAATGATCTTCATTTGATTAAAATAATTAAAACCATATAATTTAATGAACCACAGACATGTAAACATTTTACAGTGCCAGCCTTGTTGTGTAAATAGCTTCAACTATGATATTCTGATACATTATGTGTAGGAAAATGTCCTATAAGCATTGTATATCAGTGAATGGAGTTTTTTTTGGTAACTTTGAACTGATCAGGTTTTTTTTTTTTTTTTATAATTTTTGATATTAAGGATTGGGTTATGAACCAAGCAAAACACTGCAACAAATGTTCATATTTAAGTCTCATTTGATTTATTATAAAACACCAGGTCAATCGACTTTTGAAGACTCCTGATGAGAGGAATAAGCAGACAGATTAAGGCTCAAAGCTTTATCTTCTTCTCAGCTCCTTTGAAATATTTTTTTTCATGTGTCCATATTTCTTTTGAGCAGCAGGTGGTTGATTTGGCGCAGTTATGTTTATGGTGGGGAGCCACACCTGAACCGACTGGAACACCTGACACCAATTACCCTCTTTTCAAGAGTTCATTATCCAAACATTCCACAGGCCTTTTCCATTAAGAGCTTTTATTGTTTAACTCTTTCTTCCTGCAGAGTCCAGGTCCTGCTCTAATCAAACACACCTGAAGCAAATCATCAAAGTCTTGGGTGTGCTCAAGCCAGACGAACTGTAACAATAAACTGATGTAATAATAATAATATAATAATAATAATAATAATAATAATAATTATTATTATTATTATTATTATTATATACAATTGAATTAATCATAGTTTTATCATTTTAATCACACATTTACACATTCAGGCAATTCATTGGAGTTTAACTAACTCTTTAAAAAAAATATATATATATATATATTCATAAAAATGTCTTGAAAAATTGTCCAAATGTAAGCCTGTCTCTTATTAGTATTATAATGTTTTGATCTAAAAATAATATTTAGATGATTAACTGTGGGCACAGTGGGTAGCTCTGTCGCCTCACAGCAAGAAGTTTGCCGATTCGAGCCTCGGCTGGGTCAGTTGGCATTTATGTGTGAAGTTTGCATGTTCTTCCTGTGTTGGCGTGAGTTTTCTCCAGGTGTTATAGGTGGAGACATGCACTATAGGTGAATTGGGTAAGCTAAATTGTCAATAGTATATGTGTGTGAATGAGTGTGTGGGTATTTCCCAGTGATGGTTTGCTGCATAAAACACATTCTGGATAAGTTGGCGGTTCATTTTGCTGTGGCGACCCCTGATTGATAAAGGGACTAAGCTGAAAATAAAATAAATGAATGAATGATTAACTGTATTGTTTCTGTATATTTACATGACACATACTCACAGATAACAGATTTACTTGTAGGAGCTTCAGGGCGTTCAATGTTGAAAATAGAACGTGTGAAAAGGTTAAACTGTGCTAATCTTTTGTAAAAGAATATTTAATTATTTATATATTTATTGTAATTTTACAACTATAAATGCATCTATGAATACTGTACTTTGTGTAATTTTAATTAAGCTAAAAATATTAAGCAATTGTAACTATTATTTTATTAATGTATTAATAATTTGGATTTAGTTTTTTCATTTTTATAATTTAAATGTCTTTATATCAATTTAATAAAAATTTTTTACTTCTAAAAGGAGCTTTTAGTTTAGTTAAACGAATTGAAATTGATTCCTTGTTATTTAACTGGAGATTATCTTTGAATGATGATTGTTGTAGTGAGTGTGTGATTCATTGATACATAAAAGATTGTCTAAACCTCAAAGACTCTCTCTCTTTCTCTAGCACACACACACACATAGCCTACATATAACAGTGAGGGAGAAAGTTTTAATGTTGGAAGGTCACTTTAATCAAAATATTAAAAATAGAAAATAGATTGTTGGAGTTAGAAGATCAAAGTAATTTCTTTATGAATATTTATAAAGATACATACAGTAGACTGAACGGAGAATAGATTAGATAAAAGAATGAGAGTGTTAGTGCTGATGAAAAAGATCTTGCGAATGATTTAAGCCTGACAAATCAGAAAATAAATTAAATCTAGATTGATTAATAAATACATGAAAATAATAAACTGCAAAGAAACTATTTCTCTTTCTCTCTAAATTTCTGTCCAATAAATATTAGTGGTTGGGAAGAACATCCTCTCTGCAGTTTGAAGAAGGAGCACAAAATGACAAAGTTTAACCGTGAGCTCCACAAGCCTCACACTCACAGCAGTCTCTCTGGCTCAACTCAATGGCTCCACCCAGCAGTAAACGCTCTCCAGTTTTTCATAGCGAATGCAGAGCAGGAAATGATATAATTGTTGCATTTTTCCCATGCCCATTTGCCCTGTGCTTGACCTGCTCCTCTGGCTGCTGGGAATGGTCACTCTGTGATTAGCGCTGCAAGCGTCTGAGCTTTCCTCCGCAGAGATCTCTGTGTAGGGGGTGTTCAGAGACCCTCACGGCGCAAGAGGACTTGTGGGAAAAACGGCTTTATGTGGTGCTGCCGCTATAAATAGAGCATCAGGAAATCTGTTTAACAATCACTCATGGGATGTTTAATGAGTCTATAGTTAGCAATTCCAGCAGAGAACAAAAAGACATTTTTAATCAATCAACCACATTGCATTACAAAAGTACAGTGTGATGTTCGGAGCACACACACACACACACACACACACACACACGAGTTCTTCAGTGGTTCTTTGGAGTGGTCAAGGTGGTACAGTAAATAGCATAGTTGCCATAAAGAATGTTTTAAGCCCTGATTAGAGGTTCTTCAATTTAAATTTTTATTTATTTATTTATTTATTTTTTGATGCTACTGTCATAAAAAATAATCTGTTGAGGCCCTGTATGACATTTGTTTGACCAGAAGAGAACTGGTCCACTATTGAAACTGGCTTCTCCCAAGGTTTGTTCTCCACTTCCGTCAATTGGTTGAGTTTTGGTTTCTTGCCACTGACTCCTCTGGTTTGCTTGGTTGAGGTGGGTGGTGCTGCTCTTTAGTAAAACTGATTCAGTTTCAATTTTAATTTACTGAACTGAATCATTTTTAATCTAACAAAGACTTCATAGCATTCTACCATAACTCTGCTTGCTGCCTAATATGCTAAAATGTTCCACAATCTGAAATATTATGGCTTTTTAAAATCTTTTTCTTCATTTATCTATCTATCTAGCTGCTTTTACACAATCTACTGTTCATTGTAAAAGTGCTATAGAAATAAAGATGAATTTAGTGTTGTTCTTTAAACTTTCTCTAACTCTTTCTTAGTCTCTTCGTAAAAATAAAGAGTCTGGTATTGATGGTTCCATGAAGAACCTTTAGCATCAAAATAACCTGTCCAGTCCATAATTCGTTTTTTTTTTAGTGGAAAGGGGTTATTTATTTATTTTTAATATATTTTGCAGTAATAAAAATGGCTCTTTGAAGAACTGTCAACTAAAAAGGAACCAAAAATAAATATTGTATAGCATTACTACAAGAACACTTTTGTAAACTTTATTTAGTGAAGTAATTAAGTTTAGGAATCAAAAATCGCAATAAAATATTGTATATTTCCTAGAGATAGCATGGTTCTCAACTCTATTCCCTACGTTCATCCAACAGGAAAAATTCCAGGACCAGATATACCTGAAATGTCCCAGAATGTTTGACCTTAGAAAAGCATAGAAGTGATTCAAAACAACTTTTGCCATTGTAGTAAATTTCCATTTATAGCAAAAAAATATCGGAGCGGAGTAACATTAGTAAAGTCTTATAGGGTTCTACAAAACACCATTCGACAAAGCTGTTGTGCAGCACATTTAAAGGTATAGTTCACCAAAAAAACATAATTGTTTACTCATCCTTCACTTGTTTCAAATCTATATATTTGCTGAAAAAAACCAACCCAGGCTCATTCTGAAAAAGAACTGCTAAATATATTTCTGGAGAGCACCAAATACGCCCCAGGAGGTACGTTTTGTTTTGTTTTTTTCACCGCTGTGTATGCTTTTTGAGTTCGCGCCTGTTGTTCTCGTGTAAATCTACCAGGGCGCTGTTGACTGACTGACTGACTAACTGACTGACCGATCAACTGACCCTCCCTCCTCCTTTATTATTTTATTTTATTTTTAAGCTTCTGTTTTTGTCTTACCTGCTTTCTGGAACCGGACTCGAACCCTGTCGTCATGGTCAACTCCTCTCTGTTCAAAAGAAGAAAGAAATTCATTAAACATTAAAATCACTTGAGCGTGAGGAAATGGTGAGGAAATATAGATGTTGTAAAACACCTAAAGTGGTTCACATGATTACAAGCCAATGAACCTCTTCCAGTGCAATTTAGTACCATTTTTGTTTAGAGTTTAGAGTCTTTTTCGCAGTGGATGTCCACAGTCTGCTTTATCTCATTGAACATCAGCCTGCTCTTGAGTCCATTAATGTTGCCTATAATAAGGATGCTCATCATGGGAAAGGCATCATCTAAACAGTGAAGTGTATTGTGTCCTAAATCCAAGCAACTGACATCATGTCATTCGTTTTACTGCTGAGGTCATATGAAACGCCCTGCACCGTGTTTCCCAAGAGAAGACAGGGGAAGATATTAGGTGTTTCGGACACTCTGGGTGGAAGCCATATTTTAGGATCTAAATTGGGTCCACTAGTTTTAAACCTTGAGAGAGACGGTGGGAAATGTCGGTATGACCTCAGAGTCTGCTGTCGTTCTCTATTAACATTAAACCGGCCCTCGGTAGTTCCCATAAACATTTATTGACTCCTAATAGGAAATTAGAGAAATGACCCTGTCTGGACCAGGGTTGGAAATTGATGAGGCTTGTGTAAGAAAGGGCACTAAAATGAACAAAAATACCCTACAAAATCAAGATAAGAAGGGTCCTGCACAATTAAAGTAAAATCTATTATGGCTCTCAGCATTACATGTAGAGCTGTGCATGTTGCATCAGATGACTTTTTTTTTTGCAGCGCTAAGAATTATAACCAACCACACTAGTTTCTGTTGAGTTTATTAACTCATTGGCCAATCAGAGGTGTTCAGATTAGTCACCGCTGAAGACATTTTGTTGAGTATGTTTGTGCAGATATGATGTTCAACTTAATTTGTTTGTTTAAATTCAGCCCATATAAACGGTTTGCAAACATTTACCTTAAAAAATTGTGAATCCAATTAATAATTTTATTTCAGTGTATCGTGCAAAATATTAACATGTTAACAAAATGTTAAATAAAAAATATTGTACAATGTATTATATTAGCTGATCAAAAAAAAAAAATAGTTTAATCAAATTAACTTAGTCAACATACATCTTACAACCAAACCAACGCAAAATATTAACTTAAACTTTGTATAACCGTGCCACGGTGGTGTAGTGGATAGCACTTTTGCCTCACAGCAAGAAGGTCGCTGGTTTGAGCCCTGGCTGGGTCAGTTGGCATTTCTGTGTGGAGTTTGATGTTCTTCCAGTGGTTGCGTGGGTTTCCTTCGGGTGCTCCGGTTTCCCCCACAGGTCCTAAATGTGTGAATGAGTGTGTATGGATGTTTCCCAGAGATGGGTTGCAGCTGGATGGGCATCCACTGTGTGAAACGTGCTGGACAAGTTGGCAATTCATTCCGCAGTGGCGACCCCAGATTAATAAAGGGACTAAGCTGACAAGAAAATGAATGAATGAACATTGTATAACTTGAAAAATGTAGTTAAAACCTGATTAACCTGATTAAGCATCATACAAATATTTGTTGCCTTGAGTTTTTGTCTTACTTTGCAGTGTATTATTGCACCAGTAACAGTTCATGTTTTTTTAATGTTAAAAAAAATAAATAACATGATTGAAAACATTTTCAAATTAGTCAGAATCCACGTATACTGCAGTTCAGTGCAGTTCTCTATTTTCTCATTATAACGAAGTGTACCAGATGTAAATAAGAGATTAATTTCATATTGTAAAGAGCAACATGATTTTAACAGAAAAATAAATGAGTTCACTTCTCTTTTTAGGCTGTAACCATTCCGAATTAGAAAAAAAGGTTTTGTTTTTCATGCTGCTAACAGAATCATCAAACAGTAACGTTATACCTCTTTATTTAGGAAAATTGCCAGGCTTAATTTACTGGTATTTATTTCTCAGAATATTTTGGAGTCTGCAAAATCAGAGACACAAAATATTTGAGCATTTAAATTATCCTGGTAATTCTCTGTGCACTCTTATGCAATCTGGTAAGTGATCTAATAGTCTGATGGCCAAAACTCAGAGACTTCTTCCCTCCGGGGGCTTTTATACTCAGTCCATCGTTTACCAAAACTGTTACTTGACATTGTCACCATGTGCAGAACTTTCTGGCTTGTTTCATGAGTGCTATGTCTACATGCACTTTTGCTCTTTGAAATCTGTCCGGTAACACTTTACTTGCAGGGGGTGTTCGTAAGACTGTCATGGCACTTTTATACTCACGACATTCTTTATTCATCTTTATTTCTATAGCGCCTTTATTCTATAGTGTCACCGACTGGCCCTTCAGGATCAATGCGAAGACTTGTCTGTCACTGGGGTCTTACAGGAATCAGTCTCATGCTCCCCACTCCTCCATGACCACCACAGCAGCTGCACAGGATACGGCCTGGTCCAGGATTATGGAAAGCTCGGGAATAATAAAATTAGAATAACATAAGCGCAGATGCCGTTCAAACCATAATGTCACATGACACATCATGAATATGAATTACATTTTATTATTGCTTCTGACAACTGTCAATTGTGTAAATGTCTTTATGACATCATGGCATAAAAATATATTACAACCTGTCTTTGTCATGACAACTTAACTTGTTATAGATCTGTCATAAACATTACTGTCATGAGGTCATTACAACTGTCTCATTAATATTTTTCTGATCACCTTTTTCATGGGAACAAAGTGAATTTGTCATTAAAATGTCAGTAATGTGTCATTATTCTGTCAAATAATTTTATAACAGCGTCATTATTATTTAACAGCATTTAATGTCACTTTAATAACAAGTTCAATGTATACCACTCTATTTGAAGTTAAAAAAATTGTAATGCTGTTACAAAATTCATGAGACTTGTAATGGCCTTAAGACAATCATGTTTATTACAGATTTATGACAAGTTGTGATGACAAAGACAAAAACAGGTTATGATGTATTTGTTTATGCTAAGTTGTTATCACAAAGACATCTCAAACAATGTTATCTTAGCATTTAAAATGACAAAACAGAGCGAATGACACTTAATGACCTTTGTCAAAAGCATGCATAAGATCTCATGATTCACTTTCACGTCATGTCATCATTATAAAAGTTTCATGACAGTCTTATAATCATCTCTTTCAGGTAAAGCGTTACCATCTATCTCTTCACATTCTTGTACAGACCTCAGCAATAATTATCACTTGTATATTTCTGTTCATTTGAATATTTGTTATATATTTTTGAAGTTTATTGTGAAATTTCCTGCACTCTCAGACTCAATTTACTGGTTATAAATCATATATTTAACTGTGTACAGTACATGACAAATACAAAATATTCAATGGTTGTTCTTTGAACTGCAACTGAAGAACTGAAACTGACATTGTGTTTTCATTTATCCAAAACATATTAAGTAACGTCATATGCTTTAAATATTTAGTTGATAAAGATATGTGTTATGCAAAGGTTTATCTGAATGATTTATTAATACTTGTTTCTATTTATTAATACTAATACCCTGCAAAAAGGATTGATTTATTTGATCTCATTGGGATTTGTCATGCTTTCCTCTCCTTCTGAAATAAATAAGAATGAAGTTCCTCAAGAGCTCTGAAACATTTGACATACTGAATGAAACAAAAATCTAAATCACTAGTCGTAATACATCACAATGACCAGAATGGCTCCAACTATAAGTCACACCTCTACTTTTGGCTTCCAAATGGCTTTTTTGACATTTTTAAAGAAAAAAAAACACTCTGTCATTCTAATCCAGGTGTTCTTTCCAAAGGTGGATAAAAAAGGGATGAATTCTGACCAGCTATTCTGTAGAAATACCAATACTTAGACCCAGAGTAACACACACACACACACACACACACTTCCTAGCAGAATGAATGAAATTTGTATTAGATTTCCCCCCCACCCCCCCACCCCCCAAATATACACAAGAGTGAATGTAATAATTGGCTGCCTTTTCCTTTTATTGAGAGAAAGCACTGTAAACTGTTTATATATTTTAGTACATTGCCTAACTTGAGCAGTTACTTCATAGTTCAATTGAAAGTCAGCTGAAATTTTTTTTTCATATGACCAGTTTCAAAAACTGAATTAACCAAACACTTTCAAGACCATATTTTAATATAATAAAGAAAGAACAACATAATTTGCATTAACATAGTGTCAGAGGTTATACTCAAAATTGTACAATCAATCAAGTATATAGTTAATATAAACAAAGTTTTTGCTGGATTTGGTTTAACGCTGTTAGTTTAATAAATGGTACTGTTAATTTTACTAGTAATATACAAATGTTAAATAAAAAAAAGAGAAAATTTGTTTAATTTAATGATACAAATTAAAGCAAAGTACAAAGTTTTTAAATATGCAAGAAAGATGAGGTCAAAAAGTAATTGATGTCATGAATTGGCAGAATTTATACTAAAAATCAAGAATTTGATAAATTAATATAAAATAAATAAAAAATATAAATATAAAAATAAAATAAAATATCATATGTTTCAAATTACGCTACATCAACTAATACAAAAATTACAAATAAATCATTTAATTTATATTTATTTATGAGAAAGAAAATTGTGCTTTGGTGATTGATACAAATTCATACTATTTTAACTACTACAATACAGCAAATTATTAAAGTAACAAGCTATGTAAAATTTAAGAGAATATAAAAAGTAATAAGTAATAAGTTTTTGTAATAAGTGACCTCCTTTGTTTGACCCACCTGTACTCAACATATTTGTCTCTGAAGTGTTGTTTTGTATTACCAGTTTGTTATTTTTGATTGCCTGTATGTTTGCGACCCTAACGTTGTCTCTAGTTGTTTACTGTTTCTTTAATGTCTGCTTTTTAATCTCTTTTTGTTACATTCTTTGTAAAGTGCCCTTGAGCTCTGAAAAGGCGCTATATAAATAAAAAAATATTATTATTAATATTATTAAAATTAAATCTGTTTTAAAATATGCAATAAAGAAAATAATAATAATGATATTGATAATAAATGTGCATAAAGACAAAAAGAAATTTGCATTAAATTATGTGTTTTAATGATGCAGAATTTTAATCAGATTAAATAAAATACATGACAAAGTGCTATAGTAATATACCCATACATTGTTATTCAAACAATATAATATGAATCCAGTAACAATAATAATTTGACCTCTGAGAGTTTATCCATATCTTCAGGTGCAAGTCTGACCGAGTCATGCAATAATTGTCTTCATTTGTGATGTTTACGTTACGATTACATCTAATCATCTCTCATCAGTAACACAGTTGTATACCAATTTTTACCTTTTTTTTTTAAACCGTGCAGGATGTCTGGTGACTGTTTATATGACAGATCCCAGCAGCCTTTGTGTTTGAGATTGGCTCTATTGTAGTAGTTCGGGAGGTTTAGTTAGTTTGGTTTGGCAACAGTCCTTCATTTTAGGGTTTCAAACTACTGTTTAGGTTTTGCATAAACAATTGCATTGTTCGGTGTCAACCTTATTTTTACCTCCTTTCTTTTTTGAAAGTAGAATCGTGTCAACAGTTGGCCCTAAAAGTCTTACTCTCATGAATTCAAGCCAGCCTCTCATTGATACAGTAACAAAGCACGTTGAATGTTGCTGGCCGTTCGATTAAATCCTACAAACAATGTGGATTCTGGAATTTTCATTTGAGTTCTGACAGCTACTTATGATTATTGTGCATTTGTTAATTCAAAGGCGACACAATTGTGTTGGGAGTTGGTTTTTAATTTCATAATAAATGTCTGATTTATTATACTTTCTGCTTTTGTTCCCTGTAATTATGTGTACATTTTATTTATCGAAGATGAGATTTATTTACAAATAATTAATGGATATTACAACAGCCTTTTTATTTCTTGGTGTGATTACACAGACCATCGGAGTGATTTATGAAGTGGATATTTGAGTAAAGCTGTTGGCTTGTGGCTTGGGAACTGTAAGAACTGGATTAAACGCTTTTTTCGGCCTGTGGAAGCTAGGAAAAGAAAATACCAACAAGCTAAGGTCCATAGTGGTCTTGTGTGTGTGTTATCAGTGGAGTGCCAGTGAGGTGGGGGATACCGTGGCATTATACAGTGGTACTGAGATGAATAATGCCAGGCTTAGAAGATGTGCCCAAGCCAAGATTTGAAAAGCTTTGAAAGCTTCACCAGTAACAAGAGGAGGAGGAGGAGGGAAATAGCGCCCTGATTGTTCTTAAGAAAAAAACATTTCTATATGCACTGTTCTGTTTGCTGTTACATGGTAATTGTCTCCAATAGTTGCACTGATGGTTTATATTGTATTCATTTAATGTGTTTTCTTTTTTTAAGAGTCTTTAAAAGGAGCGCATCGGCAACCAAGAACAAAAAAATAATATATAGCGTAAAAAATATAACTATAGCGTCCACATGATTGCACAATATACATTACTATGCATACAAAAACAGCTTTGAAAGCGATTGCAACAATAACTCTTATCTGTCTGTCCAAATGTAATAAACAGGGCAAATTAGCACAACAGCAAAATTCCAAGCGGTGATGGTAGAAGAAAATATTGTGTTGAGAGTGATTTACTTAGTTAAAGAAAACAACATCAGCAGCTGATTCTCCAACCCAGCCTCATTGGAAATACGTGCATCATCCTACTATTTTTGGTAAGGTAAAATATGTTGCTACATGTACAATTTAATGCATGTTTCAGATATGAAATCCACAATCCACATATTTGCAAATCTAAAATACGTTACTTAGGGTACGTTTTGTTGCATGCTTCAGATATATGCCCTTCAGTACATGAGATGAGAGGTCTGGGCTTTTCATACTGTCCACCAGCGAACCACTGACCTAAACTTTTTCCTAAACCATTCCCTTAATCCAACCAATAGTTTTACAAGGCAATTATTAGGAGAAACGTAGTTTCATTTAGATTATACATGCTTTTATTTCTTTTTGCGGAAGCATGCATCACCAGACTCAAACCTACATTGTACATCATACAAAGTGAGCTATCAAGCAAGCTCACCATACCAGAAAAGTTGTCCATACGGAGACAGATAGGTGAGGCATACCTATTTGATTACAAATCATAAACACTGTTCAGTTGTTTTGTGGGATGTACTGTGTATGGTGTTTTGCAAAGAACTGTATGGAAAAAATTGTTAATTTGTCTATAATAATTCCCTGTAAATGTCATTAGTGTGAAAAGAAACAAAAGTTTCAGGTGTTATACTACTCAGCACCCAGGAATGCAAACATATGTTGATAGTGTAATTTTGTGGTTTTGCAGAAAATGTAGGCTAAAGCAAGTATTTCAAATGAGCCTGTGTTTTCATTTTAATGACATCTATTGCAGTGACTAAACCAATGAAAATGTAAAAGCTTACATCTGCACTTATGATCCACAGGCTCAGCACAATGTTCATAAAGCATAGTCTTTTTATCAATCAACCGTCGAAAAAAAAATAGTTTTTAAAAAGAATCAATTATATCATTTGTCATTTTTATTTGTCATTATGTTATTTTTAAGTGGTGGTGAAGTTTTGAAAGTGATTTTAAATTTTAATTTTTAAAAATTGATAACTAAAAAAAATGCATACTGTTATGGTTATTTTGCCAACACTTAGAATGATTAGTAGTAATTAAAAATAATAGTAATTAATTTCATTATACTCAAGCTTTCATATTTTGTGCAAAAAGCCATTTATTGTAAATTATTGTGAACCTCTTTTTGAAGCAATAAAACGAACATGCACTTCTCATGTTTTGAAATGCTTGACTGGTTCAGGGTTTAACTAAAGGCCAGTATCTGCTGTACAGTATCTGAGGTGATTTTGTCAAGTGCATGGTTTCCTACTGAAATTGCTGCCACTTTTTACCTCTAACATCTGCTTCCATTAAAAGCCACTCAGAATGGTAATTTAGTGACCTGCTGAGCCCTAAAGCCATCTCTACTAAAGCACACCTGTGCTTTTCTAAGAGTATAATGGGATCAGGACTATTAGCCAGCAATTAGAGATTGTTTAAACCTGAAGTATTACCAGATCACATTACGGCCACTGGCTAACACTGAAACAAGTTCACAAGTGCAAGTCATCCAGACAGAAATGGAAACCTTGTTAATGCTTATACGTTTTCACCTTAAACGTCTGAATTGTTGCATAATTGTTCATGTGATGACATATTAATACATAGGCAATTTTGTTATAAATTTGATTGTGGAGAAATGTTTAAAATCCAGTGCCAAAAACTGGCCATAAAACAAAACGGAATGTTTTAATAAAGCCTTTATATAAATATTTCTTCCATACATATGACTGTTTTCATAAAAAAACTAAACTAAACTAAAATTAACATCATTTTTTAATGACCATTTAATTATTATATTATGGTCTTGGTAGAAAAAAATCATGTTCAAGCCTTCTATAAATATTTTAGGACACGTGACTCTTCATTTGGAGTCTAATATGAAATGTGCATTTTACATAAGTAGGCTAGGTGACATAAGTGATACTTGAAACATGTTTGAATAAACATTTATATAAGGAGACATTGTGCCCCGTGTGAATTTGGTAACTTTTGATTCACCCCTGTGGATTTTTAAATCGTACACACTCAAACACTGCAACCATGAAAAACACGTCCAAGAACTTACTTCATGTTCACTTATGGACCAATCTGGCCTGTCCAACACCCTGCAGCTGTTAACATACCGTGAAATGCTCGAACTGGGCCAACGACAGGAAGAAGCAAGTATTGACCATCGACTTGATAACACCATCGTTTTCTGGGGGTGGATTCAGAAAAAAAAACATTCAATTACGCAGTGATAAAACTAAATGAATGATGTGCATTTAAATGGTTCTGATTATCATAACATGTTATTGTACACTCAATCTGTCAGTGGGCAATAAGTCAACATTCGGAGAGTGTTCTGTTTGCTTTAAAAAACACGTGTCAAAGCGCACAAAATAGCCAGTAAATGTCGACATGCCGCCCTCTAGTGTTCAGATTAATATTTTCCTTGAAAGGAAAATCTACAGCGTGGGTTTAATAAAATAATTTAATTTAAATGATGCCATAAGGAATAATATAAACCCAGTTTTTATTTTAATTCAGGTGTAAAAAAAATGACTACAGTAACAAGTTCAATTCATGTCAATAGATAATAGCCATAAAATGTTCGTTTTATACTATAAAACATAAGAAATGACAATAAGCCAAAAACATTAAAGAAATACTATTTTTAATCAACTAAACAAACGGATGGATGGATGGATGGATGGATGGATGCATACATTCTCTACTTACTCATGATCTCAGATAGTAACCTGCCTACATTATGGAACCTAATGGCCTCTCAGCATCAGGCCACTGGAGTAATCATCCAGAAAGACTTTTTTATTGAAAATGTAAACATGCAGCAAGTTATCATTTTTTTAAGTACATTATGTGATAAATAATAATAATAATAATGAGGAGGAGGAGGAGGAGGAGGAAGAAGAAAAAGAAGAATATCCCGTGTCTCTGATGACAGAATAACCTCTTGAAAATTTTGTAACCTCTTCTTGAAAACTATTAAATGAAAAGTACAAAATGTAGCCACAAGGTGGCAGCAAAAGCTTAATTATACCCACTCCATGGGTGCTTTTATTTATTTACAAAGATATTATGGAAAGCCACACATTTAGTTACACAAATGCTTAGAATGTTAAAAATGTAACTATTGCAAAAAAAGTGAATTTGTTCCTTCTGTGTTTCTGCATAAAATAACCACTTACAACATCTCTCCGTTTCATTAGATGAATCAGAATGTAAAATATTTTGTACTACTTTCAAAAACAACTCACTGACTTCTGTTTCTTCGATTTATTTCATTGTTATTACAAATACATACACCAGCATGATTTATTTTATTATTGGTTTTGTTAAAGCGGCATAATACTGTAAATCAAGCCTCAAAAGTAGCTCAAAAGATTTTAGACAAAACATTAGGTGATTAATCCATTACAAGTCACCTGGGTGTCTGCACCGTAGACCGCTCTGCACCAGTATATTTGCATAAAGTGATCTGATTTGCTTTGACGCCTCTATTGCCTGCATTGGCGCCTAAAGTTTTTCAACTTCTGCCGCGAGCACGATGGTGTAAATGAGAAGCGTTCACAGTGCAAGAAATCCAACACAATTACCATATCTGTTTTTCCAAAAGGTTGGTAAACAGTGATATGAATAATGATGACCTTGGTTATACTGTATCAATTTGAATCCAACTTTTCACTCCTCAGAAGTGCTGGTAAAGTGGATACGCTATTGCAGCACATAAACCGCATTTTCTCAACATGTCAACAACATGAACCAAACGTGTCCAGGCCTCAACTACAACTACAGTGTTGCCAAGATGGACATTGTCTGTGGGCATCCACTGAAGACAAAATAATGAATTTTCTTTTAAACCAAAGGTAAGCATTGACTCACGTTCTATTTCTAGCGGTTCAGAATGAGCTTTATTTTGTAGTCAACAAGTCCATTAAGCTTTTATTTTAATCTCTGTAACTATACAATCCTTTTACATTCACACATAGGTACACAATAGACCACATAAAAGGCAATATCTAAAAAAGCATAGTATGGTCAATTAAGAGTCATGGGTTGGTTTCAGATTCTGACGGTATGATAACCTTGGATTATTTAGATACTATATAAATATTTCCCAAATTATGTTTAATAGAGCAAGGAAATTTTCACAGTATTTCCTATTTAATGTCACTTTAAGCTGTGACTTGAAAAATATCCAGTAAGATATTATTTACTGTCATCATGACAAAGATAAAGTAAATCAGTTATTAGAAAAGAGTCATTAAAACTATTATATTTAGAAATGTGTTGAAAAAAATCTCTCCGTTAAACAGAAAATGGGGGTGCTAATAATTCAGGGGGGCTAATAATTCTGACTTAAACTGTATATATACAGTATTCATTCATTTTCTTTGCGACTTAGTCTCTTTATTAGTCAGGAGTCGCCACAGCGAAATATACCACCAACTTATCTGGCATATGTATATGTGCCCTTCCATCTGCAGCCCATCATTGAGAAACACCCATACACTCTCATTCACATACAGTACAATACATACACTTTGGACAATTTAGCTTACCCAATTTACCAATAGTGCATGTCTTTGGACTTGTGGGGGCAACCGGAGCTCTCAAAGGAAACCCACGCAAACACGGAGAGAACATGCAAATTATAATGGTGCAATTTATTAATATTTGAAGCCTCTAAGTGAAGGGAGAGACTGGTTTCTTTTATTTCTTGTCTCAATACAAAGTCAATTTCAAGCTGAGACAAGATTAGATGCATAATTTACATTGGTTGTACTTTTCAAAATATTGACAACCCTTTTTTTT
>CAIGQQ010032765.1:8540079-8579160 GCA_903798035.1 Danio albolineatus
AAACCCAATATCATTTACTAACCTCTGTTCCTGTCTGCTTCATAACAGAAGCCCGGACCAACACGTTAACAACAATGAGCACCCCCGATCACTTCCAAGAGCTGGTGGATCAGTTGAAGAGAATTCTCCTGCCATCAGCTCCCCTTCCCAACGCACCACCAGCACCGAGCACTTCCGCTTCCAGCACTTCTTCTTCGGTCACCACTGCCAGTCCCATGGCCCGACCAGCGCCCTACTCAGGCGGGGCGGAGGAGTGCAACGGATTTCTACTACAATGTTCATTAATATTTGACATGCAACCTTCTCTGTATCCTTCTGACAGATCCAAGATCGCGTACATTATTTCCCTACTCTCTGGACCGGCGTTAAAATGGGCTGAAACCATCTGGAACCAAGCCGGGCCGGCAATGAGTTCCATCTCCACTTTCATCAATTACTTTAAGGAAGTTTTTGGGCGTTCTGATGGAGAAGTGGCTGCTGGAGAGCAACTGTATCACCTAAAACAAGGTACAATGTCTACACAAGATTATGCTCTCCGTTTTCGTACTCTAGCGGCTGCTAGTGGGTGGAATGAAAGATCTCTGCTGACAACCTACCGGCTCGGCTTGGAACCCACACTGCGCGTCCAACTCGCCGCCCTCGATGACACAATGGGTCTGGAGAAGTTTATACAACATTCACTACGATGTTCCGATCGTCTTCGGACATATCAGCAAGACACCGGTATCCATTCACCAGCACTCCTCCGATCGCCTGAGTCAAACTCCCCTCCAGAACCAGAACCGATGGTCATTGAGTCTGGACGACTGACATCAGCTGAGCGACAGAGGAGGCTGACCCGGGGTCTGTGCTTATATTGTGGCGACAATGGACACAATCGACTGGAATGTCCTCTACGTCCCACCAGAACCTCAGTGAGTGTATTTAGTTCAAGTATCGAGCGAAGTCATCCTCTTACTACTACTGTACAATTAACTACTTCTTCTATGTCTCTTCACGTTACAGCACTTATCGACTCCGGGTCAGCAGGGAATTTCATCTCCCAATCCCTCTGTCATCAACTCCACCTCCGTACCGAGGCGTCATCCCAGATCTACCAGATACAACCGATAACTCAATGTATTCGATCCTCGACCCGTATTCACCGTCTATGTGAAACCATCATTCTACAAGTGGGTCTTCTACATCAGGAAAGGATTCAATTTCTGGTTCTGGAGGGAGCAAATATGGACATCATTCTAGGGCGCCCGTGGCTGGTGAAGCACGATCCCATCATCTCTTGGGGCACAGGAGAGATCAAAAGATGGGGAAATGAATGTTCGCCAACCTGTTTTCCTCTTCTACCGCTACAAGGTCAGAAACCCATCTCTTTGTTTGTAACGTCTGTGGAGAGTCCTCCCGAGATGCAGTCTATCAATATTCCCAAGATTTATTCTTCCTTCCAAGACGTTTTCTGCCCCAAGAGAGCTTCCCAGCTACCTCCTCATAGGCCATGGGACTGTGCCATAGACCTAGTTCCAGATGCACAGTTGCCTAGAGGGAGGATCTACCCGTTATCGCTTCCAGAGACTAAGGCCATGGAAGAATACATCCGGGAGGCTCTGAGTCAGGGGTATATCCGCCACTCCAAATCTCCAGCGGCTTCAAGCTTCTTTTTCGTAGCCAAGAAGGACGGGGGGTTGCGGCCATGTATAGATTATCGAACCCTGAATAATGGTACTGTAAAATTCCGATATCCTCTTCCTCTAGTTCCCGCAGCTCTAGAACAACTCAGGGCAGCTAAACTATTCACCAAGTTGGACCTCCGCAGCGCATACAATTTAGTAAGAATACGTGAGGGGGACCAATGGAAGACTGCCTTTGTGACCCCTACTGGTCACTATGAGTACCAGGTCATGCCCTATGGCCTGGTAAATGCCCCCTCCGTATTCCAACACTTTATCCATGAAGTCCTCCGGGAGTTTCTGCATAGATTCGTCGTAGTCTATATAGATGACATCCTCATATATTCCCGGAGTGAGGCCGAACACCGCCAACACGTTGCGGAGGTCCTCCAAACCCTGAGAGAAAATCACCTTTACCTCAAAGCCGAAAAATGTTCCTTCCACCAAAGCTCAGTTCAATTCTTAGGGTACCATATCGACCAATCTGGTGTCCGAATGGACAAGGGGAAAATTGATGCTGTGCTATCCTGGCCTGAACCTACTACTATCAAAGAACTTCAGAGATTTCTTGGTTTCGCAAACTTCTATCGTAGGTTTATTAAGGGTTACAGCATTGTCACCACTCCTCTCACCAATCTCCTCAAAGATAAACCCAAGAGTCTCATTTGGTCCAGCGAAGCAGCCGCAGCTTTCCGTCTTCTAAAGAAGGAGTTTACAAGAGCCCCACTCCTGACTCATCCTGACCCGGATCTTCCTTTCATCGTGGAAGTAGACGCATCTACCACCGGAGTCGGGGCAGTGTTATCTCAACATCACGGTACACCGCCTCGACTACATCCATGTGCCTATTTCTCTCGGAAGCTGAGCCCGGCGGAGCAAAATTATAGCATCGGGGACAGAGAGCTTTTAGCGATTAAACTCGCATTGGAGGAGTGGCGACACTGGTTGGAAGGAGCCCAACATCCATTCCAGGTAATCACAGATCACAAAAATTTACAATACCTGAAGGAAGCCAAGAGATTATGCCCTCGTCAAGCCAGATGGTCTCTCTTCTTCTCCCGTTTCCAATTCTCCATTTCCTATCGTCCAGGATCAAAGAACCTTAGAGCTGATGCTCTTTCCCGCAGACATGAAAGTCACGAATGCGAAGAACTTCCCTCAAAGATTCTCCCTGAGCACATTTCCATCTGCCCGATCACCTGGACTGATCCTCCAGTTGTTGCCACTCCAGATGTTCCCGCTCCGCCGGGATGCCCTCCCCATCGGCAGTTCATCCCATCAGAACAACGGGTAGATCTCATCCACTCCTTGCATACCTCTCTAGGCACTGGACATCCAGGGACCAACTACACCCTCTCGCTTCTATCCCAACGATTCTGGTGGCCGCATATGGCAAGGGATGTGAGGAGGTACGTTCAGGGGTGTAAGGAGTGTGCCCAATCCAAGAGTCCGCGTCACCTACCAACAGGTAAACTCCATCCCTTGCCCATCCCGAATCGTCCCTGGTCACACCTAGGGGTAGACTTTATGACGGACCTACCTTCATCCGAGGGAAACACATGCATCCTAGTAATCGTCGACAGATTCTCTAAATTCGTAAGACTGATACCTTTAAAAGGGCTTCCCACAGCCTTTGAGACGGCTGAGCAAATATTCAACCAAGTATTCAGATCCTTTGGCCTACCCGAAGATATCGTTTCAGACAGAGGTCCTCAATTTATATCTAGATTATGGAAGGCATTTTTTAAACTCCTAGGTGTGACCGTCAGCCTCTCCTCAGGATATCACCCACAGACAAATGGACAGACTGAAAGAAAGATCCAAGAGGTGGGACGATTCCTGAGGACCTTCTGCAACGGTCACCAGAACTCCTGGAGCCAGTTTCTGGGCTGGGCAGAGTATGCCCAGAATTCGCTGCGGCAATCCACCACCGGACTCACGCCATTCCAGTGTGTTCTAGGCTTTCAACCACCGTTGTTTCCCTGGGATGGCGAACCATCTGATGTCCCCGCAGTGGATCACTGGTTCCGGGAGAGCGAGAGAGTCTGGGACGAGGCTCACCAACATCTTCAGAGGGCAGTCCGGAGGAACAAGGTCATAGCAGATAGGAGAAGATCTGAAGAACCAGTGTACACTCCTGGTCAAAAGGTATGGCTCTCCACACGTGACATCCGTATGCGGCTGCCCTCTCGAAAATTAAGTCCCAGATTCGTTGGTCCCTTCACGGTCTTGGAACAGGTCAACCCCGTCACCTACAAACTCCAGTTACCCTCACAGTATCGTATTCATCCCACATTTCATGTATCACTCCTGAAACCTTACCACGACCCTGTACTCCCTTCCACAGAGCCTGACCAGGAAGAAGACCCCCCTCCTCCTCTTATGGTAGAGGAAGGAGCGGTCTACGCGGTTAAGGAAATTCTACGCTCCCGACGTCGTGGTGGGAGATTGGAGTACCTGGTGGATTGGGAGGGGTACGGTCCAGAAGAAAGGTCGTGGGTCCCCAGAGAAGACATCCTAGACCCAACACTCATGTCTGAATTCCATGATAGCCACCCTGAGTTTCCAGCACCTCGAGGACGAGGAAGACCACCACGACGTCGGAGGTTCAGGCCCTCAGGAGCGGGCCCTGGGGAGGGGGGTAATGTCACGGATTGGTCAGGCTCCCACGACACCCAATCACACAGAGCACTGTCACCTGCGTTTTAATGAGCACCCAGCTGCAACACATCACAGAGCACCAGATATAAGCACAGCCCTCAGGTCATTCAGTGTCCGGGCTCGTTCATGCGAAAGCGGACACTGAGTGAACACTCTCCGTAGTCTCATCTCAGCTATCAGAATCTTTACTTACCGAATCTCTGTTTCTCCCTAGTCTTCCTGGTTCTTCCGAGTGTCCTGTCTCCAAGTCCTCCATCGTCCGAGTGTCCATCATCTGTGTCTCCGTCATCTGTGTGTTCGTCATCCTAAAGATCTGGTGTGTGTATCCATCCTCTTGTGTCCAGTCCCGTCTACCAGTCACGGAGAGAGAGACAACGCCATCATACATCCTCCTGGCTTTCCCTCATGTGCTCATTTTTGTTTGTTAATAAACCCAATATCATTTACTAACCTCTGTTCCTGTCTGCTTCATAACAATTATATATATATATATATATAATTTAATGATGATGGAACATTATTTCACCAATATTACTGTATTACTATTTATATACTATTTATATATATAAATATATATAAATATATATTATATATTGTATATATACAATATTAGTATAAATATTGCTGCTGTTGGACAACTTAATGTACTTTTGAGGCTTTTTTGGGCAAAAATGTAGTTGTTTAGATTGCAGTGCAGTTTATTTTAAGGATAGGGCCTATTTTAAATATTTATAATTTCAGAGATTCAGCGTGTTGGCGGTCATCAGCTTGTCTTACAGAGCAGAACAAAGGTGGTTGACGTTCCACCACAAAATGGCGACAGGGACCGCATAATAAGTCCTTAGGGGAGAAAAACAACCTTCTCTTCAGCTGAACAAATCATTACAAAACAGGTAAGTGATATTCTAAGCCAATCTTTTTTTTGTATTTTGTAGTGCTGTATTCTATAGTAGTCTGGTAGTGTCTGCTTTGGCTTTTTCGGGGTTAATTATTTGGGTTAATCATTGTGATATCCCAATTGCTACAGAGAAATACTGGGAAATGTCTCTAGACTGATGGCATTTCATATCCTTCAGCTTTATAAAATTAAAATGTGAGCAAAATCACCTGTTTTGTCTTCACTTTAGATATTACACTGGAGAATCTTAAAATACTAGTTCTAAAGTGACGTTTGTGAGTTAGCAACGGTTTCAGCTGTTCTGACCGTCAGCTGCAGATTTGAATAAGTCGTTCCTCATTCAAAAGGATTTTTGTGACTCTCTGTGTTTGATTTTCTTTTTTGATATAGATGATTAATCCGTTGAACTGTAGTATAATGGCATTATCATCACACTCCTAGCAGTGCAATATGTCTGTATATCGTCACTGATGGGACACTAATGCACGCCTCCCACCAGTGCTGATATACAGCCATATCGCACTGCTAAGAGAAGAGTGTGATATTACTCATATATATATATATATATATATATATAAATAAAAGTGAGTCCCATACCAGTTTGGTTGCAGCCATCAGCATCCTGCCCATTACTAAATACTCCATTTGCTTCTGTGCACAGTAGATCAGTTTAAACAGTTCCAGTGGCTCTATCTTAAAAATAGAGGAATTATCATACATCCATTGTAACATTAAAGGTGTCAATGTGCCCCAGGGCATGTGCTGGTGTTTTTTAGGCTATTTATAAACGTCAGAATGTGTGCTAAGATGATGGGAGACATGTGTTCGGCCAACCCCATTCCTTCTAAGCCGCGAACTAACTAGCCGTGCCTTTGCTGCAGGGTTTGCTGTTTCAGCTGTGGGGGATCCAGCTCTATGGATGATATCTGAGCACAACTAGCTTAACACGCAGGACAGGCATTTTTCTGTAACCACATGTCCTTTGTGACTTTTAACGTAAGCTAATTTCCATGAGATTTAAAAGACTCTTCACACAAAGACGAAAATTCTCTCATCGCTCATGTCATTACTGGGCTCATGAACAAGATGTGCCTGTGGGAACATTTTTGCAAATTGGATATTATGTTGGTTTTTGCACATTTTGCATTGAAAATGTTCATTGATAGAACTAAAACACATTCCTTTTTCCAGAAACGTTAACAGTAGAGTTTGAAATGTGGGATTGTTATTTCTGTGCCTCTAGGAGTATCATATCGTCCCACAAATGGAATTTAGAATGTAGAATATAACTGCAAGAATTTTGAACCAATGTTGATTTGCTTAATGCATCCTATGAAAACAAAATTGAATAAATTCTAAAGTTTTAAAGCCTTTAAAAAACTCAATGGAGACAGTTGAGATTTTCTGAACCTGTTTAGAATATATTTTAAAGGTTAAACATGATTTGCACTATTTTGATTCATGCACACATCACAAACTCCAGTGATAGTCTGATATTAGAGGGAAAAATGATTTGGACATAAATACATTTGCTGCATTCCACTGTCGCAACCCCTGATAAATAAGGCACTAAGCTGAAGGAAAATGAATGACTAGATTTACAGAAAATGTCACCTTGTGTTTTTTGCTTTGAAACAAAGCATGTTTTAAAGGACACACGGTCCCAACACAAATCAATTACGTTAACTTGAGTCTTTACAAATATAAGTGGATTGGACATAAAACAATTAAGTTGTCTCCCAAACAAACTTGGAATTGTTTTGTTTCATCTCATTCTAAATAATTAGTTTAAGCAAAAAGTATTTTTTGAGTGTACTGAGATAGATATGCGCAAATGTTAATTATTAACTAGTTTGAATTAGAGGAAGAAACATTGTAATAAACCATGTTGAAGTGCTCAGTAATGTGTTAATCTGACCTATAGGTGTAACTTGCATGAAAAATGAATCAAAGTTGGTGGCATTTTACTGCCTCTATAGTGTTGATGTCAGCAGAAATGTGCAACAGGTTTGATGGGTACTAGCAATTTAAAATAATTCCACAGAGCTTTTTCTTTCTCTCTTTTTTTTTTTTACTTAACACAAAAGCAAATAATGTTGCATAGTGTTTCCGGTTTATA
Organism: Danio albolineatus; assembly: GCA_903798035.1. Classification (NCBI taxonomy): domain Eukaryota; kingdom Metazoa; phylum Chordata; class Actinopteri; order Cypriniformes; family Danionidae; genus Danio; species Danio albolineatus. The sequence continues at coordinate 8,547,422 of CAIGQQ010032765.1, forward strand.
TATGTGGTCTGTGCTGAACCTTTCTGACTGACAATTTTTTTTTTTTTTTTTAAAGAAAATTGATAGTTATGTAGAAGAAATAATATAATTTGGGTGTTTCCTATAAAAATGTTAATAATAATGATTGAACACAAGTAGGACCATAAAACAGTCCTGAATAAGCTCATCTTTTTTTTTACATATACTCCAAAAGACAATAAAATAAATGTTTTTTTTATATATAAAATTACCTTGCTTACAAGTTTTACACTTCATTCTTAAAGCTGTTTTACTAAAGAATTACCTTGCTTCAAAATATACACACATCCTAAATCTGTGTGTCATTATCAGGATGACTCATGGTTTGTGATAGGTGTTCAAAGAGACCCTTTGTTTATCTCGAGGACTCAAACTGTTAAGTGTGTTTCAGACAAATCCTACCGCTTCTGTTCATTTGAACCTTTCCAGCAGTGCCTGTCAATTTTTTAACAGTATTAAGAGTTACCTAAAATGTGATATGCTATTACTAATGCTTCACTGACTAGCAGAAGAAACTAAACACTGTCCATTTGTTCAGAGAGGAAATACACTGAACAGCATCCTAATTCATCCTGTAAACATGCCAATGAATGCTAAAACATTTCTTTAATGTTAACATAGTAATTCATGCTAAATCCTTGCTACCAACATATTAATTCATACTAGAAACATGCTATTGTCACGATAAGAGGAAGGAGAGGGAGTCAGAAGTAGCAATCAACATATTTATTGTTGTAGCAACGTTGACACAAGTATATAGCAGGCAAAGGGCAGTCTCAGGAATAGGGGACCCAGACAGAGAAGAGAAAGTGCAGTCACTTCCCTGAATGGAGGATTCCGATGAAGATAAGTAGCTGAGCAGTTGCAGAGCACAGGAGGGTAACGAGGTGAGGATTCAGGCAGGCTAGGGTGACCGTGTCCATGTGTGATACTCGACGAAGAGTTACTGAGTGAAGGGAGCTTATGTAGGAAGTGCAGAGTGGAATCAGGTGGTGAACTAATAACTGGGTGATGGTGCACGGCTGGAAGCGGGTCTGGGTGATTGCGGTGGCTCAGAGGATGGGTGACAAACTGGGGACGTGACAGCTATATCATGCTTAAACTATTCTACCAACATAATTCATACTAGAAATGTGCTAACAACATTCAAAATTATGCTAAAATCATTCTAGCAACATGTAAAAGTATTGTAGAAACATGCAAACAACTTGCTTATTTATGCTCATATATTCTAGCAATGCCAACTAGAAACCTACTAACAACATTCTAAAACTATGTTAGCAACATGCTAATGAATGTTAAAACATGATATCAGCATGCTAATTAATGATTAAACATGCTAACAACAACATATTAATTCATACTAAAATCATGCTAGAAAACATTCATTCATTCATTCATTTTCTTGTCGGCTTAGTCCCTTTATTAATCCGGGGTCGCCACAGCGGAATCAACCGCCAACTTATCCAGCACATTTTTACGCAGCGGATGCCCTTCCAGCCGCAACCCATCTCTGGGAAGCATTCATACACACACACACACATTCACACTCATACACCACGGACAATTTAGCCAACCCAATTCACCTATACCGCATGTCTTTAGACTTGTGGGGGAAACCGGAGCACACGGAGGAAACCCACGTAAACACGGGGAGAACATGCAAACTCCACACAGAAATGCCAACTGACCCAGCCGAGGCTTGAACCAGTAACCCTCTTGCTGTGAGGCGATCGTGCTACCCACTAGGCCACCGTGGCGCCTGCTAGAAAACATTATAATTCGTATTAGAAACATGTTAACAAAATGCTGAAAGAAACATGCTAACAACATGTTCATCATGTTAACGTAGTAAGTCTAGACATGCTAATAACAGGCTAATCTATGCTTAAACCATTCTAACAACATGCTAATTCATACTAGAAATGTGCTAACGTTAAAAATTAATGCTAAAATCATTCTAGCAATATGTTAAAAGTATTGTAGAAACATGCTAACAACATGCTAATTTATGCTCATACATTCTAGCAATGTCAACTAAAAACCTGCTAGCATTATAAAACTGCTAACAACATGATAATGGATGTTAAAACATGTTAACATGTTTGATATAAACATGCTAACAACAACAAGTTAATTCATACTAAAATCATGCTAATTTGTACTAGAAACATATTAACAACATGCTAATGATGGAAAAATGCTAAAACATGTTCATTCATACTAAATATTCTTAACAGTATTTCATTCTATAAAATCATGTTAAAACCTTGCTACCAACAATAAATTCATAGCCTACTAGAAACATGCTGTCAACATGCTAATTCTTACTAGAAATGTGCTAAAACATTTAAATTTATGCTAAAATCATTCTGGAAACATGCTAAAAGTATTCAAGAAACGTGCTAAAACATGCTAGCAACATGGTAATTCATACTAGAAATGTGCTAACAACATTTAAACGCATGCTAAAATTATCTATCCATCTCTATATCTGTCTTGACAAACTTTACTATCTAGTTAGAATTATTTTAATCTACGACATCATTGATGTCTTTTTTTTTTGAATGTGTTAAAATAAAAAGTTTTTCTTCATCAGTTTTCCCACATTGTTTTGAACTGTTGTACTGTGCTGTGATCAGGACAATTAACAGTAAAGCTTCACATTAAAACTTCACCTTGTCAAACTCCAATTAGTTATTTATATCTATTTCAAAAACTGCCAATTCTTTAACTTGAAAAAAAAAAGTGGTCATCTTACAGATGTTACAGTAAACTGTTCTCCACTTCTATTCTTTTGGAGTAAAAGATATATACCATTTTTATAAAACAAAATCACATTATTGTACAAAACAACTGTGTAAAAAAAACACCTTAAACCCCATGTGGATTCTCACAAACCCAAAGTGTTAGGTCGTGCCCTGCTCTCCTCTTTTCATTTCGGCTGCAACATCTTGATGGTCTTAGGTGTTTGTGTGCATGAATATTGCACTTGTAGAGTTAGCATGTGCATGGGGGTGTAGGGTAATTAGCGTGACTGTCGGCGGATGTGTGAGAAAGCTGGGTAGAGGGAATTTGTGTGTGAAGGAGAGAGCGAGGGGCACATTATCACATGTGCAGTCAGCAAAGCTTCTTTTTCTGCGTCAACCCAACACGCAGTCATGTGCCTGCGTCAGTGAATCAACCACCAGCTTCAGTTTGGGTTTGTGTTTTCACAGGCGTTTTCTTTCCTCGTTTCTTCAGTTAGTGAAACAGCTGCCTTCTCAAAACTATAAGCTCAGATGACGTGACTTGGTAAAGTGAGACACTGCATGCAAAAACACTGTTGTGTAATAACTTAATTTAGAGATTAAGTGTTTCTTTTATTGCACTTTTTCAGTCTGTCTGTAGAGTTCATTTATAGTGCATATTTTAAAGGCATTTTCTCTGAATTAGTTAGATCTGAACCACAAATGTCCATTTTAGCAGCACAGGCACTTAAATACATACTACATACACCAAATCAAAGTTTTAATCTTATCTTTAATCTGAAAGTTTTTACAGTGGTATATACAGTTGATGTCAAAATTATTAGCCTTCCTGTGAATTTTTGTTTTCTTTTTCAAAAATTTCTCATACACTGTAAAAAATAAAAAGTTCAGTTAACTTAAAGCAACCGGCTGCAAAGAAATTGCGAGTTTATTGAACTTCAGTGGTTGAAGTTGAGCCAAATTATTTTTTTAAGTTGACCAAAAAGGCTGGTTTAAGTCAATTATACTTTTTTTTTATAACTATTTTTTCAGGGTTTTCACCTTTAATGGACAGTATAGAGTATTGACAGGAAAGTGGGGAGCAGAGAGAGGGAATGGAATGATTTTGCACAACTTCAAACACTAAAGCTTAAGAAACTCAATTTCTTTGCAGCCGGTTGATTTAAAATTTTAAGTTTACTCAACTTTTTATTTTTTGAAGATATGGAGAAATCAAAATTTAAAGTCTCCTCAACTGAATTTTTTACTTTCATTGAACAAACAGTTCCAAACATGCAGTTGAATCATTTTTATGAGTAAATTCAACTGTGAGCTCAAAAATATGTCCACCTAACTTACAATTTTAAACTGAGTTAACAATTTGTAAATTGGATTTTTTACAGTGTATGATGTTCAACAGATCAAGACATTTTTCACAGTTTTTCCTATATTATTTTTTTCTTCTGCTAAAAGCTTATTTGTTTTATTTTGGCTAGAATAAACATTTTATAATATTAGCCCCCTTAGCCATTTTTATTATCAGAAAAAAACGTCAAAATGATTTGACTAATTACCCTAACTTTCCTAGTTAACCTACTTAGTTAAGCCTTAAAAATGAACTTTTGAATACTAGTTGAAGTGGAATACTAGTAACTTGAAAAATATGTAATGAAATATTATGTACTGTCATCATGGCAAAGATAAATTAATAATAATAATAATAATAATAATAAATTTTATTTAAAGGCGCCTTTCTGGCAACTCAAGGACACCGTACAATGAAACAAGAGCAATAAAATACTAAGAAGAAATTACAAATGAAATCAGTTATTAGAATTTAGTTAATAAAACTATTATATTTAGACGTGTTGAAAAAATCTTCTTTCTATTAAACAGAAAGTGGGGGGAAATATACAATAATTCAGGAGGGCTTTTTGTTCTACCAGAATCCAATGTTTTGAATTTTGTGCTAGAGATAAAATATTTTATGAAATAATGCCTCATTTACACATGTAAATATACTGTAACATTTTAGTCTAGAAAAACTTTAAAAAACGTTTGTAGTACATAATATAATCACTCATCTGGGGAAGTATAAGGATAACTATTAGATTTTTCTGTTCACTATTCACCTGCAGTGATGATGATTTAAAAACACAATGGCTCTGTCTTTCCACTCTGAGGGAAAGGGGGATGGGCTGGGGGTTTTCTGCACATGTGATTTTATGAACAATATTTAATGCACTGCATGCAGCAGGAAGTCCAGCAGTGGGTGAGCCAGCGGCTGTACAATCTCACAATCTGTGTCAGTGACCCACTAAATACTGTGTTTGCTAATACCAGTCGTGTGACCAAACCGGGAATTGAAGAAAAGCTCATGAGAAATACTAGTACAATGAATTCTTTTCATTTCGCTCAGGCTAAGGAACTATAAAAGAGATAAAGTGCAGTCATCCAGTTATAGTATTACTGGCCCCCATGTGAACTTGAATACTAAATGGGTTTATTTTGAGATGATGACCAGATGACTGAGTATTATCAGTAATTTAGTAATTATGCCTGCATAAGTAGATAAACTGGGCATGAAATGTTTTTGAGTTGAAATGAAATTGTATTATTACAGTATATTTAGCTTCATGTACCACCACCAATTAAGTCATTTTAAGGGAGTCATTACATGCCTTCGTCATTTAGATGTACCATTAAATGTCCTAATTTTGAATATTGGGGAAAAACTATATTTGAAGTCAAAATTATTAGCCGTCCTTCGATTTCTTTTAAATTATTATTATTTTTTTCAAATATTTCCAAATGCTCGATTGTTTTTTCACAATATTTCCTATAATATTTCTTCTCCAGGATAAAAAAAATCTTATTTGTTTTATTTTGGCTTATATAAAAGGAGTTTTTAATTTTTTAGAAAACATTTTAAGGTCAATATTATTAGCCCCTCATTCATTCATTCATTTTCTTTTCGGCTTAGTCCCTTTATTAATCCGGGGTCGCCACAGCGGAATGAACCGCCAACTTATCCAGCATTTGTTTTACGCAGCGGATGCCCTTCCAGCCACAACCCATCTCTGGGAAACACATCCATACATTCTCATTCACACACACATACAATACGGACAATTTAGCTTACCCAATTCGCCTGTACCTCATATCTTTGGACTGTGGGGGAAACCGGAGCACCCGGAGGAAACCCACGCAGCCACGGGGAGAACATGCAAACTCCACACAGAAATGCCAACTGGCCCAGCCGGGGATCGAGCCAGCGACCTTCTTGCTGTGAGGCGAACGTGCTACTCACTACGCCACCTTGGTGCCCATTATTAGCCCCTATCAGCAATATTTTCTTTGAACAAACCACTGTTATAATGACTTGCTTAATTACCATAGCTTTCCTAAATAACCTATTTAAGCCTTTAAATTTAACTTTTAGCTAAATAATAACATCCTGAATAATATCTAGCAAAATATTAACTCATTTGTGCCCAAATTTTTCTAAATGGTTTCATGCATATAGCCTTGTTAACCTGTTAGCCAGGTTGGGGGTTTACACCTACCTAACTTTAAATAGTAACAATTCTTGACTTAAATGAACTATTAGGAATCATTATGCCACTTTGAGCTTTACTATGGTCAATCTAGGAAGTTTAATGTAAAAAAATATAGAAAGTTAGGAAGTTGGAAATCAAAAAGGTTAGGAAGTTGAAAGCCTCATGTGACAGGAAGCAAATCAATTCCTTTTTTTTAGTTCTTGAAATCTTTTATTTGGTTGTTTGCTTGCATGTCATTGAGAAATACATTGAGAAACATGGATAACATGTAGAAAATTACTTATAAAGGAAACTGGCAACTCTGAACTTGGCAACTATAGTTGCCGGTGGGCTTAAATGGGTTAAAGTCTGAATTATTTCATGCTGACCTATTGTTTTATTTACCTTTTTATTTTATTAAAAATGTTTTGCCAATACATGATCTATATAATATTCTAATTTTATTACACAATACCAGTATTTTTAAAACTTTTTCGAAAATTTAAACATTGCAAATGAATATCAAAGCACATTTTAAAACAATATCCTTGCAATATGATAACAATATCAAATAATTGAACATTATATTCAGCAAGGGTTCGTTAATTTGGGTCAAAAGTGGTTGTAAACCATGTTACAAAAACAAAAACTGTATCAAACAGAATCTTTTTTTGAAGTTTCTTGAGCATCAGATCAGCTCATTAAAATTTGTGAGGACATTTATTCCAAAGCAATTGCAGCTAAAAATTCTGACATTTTTCATTTTTAGTAAATTAACATGTAAAAAAAATGAATTTATATAAAACGTTTATATTACATGTTTAATCAAATAAGAGCAGCACATTGGTGAGCAATGTGGCTGCTTTCAAAAGCGTTCGAAACAATTTGAGTTTCTGAGGTAATAACCAAAATAGCTGTGATCAACAGCTTTAACAGTGTTTCCAGAAACAGCATGGAGGGTGGGAGGAAAATGGCATCCTTCTCTGTGTCACCCTTGCTTTTGTAATCACTCTGATGTGACATGTAGGTCACTGCAGCTCACAAAGCTTAATAGAGTTGTGAAGTGTATAATCAACAGCCATTAACAGAGTGACATGTGACACTCACATCTGGACGAGGCTGATGGTGGATCTGCAAGGACTTTGCATTCCCTGCTGCCCACCAGCGCAGACATTTAGCTGAGTTTGGGGATAAAAATGAAAGTACATGAAAGCACACAGTCAGAGCAGAGTCTGCAAAGCAACATGATGAGAGACAGGGATGGTGGAGGGCTAAAAACAACTCTATCATTTGCAGTTTCTTGTAGCTTTAAAAACATAAAAGAGGTTCATTTTACACTGTAGCTGCTATTAGCTTAGGGTCATTTGTAATGGTAAACACAATACCCAAATACAACCACTACTACTAGCTAAATACCATTTACTGTATGCTTAATACTTTAAAACAAGCACAATCCTTTAAAATCTAATCAAACCATTTAAGTTCCTGTTCTGAAGCAACCATGCTTCATTTTTAGACCCTTTAGGATAACTGCTTTTTTATTTATTCATTGTAAAAAATGCTGGGTTCCACACAAAATCCTTCTTGTTGTCCCAACATGATTAAGTTAGCTTGATTGTTTGTTTACAAATTTTAAGTGGATTGAACATAAAACATTTCAGGTTATAAAATTCAAGAATTGTGTTGATTCAACTCATTTTAAATAAGCAGTTTGAACAAGCTGCAAAAATCTTTTTCTGAGTGTTGATCAAGACATTTTTATTGCATTCATTATGTGAAAAGTCCTAGCAGTACAGCATAATAAAAATAAATAGTTCAGTGAAATACTACCTACCTTATCTTATTCAAGGCATAATTTGTCAACCAGTTTATAAAGGCTTTGGTACTGTATGTCTAAACCAGCAAGGCTTAAAATAAGCATAATAACTAGCCTGAAGAAGGATGGATGCAGGTGCAAGTTGGTGAATTCAGCAGTGTTGACAATATTTAAAATCATGACAAATAAAAAGTCAACATGTACACACACTCACAAAATCCGCTTATATTAATATCTGCTTTTCAATTGCTTTCAGTTGAATAATGTACTGTTTGCCCTATGCTTTACTTTCACTTGTTCGTCATAGGGATAATAAAAAAAAAACATAAACATAAAGCAAAAGAAAACAAAGTTTCACCAAAGAAAGTTTGTCAAATGATTATGGTTTACGTGGTAAAAAATGATGACACAAATTGAATACGTTGGGTGGCGCTGGTTGTAATGGCTGATTATTCTGCCTGTTGAAAGGTTTCACTTGACCGCAGTGACACTACCCACACAACAAATAAAGCTGAAGGCTAAGGTCACATGTTAACCTTTCAGTGGGGTGATGTTTAGGGCCGAAGAGGTCACTGATGTATTTGTTTATTCAATTAGTGTAAATGTCAATGTGCCAGAAAACATGTGGAAAGGTGCTATGTTTGGGTTTCACAGATTTCGAAACATTATATACAACACATTATATACATGTATAGTCAACTAAACATATTTAAAATCAGTGCAAAATAAACAGATGTTGAGTATTTTTCACAAAGATACTGTACACATGTCCTAATTGCAGATATAGTGAACAGTACAAAATATAGTAATCTTTCACATGTAAATACTTATGTTTAATGTGACAGATATTATGCATTCTGATAACACCACAGACAAAGAGCATGTGCAAAAAGATGGTTAATTATGAAGACATTGCTGATGCCTATTTTTCAAAAGGCTTATAAATCACATTAAATTATTAATTTTTTTTTTTCAGAAAGTTGAACTGTACACAGTTTCCTGTGATGATGTTAGGGATGGAGTGGGGTATAGGGTGATAGAAATTACAACTTGTACAGTAGAAAAAGCAATGCAAACCTATGTAATGTCCTCACAATTCACAAAAACAAACCTATGTGCGTGTGTGAGTAGAGGTGAGCTGGGTTGGTTGTATATATACAGTACATTGCATATGTAAAAAAATTGCATACATTGTTTTACCCATTATAAATAAATAAAACCCATTTACATTTGTTTTATTTGTTCAGTGAGAAACTATTAGCCACATGCCCCCTTCCAGACCAGTGTGAGTGAAGGCTATGAAATGACCACCCGCAGGTTAATAGCCTTTGTCAGAATCAATCTCTATAATCTGTTATTTATCATTATTTAAAAGTAGGACACACATATAGTTTCACGTCTGTTCCATTTATTTATGATCATATACTTTAATCGCTCTATTAATGCTTCTAGGAAAAACAAAAGTACATATGTTGATAAATTCTCTTATTCAATACTTTCTATTCATTTTTCATTGTGCAATCTGAAATGTTTTAAGCACTTTCAAATACACAGAGGGCAGACATATTATCAGAATTACTTTTTTTAAAAATCGTCCATTTGATGACTTGCTGTTTTTATAGTGATCTCTGTGATCATAAATGTAAAATTAATTATATTCCAAAGCTCAATAACACACTATTCTGGTTTTGGACTGTCTCTGCATCTCCAAATAACATTGTTTTTCTTCTTCTCAAAAAGGATCAGTGCATTTTAATGATCCAGATAAATAAATGATTTATTTGGCCCAGGGCTGCATGATAAATCACATGTGATTGTCATGTGCATTGATTAGTTAAATCAGTTAGTCATTGATCAGTTAGTTGTGTATTCAGCTCCAGCATGTGCTTTCAGATGTAGCAGCATTTACTACACAGAGCCGTAGTTCAGTGACGAGCAACGCAAAATATAGCATGCCATATTCAAGTCACAGATAACCATTCTGTGATATTTTGACTGCTGTTTGCATAGCTTCTCTGTGAACTATGGCCGTTTGTAGTAAATGCTGCTAGTGTTACATCTGAAAGCATATGGGAACACTGCATAATGACATGTTTTTACTTTTCTTTAGACTAAACTTCAGTCGAGTGTTTGAAACAAATCCTTCAGTGAAATCATATAGCTCCTTACACAGAATAAGGCCGGCAAAACATTTCCTAGCAGCGATTCAAAGCAGTGAACTGCTTTGCACCATTAAATACTTTATCATTAGGATAATTATAATAACAACTCAGATAAAACATATGTTGTAGTGGTTGTAAGTTTATTATTCACACTGAATAAATGAAAGCAGTTAAATCTTCTTTTAGGGATTTGCTAGGTTTCTTCAAGGTGTATTTGTTGGTTCTGTGTAACTTGCGAGACCTCCCTCTGGTCTTCGGAGGTGATTTACTACTGATCACACAGCCGTGCTTCCTGACAAGATTTGGGCTACCCGTTTATAATTACCCATTATTTAGCCTTTCAAACAAACTGACTAAACAAAAGATTGAGCTAATTTATTAACACTTGCTGTTTTAATAGTTTTTTTTAAAATTATGATAGGACTGTATGCACATAGACAAGAAGTGAAGTTGGAGAAAGAGGGGTGTGGGATCGGGAAAGGTCCTCTAGTCAGGACTAGACTAGTCCGAATAGCAGCGCTGACATCATTTTAAAATTCTATATGAGAAATGAAGTCATTTCCTTTCTAGTCTCTGTCTCCTGTAGTCTGTCTGTTTGAACATGCATAAATTCATTCATTTTCCTTTGGCTTAGTCTCAGAGGTCACCACAGCTGAATGAACCGCCAACTATTCCAGCATATGTTTTACGCAGAGGATGCCCTTTCACATTCACACACACACTCATACACGACCAATTTATTTTATTCAGTTAATTTATAGCGCTTGTCTTTGGGCTGTGGGGGAAACTGGAGCACCTGGAGGAAACCCACGCAAACATCCAAACTCCACAAAGAAATGCCAACTGGCACAGCTGGGACTCAAACCAGGACCCTTCTTGCTGACAGTGCTAACCACTGAGCCTGCAGTGTCGCCCTTTATAGACCATTTTGAGGGATGTAAACAATAAAAATGGTGCCAACGTACTTCCTGTTTTACATTTTTAATTTCTAGAGCTTTCGAGAATCGGAAAAGAGCCACATATCGATAAATAATGTCATGATAGCTGTTTTAACATTAAGTTAGGATTGAATTACAGTTATGAAGTAGTTTGATAACAAGCAGGAAATGTTCATGGGCCAATGACATCACCGCATTGAAATGGTCTATAAAAACATGTATTAATCTGTTTCTTGCTTAATGTAATCTCGATGCTTATCTTGTATTTTATTATGTTATTTAATGTGTTTATTGTGTTGGCTATTTAATAATACCTCAAAATTTGATTAGGCCTCATGCTGCAAGATTTACAAATCTAAATCATATAGGCTAATGATGTTGCAGCAGAGGTCAGTAGTGAAGTCCAGGTTCCAGTACACTCAGAAAACCAGACATATTCTTAATTAAATCCTTATTCATCAAAGCAGAAGGGCAAAAAAACAGTTCAACCTGCAGCAAAATACAAACAAAATGACATACTGCTGAGCCTGAGCGATGTGGTGGCACTTCTATTTTTACTTCATCTCATATATGGAGTTGATATTCATATCCTTGGGAGCATGCAGAATGCGTCTTACTCATCCGTGCGTGATGTTGTCAGGAGCTTGATGAATTATTCATTACAGGCCTTTATGTTTGCGTGCCTCTTTAGGTTTATATTAACCGCACATTGCAGCTTTCAGGTGGCCGTTAGTATCTAATGCAAAAAAAGAGAGCAATATTAATGCAGGGGTCACTGTAGTTGTAGTTAAACTTAAATTGCTCCTTATGGAAGTCAAGGCTGTTAAAAGCAGCAGCTATTAAACATTCATGCAGAAAGCATCCTCGCAGGATTCGCTCGCTCTCACAACCTGTAAATATATTACACGTTGCCTGATCCCGACACTTCAGATGTTCGTCAAACACACATTTAGCTGTTTTTGAGTTAGTAAAACAAGTGTCTGCTTCAAACGAGAACACTTCAGATATTGAACATACATGTATTAAAGCATTAATATCTGCACACAGTCCCGAATGCTACAAATATGCTCATCTAACAGTGCATTGATATGGAAGGTTGGTTACTGTTTATTTAGGTTTTGGTGTTTTTATCATCGCGGATCAGAAACACTGACCGCGGCTTTCTGTTGAAGTAGGGAGGGTCGGTGTGACCTAACACATCGCATCTAAATTCTGCTGCTAAGAGAGTCATCTATTATCCATGCTGTGCTTCCTGCAGCCCACGCGCTCTTTTCATAGAGAGATTATGCAATTTCCACCCAGCAGAAATCCCGTTTCTTAACATCAGTAAGAGAACCATTACAGAAATGCTATAGAAACACTACGTAAAGATCTTCACGCAGGCATGCATAAAGCATCTCCGCTGTATGTGCACGGCATTAAGAAGATCACACGATTTGGATTTGCTAGCATTTGTCAGAAAGAGATTATGCTTTTCCTGACCCCCCTGCTCGCTGGCTGCTGATGTAACAAAAACAAACAGACCACAATGGAACTGTAAAAGCCAATTTTAATAATATAAAAAAAAAGGTTGTGTGCTGCTGACATATATTTGTATGTTTTGGTATTGTCATGTCATGCAATTATGCATCGGAATTTTTGGTTTAAGCTTTATGCATTACACTTTGTTTTAAAGGTCTACTTTATTTTCTGGTAGACATGCAGAGTACACTGCAATAAGAAATATTTGTAATAAATCCCTTTACACTGTCTGCTTTATTAAACAAATGACCCCAAATAGCTCTGCATATTTTTATGAAATGATCTGCTGTAAGTTTTTTTAATGTTTAACTGTTAAATTATGTGTCTACTTATATTACTACGGCCAAAATTGTCTCATATTTATAATTTACATTTTTTTGTGTTTTTTTTTTCTTTTCTTTTTTTCTTTAGCTTTTCTTTCTTTTCTTTTTTGTTTGAGGCCGGAGAAGAATTTCAATATGCGTTGACAGAAAAAAATTCTAATCTAATTTTGTTGGCTATAGGCAAGTTCACGCTTTGGTTTGATTAAAATCATCTCTGGTACAATATTTTTGTTAGTGTGGTTCACACAGCTTCATAATCTGCGCTAAACAGAATGCTATAGGGCTGCATGATACTGGGAACATATAACAACATTTCTTATGCTATAACTTGCAAAATGCCATTTTATCAGACAATTAAAAATATATATATTCATTTTAGGGCTGTCAAAATTAGCGCGTTAACGCACGCCGATTAATTTGAAATATTTAACGCATTAAAAAAATTAACGCATTTAACGTATGGCAGTTTTTTTTTATTTCCTGTTGTGGCCGACGTGTGTTTAGGGCCTGCGCGTCCACAGAGGCGACCTAGGCGGCCGACAAGGGCGGCAGAATAGTGAGCAAACCTCCCGGTCCTCACTTTAATCCGCGACACCAACCCCCTCCCTCCCGGTTCTCACGTTCATCCGTGAACCGGTCACTTTCTTTTTCACTTTCGGGTTGAGGGCGGCGTGATCACCGTTCGCCTAGAGCATCAGTTCAGCTTGCTCCGGCCCTGCGTGTGTTTAATGAGCAGTATGGATAAAGGATAATATGGATAATATGGATCCATGTAAATGTACTCAGTGAAAGTGCCAGATGATGTCGCAAGCTGTCAAAGACAGCCCATTCCTCTCTTAAGTTGATTCCATGCGCCCTCAAATGTTTCATTAAGTTTGACGTGTTTCCCCCCTACACGCAACTTCTGTAAAGCGACTGCTTCCCGTTATTGTGTCAGAATCCTTGTTTTTAAAATACAACTATACTTCAGAACGCTAGTTTAAGCAAATTTGATGAACGCGACCGTGCGCGTTGATGACTCTGAAGGGAGTCGATTATACCGGGTGAGCTCGCTGTACTGCCCGCGTTGTCTGTGTGTGTGTGTGTGTGTGTGTGTGTGTGTGTGTGTGTGTGTGTGTAAGAGAGAGTGTTTGTGTATGTGTGGATATCCTAACAACAAGATTAAACGCCTAACATCGCAGACAGTCGCTCAAAGCAGTTTAGAATTTAATTATTAGAGATGCCGTGACCAAAGTCCATGTAAGAAGTCTAGCCTATAGTCTTTGGTACATGACTTTGATGTACCCCTTGGTGCTTCGTCCTTGTCACAGCACCAGTGGCACAGAAATTAAGCACCGAAATTCACATGCTGATTCGATGATTCTGCTTGTGAGAGACTTTTCTCACTCTTAGGTCACATGTCAACAGACTGGACTGTCTTAGCAACTAACAAAATGTTCAGGAGGACTAAGCAAAATTGTTTCTACTTTATAATTAATGTTCTCAACTCGCAAAACGACTTTACAATGAATACAATTGTTTGTATTCAATACTTAATTATTATATTTTTCCAATTTCCATTTTTACAATGCCTGTATTTTGGATTTTTTTTTGTAGTTCACTTAGAATCCAACATGGAAATAATTTTTGTTTGATATTGTCATTCATTGTTTTCGCGATTAATCGTGATTAATTACAAAAAAAGTGTGATTAATTAGTAAAAATTTTTAATCAATTGACAGTCCTAATTTATTTATGTTATGATTATACTAAAATAAACAGGTAGTAGATATTTTTCTGAGCTAATTAAATCAAATAAAAAATGTCAAGGTGCAAATATTTAGACTTTAAAACACCACAAATGACTTTCTGCATTAGTATTTATTTTCAACTGGTTCACCTAATGGCAGCTACTGGAGAGGTGTATGGGATGAAGATAGTAAGGCCTCATCTGATTAGTCATGCATGCAGCACACAAATGCTTGGCACATCAAATTAATTAATTTATTTATTGCACTTCTCTGCAATATGGTTATTACATATACTATTATCACGATAATGGTACTTTTCCAATATATTGTGCAGTCCTACAGAATGCTCACAAATACCTTTTTTTTCTCTATTAAAAGTTCAATACAGTTTGTGTGTATATGATGGAGAAATTCCTGGCACTGTTTTGACTCCTTGACACATTTTATAAGCTCTTTACAAGTTCTTAACTGTTTAATACCGTCACATGTATACAAATACATCAAATGCATTTAGGCCAGCATGCAGCATTGTTTTGGATGTTTGATAAATCCTGTTACAAAACACAATTTTGTTGTTTTTCATATGCTTACCCAGCAAGCATGTTTTGTTTTGTTTTTGACAGATGTCTAATAGATGTCTAATAGACGTACTGTATAAACAGTCGTCTTGGCTACATCAAAGCTAAATGTGGGCTGTCAGTGAAAATCTAATAGATGTCTAAGAATAGGGCAAAACTAGATGAAACATCTATGAAAAGCTGAGACTCATTATTATGCCACTTTTTTAATTATACGGATCGGATCAGTGAATCAAAAGTTATTAAACATTTAAGAACAGTAGGTAACACTTTACAATGACAGTACATGAATAATGATGTATTAATATGTAAACTAAACATTACTTTATTATGAATTGATGATGAGTTAAGGTATGCACTGATCATGATTTAACTTTAACTACAACATGAGTCACATGAGTTCATGTGTGAATAACAGCTACCTTGATTACTTGTCAGTACATGTTGTTAATTAATGTATTAATTAACATTTAAGTTTAAGCAAAATGTAACCAACATGAACTCATGAGCTGTTAATGTATAGTTATGTCATGACTTTACTTGGAGGGGCACATCACCATTAACTCATCCTTAACTACTAATGAACTTCTGCTCATGCTGATTATGACACAACACTTTTCTATTGTTATTCAGTGTAAACGCACTAGTTGGATGTAAATAAGGAGTTCATGAGTAGTCAAGAATGGGTTAATGATGATGTGCCCCTCCAAGTAAAGTCACAACATAATTATATATTAACATATCATCAGTTAATGATGGTTAAATTAAGCATAAACTATGTAGTAATTAATACATTAATTAACAAACAATCATGAACTAACAGATAATTAAGGTAGCTGTTATTCACACATGAACTCATGTGACTCATGTTGTAGTTAAAGTTAAATCATGATCAGTGCATACCTTAACTCATCATCGATTCATAATAAAGTAATGTTTACTTTACATATTAATACATCATTATTCATGTACTGTTATTGTAAAGTGTTACCGAACAATACTTATTTTTAGCCGCGGGCAGCTGTCTCGGTCTTTAAGGGTTAGTGCAAAACACCAGCATATTCCTCTATTCTTAACAACAACCCCAAGTTATAACAAAAGACATTCAGTATTAATCCACACAGTGGCAAAAGTTGAACTATTTTGAAAATTGACCGCACCGCACATGTGAGGGACAGCTGATGGTGGCTATAGCAAAAAACAGCAGGAGATCGCTAGCACAAAACGCATTTATGTCGGTAAAGGAAGAAGCAGACGTTTCCAGCATAGTTTTGGATGCAATAAATGAACAGCCCCATAAAGATTTAACCTGAGAGGATCCATTACAAGCACTGATCTGTAATAGATAAGTGGTTACAAGATGCACGGAGCAATTGCAAGTTATAGCACACAATTAAAACATATTTTACTACAGAAAATGAGACAACCATTGTAATCACACATCACGTTGTGAACACTTCTCGTTCACTTTTTCTGGATCCAGCACTACATATTTGGCGATGTCTTGTATCGATGTCGACGCATACAGGCAAAAGATCTGAACAAAGGATAAATCATTCATTCGACTCTGAGTCAACTAAAAATAATCAATGGATTTTAAACACGGTGCATATGCTGTGCACTTTCAAATTTAAACCTCAGCTGGATGTTTCCATTCACTTAGAGCTGTGCTTCACGGTAGGGATGGTAGTGTTCAAAAAACCATAATAGGGGCTTTTTAAAACCCCCTTTTTAACAACAGACACCTATAAAAATTTAATTTGGTGTAACAATATTGTTAAATTTAAACAAGAATTCTTAGTCAAACTTGTTCTTTTTCATGTGTTCAGCATGTGTTCATTTTTTTTTAAACATAAGATATTTCTATTTAATTTGCTTTTTGTGCATCTCCGGGAAACATCCATACACACTCATTCACACTCATACACCATGGACAATTTAGCCTACCCAATTCACCTATACCACATGTCTTTGGACTTGTGGGGGAAACCAGAGCACCCGGAGGAAACCCACGCGACCACGGGGAGAACATGCAAACTCAACAAGAAATGCCAACTGACCCAACCAAGGCTCAAACCAGTGACCTTCTTGCTGTGAGGCGAACGTGCTACCCACTACGCCTCCCTGGCACCTGTTTGCTGAAATATTGTATCAAAATGAATGTTCTAATAATAAATGAATTAATGTTAAATAAATTAATTGTTCTGAATATAAATTCATAACTTGTGAATACCCCACTGTTGCCCCTGCTAAATTAGGCTAAATTAGACACAAATGCTATTGGTTGAGTTGAACTTTACTAAAAACAGAATGCATTTAAATTCAAAAGATGTGTGAAATGCTCAAAAATTCTTTAAAGATAAACAAATAAAACATTTTGATAGTGAACAATGGATCCACAGACCAAGTGCCACTGAAACTATTGACAACCATAACAACGTGATGGCTAAAACACGCATCCACAACATAACGCATTAACAGTAAATGCGCGCTCTAATCTCCCTGAGCTCCAGCTCGAGCTGTTCTTCCAGAGAATAATTCTTCCAGCATGAGTCGACTGTCACTAATCATTCAATCAGTTCACTCACGGGAGCGCAAACTGCCCGAGCAGCAGATTCCTTCAGCGCGAGTCACAGCAACTCAGCAGCGCGCGCACTAATCCATACAGGAACGTGCGGGCGCGCTCTCACGGCCGTGAGGAAAACAAGAGCTCGACCATATATTTTTGCTCTCTGCGACCTTATGGTTTTACAACAGATGCAAACCAGACTGAAAGCCTGCTGGCTAATCAATAGCAGAAAAAAGTGAACCTGTAGCCACAGAATCTGATTCACTGTATATAGTTACAGAAAAGCAATGAGTTGAAGTAACAGGATAACAAAAGCGCATCCACGCGCTGAAGCAGGGATAGAAAACAAACTGATGGGGCTCGTGAATCTTTTTCATTAGAGATTTGGGCATGATTGGCGTCAGTTGGAGGAGAACGTGTTGTTCTGTCTGACAGCTATGAGAACACCATGTGGAAGAAGCCTGCGGCAAAAGGTGGAGTTTTATTGCTTTGCTCTAGTATTATGAAAACCTGTTCAACATGAAGTATTTAGCTACCAATGTATCAACAATGTTAAACATCAAGTGTCATCAAAATTGTAAAGCAGATCTCTAATGAATAGATGCCATATAATTAATTCACTTATGTTGCACGATCACACTTTTTGTTTCATCCATTTCCATTCATGTAGGGTAAATACTGGAGGCCTCTTATGCACAGAAGCATCACATTTTGTTGCCTTGTGAAGTTTATTTTTGATAAACTTTGACCTGCAGGTTAATATAATGTGAAGACATGTGACCCTTTGAAGATCTGTATGTTATAATATTGTCACAGTTGTGATAGTAGTACAAAATGAATTCAATCTAAATAGTTTAAAAAAAACAGGGAGAAAATAGGGACGTCCTAATCACATTTAATAATGATAACCAACAACAAACTACACAACATACAAGTTGGCAAATTATTCACTGGGCTAAACAGTACAGTACATTTAAAAGTCTGTGCAATAGGTAACCAAGGTAACAAACAGGAAAGTACCTCAACTAAGAGGACTTTTATACTAGATTGATTGAAAACTGAAACTCTTACACATCTGAACTTTTTTATTTACATGCCAACATTGATTTAGGGAAACAAACATTTGAAAAGTTTTATTTTTTTTAAACCAATAGTTTAACTAATTATGAAAATGAGCCCATAATTTGCTCTCCCTCAAGCCATCGTGTATATGACTTTCTTTGTTCAGACAAAACTTAATCAGAGTAGCTTTAAATTTTATCCTGGCTCTTCAATTCTGTAAAATGGTGCTCGGTGTGTTATGAAGGGATTTTTGAGAGAAAATATGTCAGTAAATCTCTTTTGGTAAACTGGCTAAAACACACAAAACTACCATACACATACTACAGCAGTAATTACTCATTGCACAGACCAATTATTGGTTTTATTATGATTAGTCTTTTTTATCATGAGGAGAAATTACTTGTAAATTGCAAAAGAAAAGATATTGCCCAATCATAATTTAAGCATTTGAATTTCAAAAACATGTTTTGAACATGTTGTGCATTCCCACATAGCAAAATTTCTCTGGCCCAGCTCTGGCCCCCACAATTAGCTTTTGCCTGGCCCACATGCCGCAGTGAATTACGGTACATGACTGTACCAAGTCTGGCTTCCAGACAAGGGCCAAACATAGACCATATCTGGGCTAAGTCTCAGCCAAGTTAATGACACATAACTGGGCCTGAACTGGGCCAGATATGTTGGTGTGTCACGACTGCAATGAAATTGATAAACCTATGAAGCATTGCGATTTGGGTGTGTTGTCGACATGTTTTTTGTCAAAGCGAACAGATTGGTAGAATTTTTTTTCTTTACTTAAAGATAATGTAAATGTATTTTAAATGTGGGTCAAACTTACATGGTCCACATATTAATTTTTAACATTTAAACCAAATATTACATTTGTCATCTGGCCCAAATCTTGTGTGCCGCCTTAAAGACAGTGCCACCTCTGCCAAACATGCTGTATGCCAGTGCCGGATGAATGCCTTCTTTGCCATCTTCTTGCCAAATCTTGTCCAGAATTCTTTGGTGCCTGGATTGTGTACCTTCCCAATTAGTATGCGAAGGACATTTACTAAATATGCAACAAGACATTTTAATTGTAGATACGTCATCAAAGCAAACTTGCAGTAATCTGATGTTCACATTTTGATTTTGAATTTGGTTCAATAACTAGTACAACAAACATTTCTTTCTCTGAAGGATTGCTTTCAGCTCTTAATGTATTAGCTAGTTAGCATAGCTGCATTGTGGAAGGCTTACTTTGCACATTTCGATATGTATTGGCAACTGATGTAAACAGTGTTATGCACAATAGGGTAATACAAGACATGACCTCTAAAGCACTGTGTCACGTGATAAGGGTGGTAGATTACATATGACAAGAACAAAGGCTTACCAGCACTACAGTGATCATGCCAGCTAATGAAAACACAATCAACTGAGATACTATTGTTTAGCGGAGTAACACACGTGTATATCCAATATCCTAGATGTACTGTAAGTACTTGCACAATCAGTAAAGAACTGATTCTGTGTTGGCTGGAGATCAAGTTATTTAATTGCATTGCACTGTACTGTTCTAGCCTGCATGGGAGAATCTGGAAATCAGCCACATACCTTAAAAGCCTTTAGTGCTGATTTAAAACCAGCATTTAGATGTTCTAATTGTTGTGAAGATTATGATTTGAAAAGTTTTACAGTCCATGGTAATTGTATAAATCTAGAATTTATGTAATGTAACAAATAGACTAATAGACTAATAGTAACTAATAGAGCGCGCTTTTGAAAGAATGAAAAATGGCTATATGTTATTATTAAAGAATGTCTACAGACATTTAATTTCTATATTTTAGTTGTGATGAGACCTGTCAGTTTAATACAACCAATAATTTATTGGCAAAAGGAAACCAATAATAACTTTAAAACTGTAACATATGAGTCGGCTGCAGTGCGGATGAGGATCCACGTGCATTTTAATAGTAGGAGTAGTCAGGCAGGCAACGGTCAAACAGGAGCACAAAGGTAATCCAAGATTGTAATCAAAAACAGGCACAGGGTTAGTATTGGCAGCAAATATCAAAACACAGAAAAACTCTGCAGGATTAAAGCTTCGTAATGCTACAGGTTAAAGGTTATTGCACACTGAACCTGAAAATTTTGTCCATAAATTTTGCACTGTAAAAAATTAATTTGTTCCCACCTTGTGTCAATCATATTGACACACTGCCTCCAAAACATTTGTCTGTCATAAAAAAAATTGTTAGAGAGGTGTTTTGACAGTTCAGAGCCACTGTATATAAGTGAAAAGCTAAATACAGAATGCCGTCATTTGAGCTACAGATAACTTTATGACAAACACAGTGCATAAATAAAGAATGTGCCGGATAGCTGAGAACCCCTATGCTGGATTCAGTGACTGTGCACCTCTGCCCTGCTGCTGTTTGGTGTATGTGTGTGTATCCATACATTTGATGTACTGCTCATAGACATTATAATACAAAGCTAGATGCCTCGTGGTCTGCTTTTGGTTCGTTGCTTCGTACGCAATGTTTTGGTTCGTTTGCAATGTATCAAATATCAACTGATTTCCTGAAATAAACTTTGGAATTAGAGATAATCCAACGCAGCTCTCTGATAATGAGCTAAACTTCCTCTCTTTGCAGTATTAGATGAACATAACAAGTAGCCTATTCCTCTTTCTTTTTCTACATTGGAGAACAGAGGACAAGTGTCACTGCTTAAACTAAATCTTAAATGTTTTGCGTTTATTCGTAATCGGTAAATTAATACGCATCGGACTCAGTGTGCAAGGTTTGTGTACGTGACAAATTTGTCACATGAATACGAAAAAAATGCACACAGAGACCTTAACAGTGAACAAGACTCAGCAAAGTGTGTAAGACTGTGATTTGTAATAGTAAGTAATGAGTCAATCATGAGCTTTAGCTCTGTGTGTGTGTCAGTGCCTGAATTATTGTCAGCTGTGGCTTGAATGATGAGTGTAAAGACTTCTGGGAGTTGTGGTTCATATCAGTGGCACGTGTAGATCTCCAGCAATCTGCATAGGCTAGATCACTGGTGATCCTGACAAAATCATGTCCTGCACATGGATCCTTACATTTTAATTGGATTTAATTTCCTACTATGTTCAAAAATTGCCAGAATGAGCAAAATAGAAAGATTTTGAAAGTTCAAAGGGATATTGTAGCCTAAAATTATTAATTTTGTTCTTGTTGTTGATTATTTACTAACCAACATGAGGCATGTAGTTGTTTTGTCTTCAGTAAAACATTACATTTTTAGAACTGTTGCACTTGGTGAATCATAAATTCCAAGTGACCCAGCAAACAGCAAATACATATAAAATTGTATTCATCCTGTGGCTCCTGATAATACAGTACAGTATGGCCTTATGAAGAGAAACAATCATTTCATTTAAGAAACTGAACATTTTTTATAATATTATTACCTATAAACATCATTAAATGAATGTGATAACATGTGAAACCATTTGACAACTCTAGTTATGATCATTAGCAAACAATAAAGAGCATAAATAGTGGTGCCAATAAAAATTAAACAGAAGCCATTCAAACGTGAACATTTTTGGATAAACATCATCTCTTTCTAATGTATAAGCTATTTTGGTAAAAACTTATCAGGTACCGCTTAAAGGCTCCATGTAACATTTGTAGCTTTCTTTTTCACCTTGGCAGAAGGAAAGGAATCGCTATTGATTTCATATGCTGCACTAACACTGCATCACCTTGTGGAATTGATCAGCTGTTCAAGTCCTAAAGAGTGATTGCAAACTTGTGCAAAAAATACACCTCATTAATGGAAAACTAGACCACTGTTTTACTAAATGGACATTCAGACTGTTGAAAATCAGCTGTGTCCTCTACTTTATTTTTATGGATTACTTATAAAGAGATGGGTTCAACAATATATCAAAGATTCACAGAGAAGATCCCATCCAAATAACCCCAGGGATGAGGACTTTATCAGAAGTAAAGGCAATATAGTGTTTTTGAAGCCTTGTTTCACTTGGTGATGACATGCATTTTCAGTGGAGCTTCATTATTGGGGTGCATTGTTGTTTCCACCTGAATTAACATGATTAAATGCATGTCTTGTGTTCAAATGTAACTTCCCTCTTCTTTAGCCACTTTAATATTTGGTATTTACACCATGCTATTAATGTATACAGCTTATAAACAGGAACATAAGAGAATGAAAAGGATGTAAACTATGATTTAGATGTAATCTGCATGCTTGGTGCAACACAGCAAAGCATGAAAACTCCGTTTTTGATTACTTTCTTAAACGTGTCCCATAATGACAATGTGTTAGATTAGTAGGCAGAGTCAGTGTATTTTTTTATGCTGTTTGAACTCCTTACAATATGAAACTAATCAAATATGTCCCAAACTATCTACATCCATTTTAATCTGAGTTTAGTCTGAGTCCACTTCATTTTAATACTATATGTGTAAAAAGGATTTGGTGTGTGTAAATCAAGATATTTGATAAATTTGGTTCCAGTTGAGCTGTTATAAGCCTCAAAAGTATTAAAGGGTTAGTTCACCCAAAAATTAAAAGTATGTTATTAATTACTCACTCTCATGCCACTCCAGTCACCAGAGACATGTCCATCTTTGCAACACAAATAAAAATATAATAGATAAAATCTAAGATTTCTGTGAACCAGAGATTTTCAAAGTCCAGAAAAGGAACCAAATGTGTTGTTCTGTAATCACTGAAATCATAAAAAGGTGCACATTTACTACAGGAATGATTGAATCCTGTGTTTGATACCCCTTATTTTGATGGTCCGTTTAAGAGATTTCTTTAAAATTTAAGTTATTTTGCAACTGCATGTCAATTTAGTCTCATTGGAGTATAAGTAGACTGATAGATCAAGATTAATAGAAACAAGATTAATTGAATGGAAACTACAAAGCCTACTGAGGCAGTTTACACCCAGTAGGTGTGTTTTAGTAGTTTGGATAGACGAGGGAGTAATGTTCCAGTTACACCTCTATATTGTTTATATTTGTTTGTTTTGTTCCCCTTTTCTGATGAGTTAGTGGACATAGTGCAAAGCGTGGTCTAAAGGGGAGCATCAATTTGTAAGCCAGATGTTAATTCAGTAACAACTGACTTCAGTGAATGAGTGAGTTGCTTTAGACCAGCTGGTTTGCTTGTGACTCATTAATGAGTTGCTCTGAATGACTCATTAAATAGAATTAATTCATAATAACGAACGGCAGGCATTCATAAACCATTAACAGAACTATTAACATTACATGTAAGAATTATTCTGAATTAGAACTCACTGATGACGAATTCATCTCTCGACATTTTGCTACCACAAACACAAATGCGAGGGGGAAATTGTTGAGAGAAAACAAGAAAAACAGTCAGCCATCTAATAAACGGTCCAGCATAGCCTTGGGAACCAAAGACAACTGTTGTCTTGTCATCTTTGGCACTTTTATCTCCGGCTTAGAAGAGAAAGATCATCGAAAGAGTGAGAAAGTGTGTGAATTTTCCCACTGTTCTTGGCTGAGCTGAGTGACTGCATGGTCTGTGCGTTTAGTGGCTGCTAATCGTCTCTTCCCATCGTTGTTGTGGAAGTGCATCCTGTGCCAAGGCCTGAACCACCCTCGCCTGGCACGATGCCTGGACCATCTCACCCAGGCTGCATAGCTGAAGTGGCTTGTGGAGCCAGCATGGACACGCAACCCAGCGGGACGCTCCGCACAACACCACTCGGCATTAAAAGAGAGCAGATCTGTTCCATTAGCATGCACATGTTACTGCTGAAAATACATTCCTCTCATTCCAAAGCACAGATCTGTGCACTTGCTGTACTTTATTAAATCTATATGTTTTTCTTTTAGTGAGATTGCAAATATATCTATTTGCCAGTAGATGATGTTCGACAATGCAGTATATCGTGATAATGTACATCTTGTAGTCATGTGTATTTTAATCAAAATACTATGAATGAACTTTTTAGTTTATTCAGATTGATGTATTAACAGTGGGACTTATCACAGCACCAATTGCTTGAAGACTTAATAGGTATTTATTTTCAGGCATAAACATTATCACATTTTAATCTGGCCTACATCATCCCCAGGGTATTATTTGTAAATGTTCTGATTTTTTGTAGGTGTATTGATAACACTATTTGTTAACATTTTCTAATTTTATTATTAATCTTATTTATTAATCTTAGATGATGTTAATTTATCTTAGATGTTAATTTCTAGTCAATGTTTAATAACTCATTCAAATCATAAAACATTTACAATATCTTCTGTAACATATGCAGCTATTTCTCACTGCTGACGTTAGCTTTTTATTAATAAACATTGTAAATGTAACCTATTGTACTTTATAATCCTTTAGCAGTTTAATTAGTTAATTATACTCTGAATATTCATGAATAAATCATTTATTTGTGTCATTATATCTGTTAAAGTAACATTTTATTGCAGATCATGCCAGTATAGAATACCATTCATCATGAAAAAAAGCTTCATTATCTCAACTAGAAAAAAGACATATTCTTCATAGGCCTAAATATTCAAAACCAAATCTGTCTTAAATGCAATTTGTATGCTACAATTCCCATGTAAACTGTTTGCAATTTACTCTATAAATGTAATTTGCATATAAAGAAGCATGCTTACATAAAACAGTGCGTTAATTCAAATAAATCACCGGAAAACATGATTTCACGCTATTTTGCAAAACTGGATGTTTTTGCGCAGTCTAGTTTTTTTTTTGCGCACAAACAAAGCGAATTTGCCCGTAAACATCTCGAAACGCAGCAGAATAGGATATTTGTTCAAATATTAATGTCACATCTTGAGGATTACAATCGTTCCAGTGCTTCTGTGAGGGTGTCGATGATTATCATATGAGGACGCATTTCTGAATTGTAATCTTCTTAATTAGCGCTCGCAGTCATCTGTTGTGTTCATCAGTGGTGATGTAAATGGCTGCATTAATAATTGATTGTTGGCACACTGATCTCTATAGCTGCATGCTCTTAACAGATGGCCTGATGCTGAATTGAGATTTCTGCAGCTGTTGGTTACAAGTTAAGGCAGGTATCGAACTAGATTTAATATCTCCCAAAAAGTCTTTTTACTGCTTGCAATGTATTTCTCCATTACAAGGGCAGGATCGCATACCCCTCATTTTTTTGGGGCGAACTTGGCATACTGTGCTACATATTCCAGATTATTTACTCTTTGTTAGGAGTTTTTTTTTATTATTCCGCTTGGTCAGCTGACCAGATTTGTTACTGCCAAGGCTGTCCTTAGATACCCTTGTTGCACCTAGTCTTTGCAATTCAAGTCTAATCTGTTACACGGGGAAAGCGCAGCCGTGTAGGAGGGAAACAACATCAATCTTACAGCTGTGAAGATGTCACGCAGCTTACCTATTTCCACCCCTGCTGTCCCGAACAGCCGTAGCGCACATGCTTTGACCCGTTTAGTAGCTCTTGAGCCCTGCTTTCAGATAAAATATTATTGCGGGAGCAGCGAGGTCTTTTGTAAGAATGCCCACGCAAGGCCTTGCCAGGTTGCGGCTGAGTGTATCGCTAGCATCGGATTCCATCCCCATGGAGAGACAGAACCAAGGTAACCAAGGGGCTGATGAATAAATAGTATCCCGCTTGCTTTACTGTGAAAATGGTTGCCACGGACCAGCAAATCGCACACAAGCAATAGAAACGACCATAATGAGTAATATGTTTTTATGCATTATACTACAGGTCTGTATGATAGCTAACAAAACCATATATTTACCTGCTCAGAACGCAGATTTTAGTGCCACACAAAACAAGTTTGCTGAAAGTATAAAAGAATGGAACTTCTTTCCTAAATTTTTCTAACTGTGCTTTTGTATAAGCAGCTTGCATACACACTTAGCATAGTTTTTTTTTTGTTTTACTATTTAGACCCCGTGTACACTACTATGTTTTTGTTTTAATATAGTGTGTTAGAACGAAAATGATCCACGTCCACACTGGCATTTCACCTAGCATTTCTGAAAAGATCTCAGTCCACACTATATTGCTGAAAACGCACATCACGTGATAACACACACACTCTGCAGCACATGCGGAGGTCGGAGCTCCAGGCAGTCAGTGGGTGCTTTGAGCACAAAACCCCAGGTGAGAGCAGTGGGATTATCAAGGATTTCAAGAGTTCACACTTAGCTGATGATTGACTATAAAGCGTGTTTGGCATGCTGTCCCGGAGAGAACCCTGAGGTCATAAGATCCTTGAGCTTAGGGCTCCCTCCTGTTTGTAAGGGGAGAGGGGAGTTTGAGCTCGTGTAGGTCTCGAGAACTCACCTGCTATTTATGGCTTATGACAAATTAGGGATTGCTATAGAGCTCGTCTATGGTGCTCATTTGGTTTGGTCAATCCACCTATGTCGCAAGAACACGGGGGAAACTTACGCGAGCACAGAGAGAACGTGTAAACTCCACACATAAATGTCGACTGGCCTGTTAGAGTCTTGGACCAGTGACGTTCTTGGTGTGAGGCAACAGTGCTAACCACTGGGCCGGCATGCCACCCTACCTAGGAAAAGAAAGGAGGAGTAGGGGTGGAAGGGGGGATTCTTCAAGCCGAAGATTACTGAGGTAAGGAACTCTGGTTATTTATAATGAGTCAGGAATCATCCGATTGGTGAATCATACATTAGCTAATGCGGAGCCAGCAGCAGTCAATCACAAGCATGTGATCCTTCCGAAAATAGTTTGTAAATAATCTTCACATACCGCTGGATCACATCTCACTATTGTTGTTAAAGTGGCATGTAATTCATCTGATGATGTGAATGACATTATAAAGTCCACTGTTCCCTTTGAAGATTTACCCGACGTGTCCTTGTGTCCTCAAACTTGTCTGAAGTAACTTACAATGAAAGGATGCAAAACTGAACTTTGTGTACATAATATTGATAAAAAGCCCAAATCAGACATGCTCGGTTTTCAGATGTCTTCGTTTTCACACTGACATGGAGCAGCAGCGTTTTAAGGTGAAAACGACCTTTTCAGTGTTTCCAAAATGCTGTTGCGTGTAACCATAGCAAAACTTATGCGTCTTAAAACTAAAACGTATTAGTGTAAACAGGGCCTTTGTTTGACCACAAGATGTCAATGCTGAAGCAGGCTGTTGTTTGTTTCACAGTTAAAAAAACAAAAATCGAGTTTTAGATCTCTAATAGAGATACAACAACAACAGCACTACTGAATATAGCAATACCCGTTGATGTGGTAAGCTGAAAAATGTATGTGTAAGGGGAAGTAATGGAAATCAGCTATTGTTCTTTAGACAATTTGATTATAACTGTTGTAAGAATGCGCAAACACAGAAAGCAAATGCATAATAGAGTGTGACTGTCATGGTAAAATTATATTTACGCTGTAATTATAATTATAGTATTTACACATACTTGTATGCTTAAAATACATATGTGTACTTATACTTGTATACATAAAAGTCTACATGTATACTTTTAGATGTGCCATAGAGTGCATCGGTTAGAAATGATTAGGGGGCAGCTGTGGCCTAATGTAAAAGTTGAACTTGTGATTGAAAGGTGTCCAGGCAGGGATTGTATGTGGTGGGAGTGAATAACCAGCACTCTCACCACCCTCAGTACCATGGCTCAGGTGAGTCCCCCAACTGCTCTGTGTGTGCATGTATGTGTGTGTGTGTTTGTTTACTGCTGTATGTGTGCACTTGGATGAATTAAATGCAGAGCACAAATTTTGAGTATGGGTTACCATACTTGGCCACATGTCAAGATGGTTATTAATTGTCATTAATTGACATGTCATTAATCGCGGGAGTTACATTCTAAAAATAGCCCGCAATAGGTGAAATCCGAAGTAGTCCGCCTCATTTTTTACCATTATTATAGATGTTTTAAGGCTGTAAAACCCCTCTTTACACTATTTTCTCAGATAGCCATTAACATTTTCACACTTTTCTTTCCTGTTTAAAAACTTGCTTAACTTCTACCTTCCTACCAACTTTTTGTGCGGTGGTTAATATCTTCCTCTGCCTTTTGAGTGCTTCCGCAGGTGCCCTTGAGGATGCTGAACATTTTGTCGACATTATGGGGTTTGTTGGGGAGAAAACTGCCCTACAGCCCTGCTAGCGATCGAAGATTCGTGTAAATTTGGCAAGCTGAATGCATTCTGTACTGTACTGGAGACATATGGAGGAGATTGATTTACAATGGTCCACAGCCAATCAGGATGCAGAGCACAATTACTGTAAAGAAAAAAAAAAGCATGTCAAACTGCACTAAAAAAACTGTGAACATGGTGAGGGACTAGTGTATTTATAAATTGCAGAAATTACCCCAAAGCTCATCTTTGTCCATATTTGGTATGGCCGTGATATTAATGACCTCTGCTTTGATGCTCTGCAATTCCTATTAGTACCTGCTCACTCTCTTTCTCTCTCTTTGTCTGTCACACACACAAACACAGTGTGATGAACTCTGAAATACAAGTGTGAAAATATTCATACTTCATTTTTTCAATTTTTTTTCAACCATAGTAACCTAATATAAACATAAGACGAATTATAATGAATCATCAAAACAACAACTTTACATGTGGTAACCGTTGCGCAAGCAAAATAATTGACTCTGGCGCATTGAATTATTGTAAGATACTACACACCCAAGGAGTAACCACTTTCCATAGCCTGTCGTCAGTTATTCATTTCTTAACAATTCAGAATTATAAAGTACTTTTTCTTAATTATGAGCAGAATTTGAAGACAAACAATAAAGTGTGATTAAAATGTGCTTCTTAACAGAATCGCACTGTGCCGAGAAATAATTTGCACAACCCACTAAACCGCATGCTGCAGGCTAGTTACAAAAATACTTTGTATTTAGTACATCATGATCCCCAGATAGCATGCCACAAATAATGTCCTGCTTGCTATGGACTTATTTAAATGTGGTAAAATTTGCCCATAAATACATATTTTCTTTTCCAAATGTAGAAGATTCAGTTCCTGAATAATAAGTGGAATATATTTTTGCTGCTAGCCTGCAGCACCATTGCTGGCCTTCTCATTAACAGAGTGCTTCACGCACTGATGATGTTTCATACATGTTGAGCTTATTATAAATATTATAATGAGATTAGAAATACATTTGCTGGCGCAAAGAAAAGATCTTTTTCTTCATTATTTACAGATGAAAAGGATTGTGTGTGTGTGTGAGTTCGTGCTCAAGTTTTAAGTGCACAAAATAGAATGAAACACAAATGATTCATTAATCAAAAGAAACTGAAATCACTTCGGCAGCCTGCATTTACATATATATTTCTATGAGCCAATAATTCAAATAATTGTTGCATAACATAATAATTATATCCTTACACCGTGTGTACACATACACATATATTTATGGCATCAAATAATAATTAAATGTATATAAATGTTTAACCGCTTTTAAAAAACAATGATTGAAATCGTACTTTCAGGGCATCCCAGTAGCGTAGTGGGTAGCACAATTGCCTCACAGCAAGAAGGTCACTGGTTTAAGCTTCGGCTGTGTCAATTGGCATTTCTGTGTGGAGTTTGCATGTTCTTCCTGTGTTCCTCCGGGTGCTCCGGTTTCCCCCACAAGTCCAAAGACATGTGGTAGGTGAATTGGATAGGCTAAATTGTCCGAAGTGTATGTATGTGTGGATGTTTCCCAGTGATTGGTTGCAGCCGGAAGGGTAATCTGCTGCTTAAAACATATGCTGGATAAGTTGACGGTCTGTTCTGCTGTGGCGACCCCTGATTAATAAAGGGACTAAGCAGAAAAGAAAATGAATAAATGAATGAATACACTGTCAGGGTTCATACGGTCATGAAAAACCTGGAAAAGTCATGGAATTTTGACATGGCATTTTCCAGGCCTGCAAAAGTTTTGGAAAAACTGAATAACCTACAATGTTTTGGAAAAGTCATGGAAACGTCTATATACTCAAATATAGGTTAGTTGTGTTTACTTCTTTTCTGTCCATGGTCAAACACGTGCTCGCACATTATTAGTGCTGTGTGAGAATTATCTAAATGCATTTTACATATAAAGATTAATTTATACTAAGTAGAATATTGCATGGGGTGACACGGTGGCGCAGTAGGTAGTGCTGTCGCCTCACAGCAAGAAGGTCGCTGGTTCGAGCCTCGGCTGGGCCAGTTGGCATTTCTGGGTGGTTTGCATGTTCTCCCCGTGGTAGCGTGGGTTTCCTCCAGGTGCTCCGGTTTTCCCCACAAGTCCAAAGATATGCTGTACAGGTGAATTGGGTAAGCTAAGTTGTCCGTAGTGTATGAGTGTGACTGAGTGTGTATGGATGTTTCCCAGAGATGGGTTGCAGCTGGAAGGGCATCCACTGCATAAAAACAAATGATGGATAAGTTGGCGGTTCATTCCGCTGTGGCGACCCCGGATTAATAAAGGGACTAAGCCGACAAGAAAATGTATGAATGAATGAATATTGCATGTTTTATGATATGCAGTAATACATTTGAACATACATGGTTTTCTTATTATTTACCATGAATATGAAGACATTAAATGAAACATTAGGTCATGAAAATTTACTTGAAAGTCCTAGAAAAGTCATTGAATTTTAGTAGTAAAAATGTGTATGAGCCCTGCACTGTCAGGGTTCTGCCACTCCTGTCTAGTTAATTCCTGTTTTTTGTGG
>CAIGQQ010032765.1:8580012-8615420 GCA_903798035.1 Danio albolineatus
ATATATATATATATATATATATATATATATATATATATATATATGTACATAAATGTTAATTGATGTACGTAATATGTTAATAAATATACATTATCACTTGTAAAAATATGGCTCAAATAACAAATTAAACCACTTACTATAGAATGGAACTTACTCTCTCATGTGAAATGTTGATTCTGGTCATGTTTCATCAGTCAAAACATTCCAAACTTGAATTAAAGCAAAAAACAATGCAAAAGACCCAGAATTCACAGCAACGCTCCTGAATGTCATGTCATCATTTGTTAGTAATGTTTAAAGATCATGGTTATTGCCAGTATAGCTATATTGCAAACCCCCTAACTTGCATGATAATAATATTTCATTATTTAATCAGGATTATTGTCAGCACAGGTACATCAAGACACCCCCGATACATCCACACTGTATTTGTGCTGGTTCAAAACCTATTATTAGATCTGTTATGCATGGGTTCATCAGGTATCTCTCTTCTCTCCCACACACTGCAGAGTTTGAAGAGTGTAGTTGTAGTTTCGAGCTCTGACACCCTTCTTCTTCAGTCCTCAGTGAACTGCAGTTCAAGCTGATACATGATGAAATATCTGCTGCAGACCTCTGTGTGCATAAATGGTAAAATGGTCTTGGCATATGCTTGCCAGCCATCTCTTTTTTTAGATTAAAGCTTTGAACGGATAATGTACCACTGAACTCGAAAAATGGCATATACAGCAAGTGTTGAAATTGTCAGGATTTAAAAATCTTCTTGCAGACATTCATTTAAAATGATGTTTTGAGAAATAACTGCACACCAATACATGTACACTGCTTTTAACCAAAAGCAAGGATCCATTTATTGAGTCATTCATGACAAATTGATGACTCGCGAGGTAAGCTAGTTGTTATATTTCTCAAAATTTATATTTGACTGGATCATTCATTCATTCATTTTATTTCCGGCTTAGTCCCCTTTATTTATCTGGGTTCACCACAGCAGAATGAACCGCCAACTTATCCAGCATGAGTTTTTACGCACCCATACACACTCATTCACACACATGCACTAGGGCAGGGCTATTCAATTGGCGGCCCGCAGGCCGAACCCGGCCCCCTATGTAATTTTTTCTGGCCCTCCAATTAGTGTGACCAAGACATCAGAAATGAATATACAGTTTCAAAAAACTGCCACTATAGTTATGAAGTGACGTGCGTCTGTTTAATACAGCACGAGCTGCAGTTGAAGGCTGCGCAGAGCGTGAGTCACCTGACATTAAGCGAGTGGAGCTGGCAGCCGAAAACATTTGGATATGTTTGTAGAAAAGGCCTTTTGTACAGTGCACTGGTAAGGTTGTTAGAGAGGCAACGATTAGCCGATTTCACTATCAACTGCGCTTTAATTCGTCTCGGTCAATTAATTGTAAAGGCTTCTCAATTGCGCGTTTCTGTTGCAGGAAACGAAACAGCTGCATTTAAACAAAGTTATGCCAACTGTGCGCTAGTTTAAAGTTCCGAGCTTGTACGCCGAGTCCAATACGCACACAGACTGAATTAACTGTAGCGGCGGGCCGTTTCAATATCACGTCCTTTCCGCGCGCAAGTTTGTTATTTCCGATGTAGAATATGCCAATGTGTGCGCGCAAGGTACCTTTATAGACCCTTCAGGTACAAATATGTACCTTTTGAAAAGGTACTGCCCCAGTGACAGCTCCTGTACCTTTATTTCTGAGAGTGTGTGAATGCAGATGATAACAACATTTAATCTATATACTCAGGCCTACCTAATATAAAGCTTAAAGGGCACCTTTGATGAAAAATCTACTTTTTAAGCTGTTTGGACAGTCATATGTGTAGGTATAGTGTGTAGACGGTAATTTTGGGGTGATATAAACACACCCAGTCCTTTTTTTTTCAATTTAACAACATAAAAACCGTGGACCAATTGGAGCGGTTTTGAGATCGACCGCAACTTTACGTAGGAGTGCGGTCCCCCCGCCCACCCATATTGATTGACAGGCGCGCGTTACCATATTTGCATAAGTTTGTTGTTTGTTTCACGTCCGCCATTTTCTTAGTGTGAGTCGAAGCGATGCCACCAAAGGAACACACTTGCGCTGTTTTTGGATGCAAGGCTCAACACAAGAGCCTTCATCGTCTTCCTGGAAATGAGCAACAGAGGCTTAAGGGCGTACTCAAGTGCGCTGAATCGGGCTCAGGCACGGTACAGTTGGCCGGCCCTGGCCCGGTTGGAAGAGCCCGGTTCACTTGGGCTTTGGCGCGGTACGCTTGTAGTGATAGTGCAAAGCGCGCCTGAGCCCCAAACTGTAGAGGAGACGTGACTTTTGGGGACTGTTTCATATGGATTTATTAATCATTCTTACTGTTTAATGAACGCACACTGTCGTAAATTATTAAACCTTCTAATTCCTGCAGCACGAGGACTTTATGATTGTTTATGAGCGTCAGAGGTGGCTGATCTGTTCAGCAGAATATTGACTCTGTGTCACTGCATATCAAACGACTAAAACGATATAATCATATCAAGAAATCTCACTGAAATCTCCGAGAGCGCTTGTCTTACACTGAACAGCGCATCAGATGACGTAAGCGTGCTCAGGCCCGAATGCAATAAGACCGCGGGCCGTCCGGGGAGACGGAAGGGGAGACTAGCGTGCTTTTGCCCGGTTAAAGGCAACTGTACATAGTGTGAGTACGCCCTTAAGTGGCTGAGTTTCATCTTTAATGACCAGGTGCCTGAAAACGTACCTAAACTGTCGTATGTTTGCGCAGACTGCTTTGAGAATGCAGGACAATTCCACTCGGGATTCGCGAATAAATTGTTTTTGAAAAATGGATCAGTTCCAACAATCCACGATTCCTTTTGCATATAAATCATACTAATGCAGTGTTAATCTTAGTGGATATCTTTGTGTCTTGTCTGTATTTGTTTGTAGAACTCTGATATGTCGAACTTTATCAAACGCATTACGGATGATGCCTGCATCGTTACATAGCGGCTGTAAAACTGGACAAAGACATAAATGATTTTGTAACTACAACTCTGACACATTCTGGCTCATTTGGATAATTGATTCCTCAACAGTGGTCTCTGCTTGTTCCGTGTCTGAGTCCGGGTCGTACACGTACGGCTGAATGCTGGTCCTCTCACTCATGTTGCTTCTCTCTGCCTGCCTGTGTTGCTGTACACAAAGCAGGGGCGCTCTTGGCTCCGCCCCCTTGTTAAGATTGGCGGGAAGTCGAAACAAATTTGCATGTGAAGCAACACACCCCTAAAACAGTGACCTGTGTTCACGCCCCCAAAATGACACTTTTTAACACATTATAATAAAACAATCTGAATTGTGTTTTGATCTAAACCTAGACTGGCACACTCAGAACAACCATAGTAGTGATATAAAATCTTAAAAAAGGGTTAATGTATGTGCCCTTTAAATTTACATTAGACGTGATAACCGTGAAACCATGATTATTCATCAGACTATAATCGTACAACCAAAATCCATAATTGTTGCATCCCTAATTGTTGTGCAGTTCAAAACATATGAATGTGTTTGAATGTAGAAGAAGCCTGCTTAAACAATGCACTGCTGTTGTTGTGCTTTGAAATACAACATTCGAATGTTTGTTAAAAAAAGCCGCATTATAAAATGCACTGATATTATGTTCTTTCAAAATACAACATATTAACATTTTAATGTAGAAAAAGTCCATGTGGGTGTCTGAAAGAGCAAAAATGCAATTGTGTCATTACTCGTATTGCAAGTCAAACCTCTCCGGCCCTTCGTTTGGGATGCTTTTCATGAACTGGCCCCCATGACAAACTAATTGAATAGCTTGCACTTGGGCCAATTTAGCTCACCCAGTTCACCTGAATTATAAGAATTTCCAAATTTATAATATGGTTAAAATTTGAATCAACATGTTCTGGTGTGTAATTTGAACAGAATTGAGCTGAAAAATGTTCAATAATAAAACCTGTCAAATCATCTTCTCTTCCAGCTCGGTGCATGGGTTAATGCATATAAAGAGAGCTTATGTATAATCACCACCAATGTATAAATAGCAACCATTATAATCACGGTCTGCATTGCAATTTGAAATCAGGAGGAAAAAAGGGAATGAACACAGACAATGTAGTTCAAATTGTTCATGTATGACCCCATTTAAGTATTGCTAAGCTGAAAAGAAAATTAATGAATGAAGGAACACTAGGCCTAGATGATGTAAGTCACCTATTTTTGAAAATGTTGATACAGTACGTTAAATATATTGATCCCTCCTAAAAAGGTCCTGTTCTGTATAGCGCTGTCCATTTGTCAAATTCAGTTTTGGTCCAACACAATGGTCCAACAACAAGGATTTGATGCTAATTTTATGATGCTCTGGCAGCATCCACTCACCATTCACTTTACTAGGTTCATATGTTCAACCGCTTGATTGCACAAATATCCAATCAGCCAATCACATGGCAGCAACTCAGTGCATTTAGGAATGTAGATAATCTAAATGAGCATTAGAATGAGGACAAAAAGTGATTTAAATTACTTTGAATGTGATTTTTGGTGATATTGGGTTTGGATTTACTGGGATCTCTTGGGTTTGGAATGACACCTGAAAAAGAAAAAAATATCTAGTTCTGTGGCCAAAGATGCCTTGTTTAATAACAGAGTTCATATGGGACTCGAGTTGATAGAAGAACATCTCTGAACCTTGAAGCAGATGAGCTACAGCAGCAGAACATAAGTACACAGATTGCATTGCTGTCTGCTGAGAACAGCAAACTGAGGCTGCAATTAACGAGGCCCACTGAAAAAAAACTGCCTGGTCTGATGAGTATTTATTTCAGCAGGATTATTCAAATGGATTTAGCAATTGACATCATGATGGACACTTTTTCTCTTGTACAGTATCTGCAGTTCAGGAGTAATCCTGTGGGATATACTTTCTTTTTACCAAATAGAGAATCGTTAAAACAGCCTATAACTGGAGTATATGTATAGGTCCATCACTTTATGACCATAATGTACAGAGTGATGTGATAACTTTCAACAGGACAGTACACATAGTAACAAAGCCAAAATCAATTCAAATTGGTTTCTTGAACACGACAGTGAGTTCACTATATTCAGATGGCATCCACAGTCTCCAGCTCTCAATCCAGCGTAGCACCTTGAATGTGGTGGAGCAAGAGATTCACATTATGGTTGTGCAACCAATAAATCTGCAGCAACAGTCAATATGAGCCAAAATCTCAGTAGAATTTTCCAGCATCTTTTGCCATAAATAATAAAGGCAAGGCAAAAGGGGGTCAACCCAGCATTAATAAGGTTTTCTTAATAAAAGGGCTGTGAGAAAGGTTGCTAACCCCCAAGATACCTATTTATATAGATTACTGAACACAACAGTATGCCACTCTCTATGACGCAATGAGCTGAAAAACATGTAGGTACACTAGTAATTGGAACCCACATTAAAAGCAGTCCTCTGAACTCGGTGACCCTTCCACTAACGGCCTCCGATGTGTCCTCGAGCCATTTGTCGTGATCGTGAGAGTGTCACAGCGCTGCTTTCATCGATTGCACAGCCGTTCACTCGATCAAAGGGATCTCAGCAGAGAGCTGGTAAGAGTAAAACTCTTCTGTCGAGACCAAAGCTCTGCGAATGGCACTCGCTTCAGCACTCTCATGTTGCAAATGATCGGCTAATTGGCTAATTAAAGTAATCTTTGTATAAATTGCTCCTTAATTACAAGCAGCCAGTAATGAGCTACCCCAGAGGGAGAGTTACCCCCGACCCACACCAGTGTGACTATTATTACACCTCTTCGGTTTAGCATATATGAGTGCGAGATTAGTACACCATCATTGGTAGACTTATTGACGAACATGCTCACATTTGATGCCAAAACTAGTCACGCAGACACCCAGCACAAGATACACCCAAATGCCCAGAAAACAACAGCTGGTCACTGCTGGCTCTAAATGTAGTTTCTATAAAACTAATCTCTGTAATTTGTAGACAAACCCCATTTTCTGATTGCATGTACTGTTATATTTTAGTAAAAAAAAAAAAAAGAAGCTCTGCTTAATCTCCCCCTCTCACTTTGAACAAATACTGGTAATTGATCTAGAAATATGGGCCAACGGCACTGAAATAATGCCGTTTCATCTGGCAAAAAGCAAAGCAGGCTATGCAATTGATACACTGTATTCCTTCACATGATACCCTAAGTTGTGACACTAAAGTTCTTCACATGTGCTTAGAAAGCACTTAGTTAGAAGAGGTTGGCACTACTCACAAGGGAAGAAATTTGGTGTCCCATGACTTCTGGAGTGTTTTCAGGATAATAGTGAGGCATTAAAGACGTTATATCATGTACTGGATATCAGTACGATTACATTTATATTTTTGTTTTATGCATGTTGGCGGCATGGTGGCTCAGGGGTTAGCATTGTCGCTGGTTGGAGTCCTGGCTGGGCATTTGGCATTTCTGTGTGGAGTTTGCATGTTCCCCGTGTTTGCGTGGGTTTCCTTTCAGTGCTCCGGTTTCCCCCACAGTCCAAAGATATGTGGTACAGATGAATTGAATAAACTAAATTGGCCATAGTGTATGTGTGTGTGTGTGTGTGTGTGTGTGTGTGTGTGTGTGAATGTTAGAGTGTATGAGTGTTTCCCAATACTGGGTTGTGGCTGGAAGGACATCCACTGTGTAAAACATATGCTGGAATAGTTAGTGACTGCCATTGGCAATATAGCCAACTGACCCCGCCGAGGCTCGAACCAGCGACCTTTTTTCTGTGAGGCGATTGTGCTATCCACTGCGCCACGGTGAGGCCTCTATCATAATTTAAAAAAAACTCTAAGAATTAAATGCCAATAAAAAAATCTGGGGTGCCACGGTGGTGTAGTGAGTAGCACGTTCGCCTCACAGCAAGAAGGTCACTGTTTCGAGCCTCGGCTGGGTCAGTTGGCATTTCTGTGTGGAGTTTGCATGTTCTCCCCGTGTTTGCGTGGGTTTCCTCTGGGTGCTCCGGTTTCCCCCACAGTCCAAAGATATGCTGTACAGGTGAATTGGGTAAGCTAAATTGTGTATGAGTGCGAATGAGTGTGTATGGATGTTTCCCAGAGATGGGTTGCGGCTGGAAAGGCATCCGCTGCATAAAACAAATGCTGGATAAGTTGG
Organism: Danio albolineatus; assembly: GCA_903798035.1. Lineage (NCBI taxonomy): Eukaryota > Metazoa > Chordata > Actinopteri > Cypriniformes > Danionidae > Danio > Danio albolineatus. Next base: position 8,587,211 of record CAIGQQ010032765.1, read on the forward strand.
CGGATCATTCCGTTGTGGCGACCCCGATTAATGAAGGGACTAAGCCGACAAGAAAACGAATGAATAAAAAATCTGATCATACTTTAAATGTGGATTAATGATAATACTGTTGTACAAATGTTCTTTCTGGCACAGACCAATCATTTCAGTTCATAAGTTCTTAGTGTATTGCCGTATTATATAAAATTTTCAGCCTAAATGTACACGACTTGAACTGTATGGACCATCAAGAACTGGTTTAAGCTAAAAATCTCCTTCAATGTTCCACTCGATAAAAATAAATGAATAAATAAAGCCACCGACATCTTGAGTAAATTTACAGCAAACGTTTATTTTGGGAGATCTGTCTCTTTAAATGAATAATCCTTAAACTTTGGTCAAACAAAAGCTGGTATGAATGTCAATTGTAGGTGTGATGGAAAGTGACTACTGGCAAAGTGATTTGAGGGAAACTAACAGTGAAATGTGAACTATCGCATGTACCAATGATTTCAACTCAACTAAAGGAGAATTCACAAAGAATAAATCACTGTTCTACTTAATACTACTGTAATGCTCAGCACAATGCAGAAAACTAAATATGGAAAGGCTGAATAATTTCATTATAACTCGAAAATTAAAGCATGAAAATTAAACCGTCATTTACTTCACTTCCAGACAAAATAATGGGTGCTCAGACTAGAAAGTTTAAAAATGACAAAAAGGTAAATGAAAACAGTAATAACTCTTTTCACAAAAGAGTAAACCATGACAAGTTTTTCCTTTTTACTGTAGGTGAGTAAAACCCTTTAAGAATCCTGTGGCTTTTAGGTTATATCTTGTTTAACTTGCCAATATTGCATTTATCACATTAGCAGTCACACAAGAGGCTTGATTTAAAACAGCAGTTTTAGCCCAGTTGTTCATTTGTTATGCAAATAACTTTAGGTTTATGGCTCAGTTATGAGTCATAAATTATGAGCTCAGTTATAAAACAGCGATACATGCCAAATCACATCCGCTGATATCTGTAAGTCAGTGTTGGGTAAGTAACTTCAAAATTAATGCTATTAACCACTGGCTTACTAGCTGCCTATTACTGCGATATCAACAGTTTTTACATCCCTAATCCTATCCTACCTAAAACCTAAACCCAACTACTACCTTACTAACTATTAATAAGCAGCTAATTTGTAGTTTATTGAGCAAATAATCTTAGTGAATGGTTTGTTAAAAGCATGTGACTTCAAATTAAGTGTTACCTACTGTATGTAAATTAGCTACTTGACTCAGGATCAAAATCCTAATAAATCATACTTACGAAAAGTTAAATATATGTATCAAAACATGAAACAAGTAATTACATTTTGTCTTACATATATTTCATAATTATTATCTCAATTGAAATCAATTCATTCTTTTTCTTTTCGGCTTAGTCCCTTTATTAATCCGGGGTCGCCACAGCGGAATGATCCGCCAACTTATCCAGCATCTGTTTTACGCAGAGGATGCCCTTCCATCCACACATTCCCATTCACACACTACGGACAATTTAGCCTACCCAATTCACCTGTACCGCATGTCTTTGGACTTGTGGGGGAAATCGGAGCACCCAGAGGAAACCCACGCAACCATGGGGAGAACATGCAAACTCCACGCAGAAATGCTAACTGACGCAGCCGAGGCTCGAACCAGCGACCTTGTTGCTGTGAGGCGAACGTGCTACTCACTACGCCACCATGGCACCTCAATTGTAATTATTATGCAAATTATCCTAACAAAACATTACTAGAATGCCTTTGAGATTGACCTTGTTTGTTGAAATGGTTTGTTCAGTTTTACTCAAATAAAACAAAAAACTGGTAGACTTTTACTGTTTCACTTTTGAAACAGTACTAAATGGAAGTTGGATATCTTTGCATGTTTTGTTCTTGTCGGTACATCATGTTCATTCTGTAATCTCTTGCTTTCTTTCTGATCTCAACATATTGTTAATGCACAAGAGAAATAAAAGACTTTCTCTTTCTATCTTTTATGAACACATTAACCTGTGATTAGCTAATGTTAGCTGAAAATAAACAGTTCATTGTCATGTCATTTAACCACAAATCTAATGATTTGTCACAGTGTTTTATAACAATCTGTTATCCCACCAAGCATTTTTGTGTTTAAAAGATGTCTATTGTCAAAGGCTACATGTGCTATCAGTGAAAACCTAATAGACATCCAACAATAGTCCAAAAATAGACTAGTCATCAAATATTAGACTGACTTCACATGTACAGTACAGTCATTCATTCCTGTCTATTTGATGACTATATTGTTAGAAGCCTATTAGATTTTTCACTAACAGCTGAAATTTAGCCTCGTTTTAGTCAAGACGTCTATGTTTGCATGTCTATTAAACACACAAAAAATGCCTGCTGGGATGTTTATTAAATCCATTTAATGAAGATGAATAAAGGCTCTAGAAGTGATTTTTCTTTGCTAGTTCATACAAACGAACTAATGTTAACCTCATTGTTAACCGTTTCCCACGGGCTGAGGGCTTTTTTGTTAGATATCTAAGTAGTGTTTTGTCAGGTTTCTGTGGGAAGGCCTTGCGCAGGTGCCACACTCTGTCATTTTTCATCTCATGACACCGTCCTCACTCACGACGCTCTATTTAATGGGATAAATAACCGAGGAACATCAAGGTTATGCCGAGGCCGTGATGCAAATGGACCGTCGCATCAGGGGGTGACAGCTGAGCAACAACAACAAAACGTGAGCCACTATTTAAAAGGTGGCACACACATAATGCATGACCAGCGTGCCACCTTCACAATACAGCCTTTTATTTCAGTGCTGTCAATACAGTTAGCTTTACATCTTTTCAATGGCGATGCATTGGTTCCAGACAAAAGCGCGGTGAGAGGCAGTGGTGTGAATGCGGAAAAATACTGTTCAAGCTCACTACAGCTGCCTTGCACACTTTTGGTGACCGGCATGTACTGTAGGTTTGGCCGACGCAAGCGGTGCAGTGTGGGAGAGTGGCTCTCGACCTTGCAGACTGAAAGGGTTTCCCAGGGACAAGCCACAAAGAGGTCCGTCCGTCAGAGGGGCCCACGCACGCCACCTCAAAGATCCACAGCAGCTGTCACACCAGAGCTCTCGCCAAGCAACAACAGTTTCGCCGCTTTGAATAATTTCAGACACATTTGAATAAGCACATTTTCAAAAGGGCTTTTGCGAGCTCCGGGGCGAGTATGTGAGCATAGCAAAAAAAAATAAAAAATAAAAATGAGCTGAGTGGAGTGAGAAATCGCAGCCCCATGTGAAGTGAGAAGTTTAAAGGTGTGAGGAAATCTATCTCCTGGGTGGAATCAAAATAAAGTAAACCAATATCGCAGTCTTTTAAGACCATTCTGTTGTTGGATATTGGATATATCTTCAATGTCTCCTGCTGATTCTATTGTTTTACCTGAAAATCTCCAAAAACTTTGATCTATGTGTTATATTCGGATTGCAGGTATAACTTTTATGTTGACAGTCAAGTTGACCCACATTGGAAATTATGTAAATCTCCCCCCAAAAAAATCACGTTATGGAAATCGCATGCTGTGTTCCAATTTGCATATTATTTGTCCTAGTTTTCTGAACGTACCTGGATAATGTACTATTTCCCGAAATTTGCAGCGCCAGTCTGTGCAAACTCAAATGGCTTGTTCTGCCCAAAACACAAGGCGTGTTAGATGACGTTTTAATTAGAACTGCAAGTAGATAACGTAAACTCTGAAATGCTTGCCGTTGCCTTTCTTTTATTATTTTAAAATTAGATTTTTCAAAAATGCTTTAATCTATCGTTGAAGTATTCTTTAATGATTTATACTTCTGCATGCTGTTTGTGTTGTCGAGTTTTTTCTTGGGTGTTTTGTTTTTTCTGAACGCTACCTTAGGCCTTGTTTACACTAGTGCATTTTACTTTTAAAACAGCGTTTTAGCATGAAAATGATCCGCGTCCACACTAGCTTTTCACCCAGCGTTTCTGAACACATCTCTGTACACACTACTCCACCAAAAACGTATATCACGTGACCATTCGCTCTGGGCATGTGCGTTCAAGTATAAACAGGAAGCATGTGTCTCGCTCGGCATTCTAAATAGGGCTTACACCGCGTGAAACGTGAGCGATTAGCAAGTGCTCGAACAGTAGCTTGCCTCCTGCAAATATATGCAGCTGTTGTAGTAAAAAAGGCAGAGTTTAATTGCACAATGGCGCCTAAAACAGACAATAGTGCAAACAACGCCCCCATTTCTGTCCATGTTGTTTACAGTGAAGGCTGGTCTGCCGGTGGTGTTATAGTCATGTGACAGGGGCTTGATGAATAAGGGAAGGTTACGCAATGACCCAAAAGCGAATCTCAATAGCGAATCTCAGCAGCCACGCCTCTGTTTTCAAATGTCTCCGTTTCCCCCCATCCACACTGAGACGGAGCAGCAGCGCTTTAGAATAAAAACGGCCTCTCCAGCGTTTCCAAAACGCTCCGTTTTCAGGGCTTAAAAAACTCCAGCGTAGTGTGGATGGCGTAACCGTAGCAAAACTTATGCGTTTTAAAATGAAAGCGCATTAGTGTAAACGGGGCCTTAATGTACAAGTAGCTAAAACTCACTCATTGAGAGGCGGGAACCGGCGGACGTGCAACAACTTAAATCATAAGGTAAACACAAAACATCTGGAGCTTCTTCACAGGACTCGACGCTTGTAAACACTAGCTCTATTGGGCTCATGGCTTTTAGAACCACCCACACTCGGCACAGCTACCAAGCCGACCAATCACAGAGCTTGCACGACGTGTAGTTACATTTTTGAGAGGTGCGCGTCAGCCACTGCAAGGGTCATGCGACCGTGTGAAGGCTCAAGATATCATTTTTTAATGTTTAATAAATATATATCAGTCTTTAGCCTATTATCACTGCAAAAAAAAAGCTGGGTTCCACACAAATCCTTCGTGTTGTTGCAACACAAATCAATTAAGTTAATCATTTTTACAAGTTTAAGAGGATCGAACAGAAAACAAGTGTCGTTTCAACTCATTAAAAAAGTAGTTTTAACAAGCAGCAAAAGTCATTTTTTAATGCTGTAAATTTATGTGATTTCAGTACTAGTGAAAATATCTTAACTGGTTAACTGTAAAGAGTAAGTTTGTATACTGTGAATAACTGTTAATAGACTTCCCCATAATTCTCTGCATAACACTTCATTTTTATGCTTTTTTTGTAGACTTTTTTTCTCATTAGTTACGAGCTTTAGAGCTTTATGTTACATCTAATTGTAATAAAGAATGTTTATTGCATTATGTTCATTTTATTGCTGTTACCATGATGGTGTTTAGCCTACTGCATATTAGTATGCTTCATATTAGTATGCTGCATATTAGTATATTAGTATGCTTCTCTGCTTTAGGGAAAAGTTGTTTGTGATAAGTTTTGGTTCATCATATGACTTTTCCATCCACACATGCTTATTGTTGTGTTTTTGTCAGTGTAACAAAGGTATGATGTGTAGAAGTTCAAAACATTGGTGTATAATACTGTAAATGAATGAAATACAGTAGTTTACCGTAAAATATTGAAATTTCTTTTATGGTTTCTACGTTTTTTTTTAACTTGCAAACACAGCTGCCAGTTTTTAGTGTACATTTTACAGATTCTTATTAAAGTTTAGAGATTAAATAAAATTATAAAAGAAAAATGTTTGTTATTTAGTTATTTTATTAGTTATTATAGTAGTGTAGTTAATGCTAACGCGTTATAGTATGGTTCAAAAACACTACAGTATTTACTGTAAATGAATATAGTCTCTTTTTTTTCACGTGGGAGTCGCTGTTACTGGATGATGGTCTGGTAAATAATCTGTTAGTGGTTAAAATATTGATTTTGAAGATGTTGGAAACTATAGTATTGAGAATGTGCCAGATGTTGAATGTATGAACTGGGTAAGACTGCTCAAACGGAACCATTTAATTACCAAAAAGTAACAAAATACGGTTTATTTCATTATTTTGTAATTGTTATTAAAATATCAGGAGAATTTTATGATATTGTAGCTGTTAGATTCATTTGTGGGTCACTAAAGACCCAAATATGCAATAATAATGATTGGCAAAACAGTAATGCATAAAAAGAATAAACATCGTAAACACAAGACTGATGGTTAAGTTGAACATCTAGTAGTATAAGATTAATAATCATCCTACTTGATTTCATGCATCTTAATAGGCCTGAATTGGAATTTCTGGATGAACTATTCCTTTAAGTATCGACTGAACAACATATAACTCTGATATGTTGTGTATAAATATTATGATAAGAACAAAAAATAAATACATAAAAATAAAACTACCGCTACTCATCTTTGCCAGTACAATGAGAACTGTAAGCGGTATCTGATATCAAAAGATTCCGGCTGATTTGATGGGATTCTGTAGATCTCGAAATGCCCTGGAGTCATCCACATAAACCATACCATATATCAGCACATTTACTGCAGACAGCTTCAGCAGTCAGGAACGCAGGCCCCGAGCTCAGGTTTCATTTGCATCTCTGATCAGGATTTTATCTACAAATAATGTGCAGACGCCATCTCGTCTCCTGGCCCGCAGCGTTTGATCTCCGGCACAGTGAGAATCTGATATCAGGGGCTCTTGTAAAAAGAGACAGGCATCAAAAAGCCTGCCACGGAATAAGTGTTTACGCATGACATAAGGAGCTGTCAGTGTGTCGTCCGCGCTGTCTGTCCCCTCGGGATAAAAATCTGTGCAGATTTGAGGACTTTATTTCTCTAGAAGGGATTATATGTGGTTACAGGGCAGAAGCCAATCGTTAAAGGAAACTTCCGGGTTCAAGAAGTTAAGCTGTAGCTTAACATGGCATAATATTGACTGGCAAACAAAACAATTTAGATTTTTAGTTTTTTTTTTAAGGAGGGAGTTTGAGCATTTCCTCCAGGTGCTCTGGTTTCCCCCACAGTCAAAAGACAATAAGAAATTTAATTGGTCTTCGTTTATGAGTGTGTGTGTGTGTGTGTTAATGCTAGAGTATATGGGTGTTTCTCAGTACTAGGTTGCGGCTGGAAGGGCATCCGCTGCATGAAACATATGCTGGAATAGTTGATGGTTCATTCCGCTGTGGCAGCCCCTGATAAATAAGGGACTAAGCTGAGGGAAAATTAAAATATGAATGTTTTATGGTGACTTGTGTTTACAGACACTTATAATGAAAATATGAGTGTGAAGACACCCATGCTTTAGGTTATGACATCACATAAGTCCCAGAGCTCATGAGAACGGGCTTCAATCTCACAGCATTTGCTCCAAAATAATGTTGAAATCCTCAATGCCAACGTTTCATTGACTGACGAGCTTACAGCGAAGCGCTTTTTCTTCTGCCAAGGAACAAAACAAAACACCAATAAATCTGACAACTGATTTTTTTTTCTCTCTTTCTTTCGGGTCTGGTAACTGACTTTGCATTGATGTCCTCTGGCAAATCACATTATTCATAACTGTTGACTCATTATTCAAAATCATTACCACGCAGACAAGCAATTAAAACACACCCCAAAGTTATTTCCAATGTGTCATTTTCAGGGACAACTGGGCTTGCGTACAGCGTATTTCACACCACAGAAAAATTTCTATTGTTTCAGAGGGAAGCTGTCAGTACAGTTGTTCGGTTCTTGAAGCTTGCAGAAAAGTCGGAAGAAAAAAATCCGAGGGCGCCATGGTGGCGTAGTGGGTAGCACGATCGCCTCACAGCAAGAAGGTTGCTGGTTCGAGCCTCTGCTGGGTCAGTATGCATTTCTGTGTGGAGTTTGCATGTTCTCGCTGTGGCCGCATGGGTTTCCTCCGTGTGCTTCGGTTTTCCTCACAAGTCCAAAGACGTGGTATAGGTGAATTGGGTAAGCTAAATTGTCCGTAGTGTATGTGTCTGAATGAGTGTGTATGGATGTTTCCCAGAGATGGGTTGCTGCTGGAAGGGCATCCGCTATGTAAAACATATGCTGGATAAGTTGGTGGTTCATTCCGCTGTGGCGACCCCGGATTAATATAGGGACTAAGCCAAAAAGAAAATGAATGAAAAAAATCTTATCAAAATAATGCTAATCTCTGAGGAGCTTTGTACATTCTAATAATTGTGTTAATTAAGTACAGATCATGTAGAATGCTTTAAAAATAATATTGATTATAATTTCTTACATTTATATAGCGCTTTTCTCAAAGAGCTTTACATATTTTGTTTTGGGTGAAATCTCATCCACCACCAGTGTGCAGCATCCACCTAGATGATGTGATGGAAGCCATATTGCACCAGACCGCACACCACACACCACACACCACACACCAGCTGATTGGTGGAGAGGAGACTGTGATTAAGCCATTTATGATATGGGGATGGTTAAGAGGTCATGATAAACAGAGGCCAGTGGGCAAATTTGGCCAGGTTTAAACCTCTACTCTTTTTTTTAAGGACATCCTGGGATTTTTAATAACCACAGAGAGTCAGGTCCTCGGTTTAACGTCTTATCTGAAAGACGACGCTCACTGAGAAGTATAGAGTTCCCGTCCTGGGGCGTTAGGACCCACACAGACCGCATGATGAGCGCCCACTGCTGGTCTCACTAACACCTCATCCGGCAGCAACCTAGTTTTCCTATGTGGTCTCCCATCCAGGTACTGACCAGGCGCAGCCCTGCTTAGCCTTAGTTGACAACCATGTAAAAGTTAGATCCTGTACTGTTTATTGACTGTATATTGAATTGTGTTAGCATTTGTATCTCCATCGGCCCCCCGTTTTGTTCAGGGACCTGAAATCATCCAAATCTGGTAACCTTGATGAGTGACTCTGATTCTAGGTAAATTAACTGGTTTTACTTTGGTTAACTTGTTGGTTTGGTACACTAGTTTATTTTTTTTAATCTAAATAATATGTATTATTTAAAGCATAAATCAAAATAAATAAATAAAATAAATCAATCAATCTAAAATATTCAAACCTTAAAATATATTTTTTTGTTTGTTTTACTTCGAGAAATCTAAACTTGGGTCTAAAAGTAAAGATTCAATTTCTTAAAATATTTTATGGAGCTCTTAAAATATACCTCTGGAGCTCTCTAGGGGATATGGGGATGGGAAATGTTTTGAGATAGGAGGAAAAATGATATTTTAATGCTTCTATTCTCTTCCAAAATCTTTGCAATCTTCAGAGAAACCTTTTTTGCATGCAAAATTATAGTATTTCCAATTTTGCGTTTGCTTGCAGAACGAACTGAGGTGTAGTTTTCCCTCCCACCTCATATTATCATATTTCAATTCCAAAAGTTTTGCAGGTGAAAGCTCATTTTTTGTGCAGTGTTGCTTGAGAAAACTCGAGATGTTTTTTTCAATATGAGAACACTAAAAGCAATTCCTCCTAAAGTGGTCAAAGTGGACAATCTCAAAACAGTTACACTTGTATTTATCTTTTTTAACATCTCATCAAATTGGCCAAAAAAAAAGCATCTTAATGCCAGGTGTAAATAAGTCCTTTGATAAGTCTGTCCAATTTTCACACCAACTTCTTTCATGTAGACAAAACAGGTGTGAAGTTAAGAACACAGGCTGCATTGGACATCTACAGTAAATTAAAACCCATCTGGCAACTCTTCACACTTGACAATATCACTTTTCCAGAACGTGGCCGTGGCTGACAGCAACAGCTTCAGTGAATCACCAGAGTGGAGGCATATGCAATTTTCTGAACTCCTCTCTCTGACATCTTGAACAATATCTTTTTCAACCTATGGTCGTAATGGTTGAGGCCTGACAACCTCAGCAGTCCCCCTTGGCACCAGCTCTCACATGGAGCACTTTGATATGTTGGGTATGATTTAGATCAACTACCTTGGACAAAACCACTTCGGCAGGGAGGTACGAGGAGGGGGAGGGGATAAGCAGGAACTTGAGAAATGGCTCTTTTATCAGCACTAAAGTGCCGGTTGATCGATGGGTCGAGATTAAAGAGACTCTGATGCTGGCCACGCTTGAGAGAGACATCAGGAGGGCCTGCCAGGACAAGTTTCTCAGAAGTGTGTTTATGCGAGTAAGCTTATAGCCGAATTGGTAACTGGGTTCAGCTGAGGACAGGAGTAGCATGGGGATTCAGGCCAGAACATTCCGATGGAGAGACACGATCTGATTGGCCTGAGGGGAAACAATCTGCCTTTTTGAGGAAACAGTCCCGAGATCAACGTTTGTTCACATATTCATCGCTTTACCGATCAATCAATCATTCCTTTCTTAATGTTTATTTTCTTGACTGAGTGTCCAACAGATTAAAAACAGACTGTCCCTTTAAATTCATTTCTCGTGTGACACCTTCAAGAAGCATTTTACACAGCGATGTGAATGAGTTGAGCAATTTCTGCTTGGCCTTCAAGAATCTGGCATCCTCCTGTAAGTACATATGACTGGAAATTCAGCGTAAAATGAATTTCATCACAGGAGGATGAATAACCACTCTATTTCCTCGAAGGCCCTTGAGCTATACATGCACACAGAAAGAGGTAAGTTGAAACAGGCCTGTATGTAATTAGTAGCGCTTGTTAAATTACAGTTGCTCATACGGTTAATTATTTTATTACACTTTTGCACGTAAGTCACCCCACAGCATTCAACGCTACAGACATGGATTTGTCAGAAAGTAGTTGGATTTATCTTGATGGGCCGTTTTCATATTCATCACATCTCCGGTTTATATCTTCAAGCGAATCGTTTAATCTTATGAAAAGAGTTTTACTTTAACTATTAATTTATTTTATTTACTGGGTTAACATAGGTTGACATATATGCACTGTTCTGTCTTATCATTTACCTTGAGGCTTTGATAAATGGACTTGAGGCTTTGACATACTTCCAGTGAAATCAAAATTGAACTGTGTGACAGTGATTCATTCATTCATTCATTTTCCTTCGGCTTAGTCCCATTATTCAGCAGGGTTTGCCACTGTAGAATGAACTGCCAACTTATCCAGCATATGTTTTACACAGCGGATGCCTTTCCAGCTGCAACCCAGCACTGGGAAACACTCCTACACTCTTACATTCACACTCATACATATGGCCAATTTTGTTTATTCAATTCACCTATAGCACATGTCTTTGGACTGTGGGGGAAATCGAACCACCCAGAGGGAACACATGCAAATACAAGAAGAACTCCACACTGAAATGCTAACTGACCCAGTCGGGACTTAAACCAGTGACCTTCTTGCTGTGCTAACCACTTAGCCACCACTCACGTGACATCATTTTGAAAATAATTTTTGAACATCAGGTCGAAACAAAGTTTGTCCTGCTTGTTTCAGTATTTCGAAGCTACTTCTTTACGTGAAATTTCTGGAAAAGCTCACTCCAGCTGGTAAACACTTTTCACCCACCATTTGTCTATGGTGACCAATGGTGCAGATAAGTGTGGTTTGAGGCTTCATCTTATTAGATATATTTTACTTATTTACTTTGAAGTATACAGTATATACTTTACCTTTAATACTGTAAAGCTGTTTTTTGTAAAGCCTTTCATTGTGTAAAGTGTTATATTATAAATATTAAAATTACTTAAAAGCACCAAATTGTACAATAAAGCAAGTGCAAAGATTTCCACAATTCTATAAGTAAATGCTTTTTTAGCTGCTGTTTTCTCACCTCTGCCATAACCTTTGTGTCTTTATTTTGTTACTGAAATAAAAGCATGCAGCACATTATTACATATTAATCTAAATACAACTAAAGTGTACATCAACAGTTAACAGTATACAGCTTCACAGGCATTTCCTTTTACCCCTATGTAAATAACAAAAAAAAAAGAGTTTCACTAGTCCTTTCAGCCTGATCTTTTGATGATCAACATTTTTCAAAAAAGTGTGTGCCTCCAACCCCCTCTTCTAAAGCCAATGGTCATTGGGCATGAGCAAATTGTACTAAAATGTACAAATGATATCATAGAAATTAGCTACTAAATCAAAAAGTTACAAATTGCAATGATATATAGTTGGCTCTTTGCCATCTTTACAGCTGCACAAGCTGTACAAAGCTTCTATCGCATCATTTTCACACCATTTAGGAAAATGTTTAATTAACTGAACATTCATTATTTTAATAAAAACCGTACGATCCATTGAACCTATTAAACTCTTTTCATGGTCGTCAAAACACGGCTCTCCACTGACTAGGTAAATTGGTCTGCTCACTGATAGTTTACAGATTCTCTTAATAGATCAAAACTACTTCACACAAACACTGAACCGACCCTCACCGAATGCGGACAAACTACGAATAATGTAGGCTTTAGAGGTTGACCTGACCTTCATACTACTTTTTGAATGATGAATCACTTTGCAAATTAATATGAAATTGCAACCTTGCTGCCTTAAATTTCTTCACTTAATCAGATTGTGAAATGTTTGAAACCAAGAGGAAGAGATGTAGACGACGGCCTTTTCAGGGATGGTTTTGTCCTCACAGATTGAACACATTGAAGAAAGAACACTGGTTACAATATATGAACAAGATTAAATGAAGTGGCTTTTTAATTGCAGGAGAGAGGCTATTAGTGATGCGCCCACATGGAACAGCTCTGCTCAGCTAGGGCTACAGGGAGAGAAAAACCAAGTCAAATAATTTGAAAAAAAAAAAAAAAAAAAAAGCAAGACGAATGATATATAAATACGTCTTATGGAGTGTCATAGCAAAAATGAAGAAAAACAACTCTTAATAATGTACAAATTGCATGAGAGTGATTTATCTTATAGGTTTATCTATTTATCTTTTTTTTTTAATGAAATGATTAAATTTTCAATAAATAGATGTTTCATACCAGTGGACTACAAAACTTAATCATTTTATCGTGGTTCCAAAAAGTTAATTAAGTGATAATTTTTCACAAAAACTTAACAGGTGCATAGAACTAGGGCCTTTAGTTCACCCACCTGATCTCACGAGGAAACCTAAGTAGTTTACGCTTCGTCTGTTTAGTGGCTAATTCATACAAATACTTATGAGTTCAGCTGTACGAAAATATATGATTTTAAAAAGGAGATCTGGCACCCAACCCAACCCCGACCCCAGGGGCGCCGCTAAGGGGGCGAAAGTTAGGACGATTCTAAGGGCCCGTGCACTCTAGCGGCCCACAGAGATCTGCTTTAAAATTAATAACAGTACTAAAATGTAATATAAATTATGAATGTATCTCTAAATTACAAGTAAAACAATTTATTAGAAGTAAAAAATAAAAATACGGCTTATATCTGCCCCTCGTGTCTGTCACAACTGTCACTGTTAAATTACACCCCCCTCCTTTCACTGTATGGTTCAGTCCGTCAGTAGCGGGAAGAGAGTTGAGTGCGATCGTCAGGTAAACTGTCAGAGCAGTGATGTCCTCGAGGCTAAGATCAGCTGTGTCCCAAATCGCATACTTATGCACTATTCTACGCCATTGTGTAGTATAAATAGTGCCTGTAGTGCATGTGCACTTTAATAACCCAGATGATGCACTCATTCCACCGGTAAAATGAAGTGTGTAATGTTGGACACTTCACACACTCAACGACCGCAGCTTTGCGCACATAACAGAAGGGGAGGAGCTATCGGGCGCACATGTTGGATAACTTGGATTGTGAGAGCAAAATTCTCCTACAAGAGGGATTATAGTACCTCCTGATGGTGAATGTGGTTATAGGCATGCCAGGTATTAATTGGTATTTTGGTCATTTATTTCATTAGCTGCATCCCAAATGACACTATACACTAAATCAATAAGACACAAAATTATATTACAATGAGACCCATAAATAAGAAATGTTCTTTTGTTTAAACTGACCATTACTTAAATGGCAAAACCCTAGCCTTCTTGCCGGCAAATAAAAAATAAAAAATAGACAAAATTTTATTAACAGAGTGCAAAATCCAGCACACTGCAAACCAAATAAACACAACATAAATACATTTGAAACTGTCTGTTGATTAACCTGACAGTGACTGAAATTCCAAGTGCTAAACGCCTGGCCTTCTTGCATGCAAAATCCTAAATCAAAGTGTATTGCACATTGTATGAGACACTACTGCAGTACAGTTATTTAAATAGTAACACACTGGTGTTTTGTGTGTTTAGAAATGTACAATTTTCAGTGAATATTTGATTACTGTTTTGTACTACATTTAAATTTGAACAATAAATCATCTGCTAGCTATAGTCATGGCCGTTCTCTTACTAAATACTGATAAGTAGTGGTCAAAGTCATTATAACTACATTGCAGACAAAGAGTTTGGATAGCTAGGTTGGTAGTAGGGGGCCCATCCTCATATTTTTTCATGGGGCCCAAAATTGCTAGAGGCGCCCCTGCCCGCCCCAAAACCCAATCTTCAGTGGAGTATAAGCACATTGTACTAAATTGTACAAATGAGATCCTGCAAATTCATATGAATTAGCCACTAAATTAAAAAGATATGAATTCCCGTGAGATCGAGTTGAATGGGGGGGTCATATCATACACCCGGCTCAATGCAGTGCCATGCGCAACGCAAGTGTTTGTTGCTATAGTTTCACCCTGGCGCAGGTATCATTTTCACATTTTGCATCACGTTGTTCAAATAGCAAATGCATTTGTGCAAATTTGTGCATTAATAGGTGTGGTGGTCTGAAAAGGTGAGGTGCACACGCTGCTATTTTGAGGCAACTGAAAGAAACCACGTCATTGACGACTAAAAACTGGTCTATAGACAATGCTGCAGGGTTTTTATTTGTTATTTAAAGAGTATATTAGTGTTATGCACTTATGCAGGTCCAAAATGCACCTACTCATTACTTAATATGGACATATATATGCACAGCAGTACACAAATATCTTTTTAACATGAAAAATTTAAGGATTAAAATGGAAATTTTAGCATATGTTTTATTGCAGCTGCAACCCATCACTGGGAAACATCCATACACACTCATTCACACACACATACACTACAGACAATTTTAGCCTACTTATACCTGTACAACGTCTTTGGAGCACCCAGAGGAAACCCACACGAACAAGGGGAGAACATGCATACTCCACACAGAAATGCCAACTGACCCAGCCGAAGCTCGAACCAGCAACCTTCTTGCTGTGAGGCGACAGTGCTACCCACTGCACTACCTTCTCACTCCTTGGAAATTTTATATACAGTATATATAGCAAAAACACTTGAAAATAGATTAACGTTCTGCTTTATCAAGTGTAATTGGAAAGAAAATGTCCAAACGTGCTTACTGTAACATTCATTCATTCATTCATTTTCTTGTCGGCTTAGTCCTTTTATTAATCCGGGGTCGCCACAGCGGAATCAACCGCCAACTTATCCAGCATATTTTTTACGCAGCGGATGCCCTTCCAGCAGCAACCCATCTCTGGGAAACATCCATACACACACATTCACACTCATACACTACGGACATTCCTGCTAGATCTTAGTGCCGCATTTGACACAATTGACCACAATATCCTCATAGACCGCTTAAACTCTACAGGTGTCCAGGGAACGGCTTTACAATGGTTCAAGTCATACTTAACTAGTCGTTACCAGTTTGTGAATATTAATGGACAACCTTAACAAATCAGGCCAGTTAAGTATGGGGTGCCTCAAGGTTCAGTTTTAGGCCCTTTGTTGTTTACAATTTACATGCTGCCCCTGGGAGAAATTATTAGAAGACACGGTATCAGCTTTCACTGTTATGCAGATGATACTCAATTATATATTTCTACTAAACCTGACGAGACTTCTAAACTATCAAAACTAACTGAGTGTATTAAAGATGTTAAAAACTGGATGACAAACAACTTCCTTCTCTTAAACTCAGACAAAACTGAACTATTACTTATAGGACCTAAATCCTGTACACAGCAGATCGCACAACTCGACCTGCAACTAGAGGGATGCAGAGTTAGCATTAGCTCTACTGTTAAAGATCTGGGTGTCATATTAGACAGCAATTTAACTTTTGAAAGCCATATCTCCCATATCACAAAAACTGCATTCTTTCATCTGAGAAATATTGCTAAGCTACGAAGTATGCTATCCATCTCAGATGCAGAAAAGCTAGTTTATGCTTTTATGACTTCCAGGCTGGATTACTGTAATGCTCAGCTCGCTGGTTGCCCAGCCTCCTCTATTAACAAACTTCAGCTAGTACAAAATGCAGCCACCAGAGTTCTTACCAGGTCTAGAAAATATGATCATATCACCCCAATTTTATCCTCGTTACACTGGCTGCCTGTTAAGTTTCGTATTGAGTTTAAAATATTACTTCTTACATATAAAGCATTAAATAATCTAGCTCCTGTTTATCTAACCAACCTACTGTCTCGCTACAATCCAACCCGCTCTTTAAGATCTCAAAACTCAGGGCTTCTGGTAGTACCCAGAATAGCAAAATCAAATAAAGGGGGTCGAGCCTTCTCATTTATGGCTCCTAAACTCTGGAATAGCCTTCCTGATAATGTCCGAGGCTCAGACTCTCTCTCTCAGTTCAAAACTAGATTAAAGACCTATCTTTTTAATAAAGCATTCACTCAATACGTCACATAGCTGTATGATGCATGAATGTGCTCCACGCATCTCATTTATATACACTATGAACTGCAGCTACGCTAATTATTTTCTTTGTTCTCTATTCCAACTGGGGATACTCATCCCCAGGCCCCCAAAGACTTTGCAGCGCCACGGATGCGATCCAAGACCCGTGACGAGACGATCCCAAGGCTCCTTAACCCTGGACCTCGCTGTATCCTGAGCAGCTGCTTGGCGGAGTAGCAAGCAAGAGACGGATTCCTGTGACCCTCAAAGGACAGACGAGCCTCGAGTTCTCCAGCCTCCGGCGACTAGACTGCAGCTAGAGCTGCGCACCGATGGATTACTCTTCAGTGTTTGAACTCTAAGTAGTGAATATTAAACAACACTGAACTGAACTCAGCTATATACTAGCTATTAATTTACTAGCTAATAACTAAACTGTCATTTTCAATTTACTATAACCTTCTATGTGAAGCTGCTTTGACACAATCCACATTGTAAAAGCGCTATACAAATAAAGGTGAATTGAATTGAATTGAATTGAATTTTAGCCTACCCAATTCACCTGTACCGCACGTCTTTGGACTTGTGGGGAAAACCAGAGCACCCGGAGGAAACCCACGCAACCACGGAGAGAACATGCAAACTCCACACAGAAATGCCAACTGACCCAGCCGGGACTTGAACCAGCGACCTTCTTGCTGTGAGGCGAACGTGCTACTCACTATGCCACCGTGGCGCCGCTTACAGTAACAATATGTAAATAAATAAAACAATCGCCCTATGCTGGATGTCATGTGAGCCCATATGGCTGTGTAATGTTTTAATTTACACTATAGATCTATAATGTTATGTTTAAATATTTGACGTAAAAACTTTCTTCGCATGCAGGATTTGAAATGGTGTCTGTATGTGGTCTGCTTGAATCAAAACAACATCTGCAAATTAATGGACGTGTGGCTCAGTTAACACTAAAGGAGCCTTCGCAATGATGCAAAATGATACCAACTCTTATTCAAAACTGACACTTGTCAGCGTTGATGCAGCACTTTATTTTAACACTTTATTGTAGCACTGGTAAATTAACACCAGTAGATTTACTGTGTATAAACATAAACAGCAGGGATATTCACTCACAGTCAGAAGACATGATAATTACGGAAAAGGGCAAGATCAGATGTGGGGACAACAAGACATGGAACGGGGTTAGAAAACTAAACAAAGAGCAAGATGAAGCAGGGTAAACAAAATGTTCCTGAGGAGTTTACTCTGGTGTCATCTGCTATTCATGTCAACTCTGACATATCTGGCATTTTCCAAAGTTTACCTTTGTTTACACTTTAAAGTGTAATAATGCCAGAATGCCCATGTGCTTCAATGAGCTTAGTTTATAAAATTCTTGCAATTTACAGCATAATAATGATTTTCCTTCCCTGATGTTCTAAAAAAAAAGTTCTGAAATGTGCGGTATAAAGACTGCAGCAGTACTGTATTGGGGGATGTGCTGTACCATCTGTGCTGTGCTTTTGAAGGTCATTAGCAGGTCCACATGGAATCTGTGCACACAAAACTCTGCAGATTTCCACAGAACTGGAACATCCGTCTTATACAAAGTTCCACCGCATGTTTGTTTGCTCAAATGCTTTCAGCTACAGATAAAAGTGCATTATCCTCACATCCATTTAACATGTTTTACCACGTTCAGTATATGAATTTTATTTCAAATAAATCAATGCCGGAAAAAGGAGAAGGATTCTGTGGGAGAGCCCTCATACGCTGGAAAGTTCAAGGTTGGATTTTAATGTACGGTATGTGACAAGGTTTGTCACCTCTAAATTCACTAAAGGATCTTTTATTTCCACGTTTGAGTCATGAGAGATCATGGCACCTTTATAACCCGTAAAGCTACATTAATCATTAGAGCTCACTATAGACCATTTCAGTGTGGTGATGTCAGTGGCCCATGAGCATTTCCTGCTATCAAACTATTTCATAACTGTGACAAGAGGCAGTTCAATCATAACTTAATGTTAAAACAGCTATCATAACTTTTATGAATATGTGGCTCTTTTTAGATTGTCATAAGCTACAGAAATTAAAAAATGTAAAACAGGAATTACGTTGGGACCCTTGTTTTTGTTTACATCTCTCAAAATGGTCTATAAAGTCTGAATACAACACACTGGTCTCTGCGGCTCATGGTTTTCAAGCAACAGCTAACTTCACACTTGAACTCCACAGATGCTGACCTAGATATTAATAATATACTTTCCATTTCACTACCCATGTCCTGTTTGTTACCCACAGAAACCACATCCGGCCGCTGCTACCTTACCTGTTACCGCTTTCAGTTTTGCGCTTGTGTGTATATTGTATATGGCTCTCAAACTGCGATTGACATTATTAATGTATCAGCATGTGAGATTATTATTCCAATACTCTTTTTAATACTGCGTTTTATATACACTCACCGGACACTTTATTAGGTACACCTTACTAGTAGCAGGTTGGACCCATCTTGCATTCAGAACTGCCTTAATCCTTGAGCTTAATTAAATCAACAAGGTACTGGAAATATTCCTCAGAGAATTTGGTCTATATTGACTTGATAGCATCACACAGTTGCTGCAGATTTGTCAGCTGCACGTCCGTGATGCGAATCTCCACCACATCCCAAAGGTGCTCTATTGGATTGAGATTTGGTGACTGTGGAGGCCATTTGAGTACAGTGAACTCATTATCATGTTCAAGAAACCAACCTGAGATGAATCAGACTTTATGACACGGTGTGTTATCATCCTGGAAGTAACCATCAGAAGATGGGTACACTGTGGTCATAAAGGGATGGATATGGTCAGCAACAATACTTGCTTTCATGTTGTTGATGCCAAATTCTGACCCGACCATCCGATTGTCGCAGCAGAAATTGAGACTTATCAGACCAGGCAACGTTTTTCCAATCTTCTATTGTCCAATTTTGGTGAGCCTGTGTGAATTTTAGCCTCAGTTTCCTGTTCTTAGGTGTGGTGTTCTGCTGCTGTAGCCCATCTGTCTCAAGATTCAACGTGTTGTCCATTCAGAGATGGTTATTTGAGTTACTGTTGCCTTTCTATCAGCTTGAACTAGTCTGGCCATTCTCCTCTGACCTCTGGCATCAACAAGGCATTTGCACCCAAATAACTGCCACTCGTTGGATATTTTCTCCATTTCTGACCATTCTCTGTAAACCCTAGAGATGGTTGTGTGTGAAAATCCCAGTAGATCAGCAGTTTCTGAAATAACATAACCAATAACCAACAACCATGCTATGTTCAAAGTCATTTGAAACACCTTTCTTCCCTATTTTGATGCTCGGTTTGAATTGCAGCAGATCGTCTTGACCATGTCTACATGTCTAAATGTATTGAGTTGCTGCCAGGTGATTGACTAATTAGAAATTTGCGTTAAGCATTTAGACAGGTGTACCTAATAAACTGGCCGGTGAGTGTATGTCTTGTGTAATATACATCTGAGAATTTCCCAGTGTTCCTTTCACCCCTCTCGAAGAGTTAAAGTAGAGAAGATGAGGGCAGAACACTTGAGTGTCTGAAGTGTTTAGCTGTGTTGGGTCTAGTGGATGTCAAGAGGCACAGCCAGGAACGCTTTCTCAGGTCGTGCAGTCACAACACAGCCATCAACCCCACAACCACCAGGTAAAGACAAACACAAAAGTGACCCCCTAGCCAGTCTGCCCAGGTGTGGGGCGACACCGCAGCAGGGGGCAGCTCACAACCTTTAAAGCGAGGCTAGATCAAACAAGCTTTTCTTGAGAGCCATGCTGTCAAAATCACTTGATTTTCAACGGGAGCTGTTCATAAGAGTTTAAAAGAAGACATCACTTTAGCAAATCTTATGTTAACATGGTTCAGATTACATTATGACTTTTCACACACTGTGCTCAAGCTTGATTATAATCTTTGTAAACATAGTTTTTAGACCCCAGGTTGAAAAGAGTTTCATTCATTCATTCATTTTCTTTTCGACTTAGTCTCTTTATTAATCTGGGGTCGCCACAGCGGAATGAACCGCCAAATTATCCAGCATTTTTGCGCAACGGATGCCCTTCCAGCTGCAACCCATCTCTGGGAAATTGAAAAGAGTTTCATATTTGTAATTTAGAAGTTTAATTGATTAGGATTAATAGCAACCTGTCGCAGGGCTATTGAAATCTGAGCCTGAACCAGGGTTTGCACTTCAAACTTTT
This sequence comes from Danio albolineatus, assembly GCA_903798035.1. Classification (NCBI taxonomy): domain Eukaryota; kingdom Metazoa; phylum Chordata; class Actinopteri; order Cypriniformes; family Danionidae; genus Danio; species Danio albolineatus. Next base: position 8,608,056 of record CAIGQQ010032765.1, read on the forward strand.
AGTATCAAACTTGTAGATTCCTGTGTTAAGGCCCTCCACACTGAATAAACAGCATGAATACGATGCAGTGACACTTGGGAATCAAAACAATAGATCTTTATTGGGCTATCCAAACCAGGCCGGATCAATATTGGCAGCATAGCAAGGATTTTTTTTAGTTTACAAAAAAAAAAAAGATTGAATATACTTGCAATAGTAGTGAATACATGATGCTAGAGCCTTCCCACATAGCAAACGTTCTCTGGCCCAGCTTCGGGCCACAAAATAACTTTTCCCATGGCCCAAGTATCGCAAAGACGGTCCTGGAGTGGCCCATAACTGGATTAAAGGCAAGGGCCACACTTGGGCCATAACTGGCCCAAATCTCAGCCAATTTATCACCTTTGACTGGCCCTGAACTGGGCCAAAACAGGTTTATTATTGGTACCCTTTTCAGCTATAAGTTTATACTTCAACCAGAAACCCCAAAAACTGAGCCATAACACAGCCTAATGTCACCTAAACAATGTGAACAATCGCTACACTGATCTGGGCCACACACCTCCTATCCACAACTGGCCCAAATGTAGTTTGCCATCATGCATGCAGTGCCATAATTGCCATACATGGCCCACTTCCGCTGACATTATGCATTCTATGCCAGCAGTGCCATAATGAGACCACATTTGGGTTAAGTCGGTTTGCTATGTGGGTTTATGTACACAGGTTGCAATGCATGCCTGGATGGCCTATCAATGACGTTGACACTACAAATATGCAAATTTAATAAAAAGGGATGGTCCTTGATGATACATGTACAACAACATTAATATTCATGACATCAGTTGACAAATTGCAGACTTATGAAGTGAAAAAGTCAGCTTGTGGAGAGAAAACCACTTCAACTGTATAGTGTGAAATGTCTGCTTATTCATATGTTTACTAATATATAAAATATATCATTCTTAAGACGCTGTAAAGACAGACAGATCAGCTGCAGTGCCAGCATGGAAATCATACATGAAGAATCAATTATGCATCAGCTCTTACAAAACAAATGTTTCACTGTTTGTCAGTAGTGGTCAAGATAACAATGAAGTGAAGATGTCCAGTGGAACAGCATGGCTAGTGACAGACGCATTCGTGCTGTGAGGAATTTATCACTATGGCTTCATCAGTCTCTGCCCAGCCAAGCTGCCAGTCTTTGGATGAAACCCCACTTGGCACTGGCCGCTAGCTTTTCATTTCAGCCACGGAAAAACCAAACCATCAAAGAGTGAAACCTGCAGTTAGTCTCTCTTTGAATGCGAACTGTAGGTTGATTGGCTATGACTGATTTACAGAAATCAGGTTAAAGAATTTAAAAAACATAGTCTGCTGCCCCTTCTCTGATTCCTACATGTGCAGCACGATAAAGTTTGTTCTGAATGGCCTGTAATGTCAAACAGCACAGATAGACATATATGTTTTTTGGATAATATTTTGGATAACATTTCAAATAATTGTGATTTTGTTAAATCGATCAAAGACGTGGACACATTTGCAATTGTTTGAAATGTTTGATTGGTCAAAATCCATGTATTTCAATAGGAATCCGTGCCATTTCACGTGAGCGCCAAAGAATTCACAGATTTCACATTGAGTTGAACATGACTTTTGCATTATATAGAGCTATTCAAACATCACTACACTTTTGACAATTCATAGTTTTCAGATGACTGGCAGGGAGACCTGGAGGGCAAAACATCCATAGCACTTACTTTAGAGCTGTCAACTCTGTACTGCAACGCAATTTCAGTTTGCGCAATTTAAAGAGTCATGGCAACAATCTAGTGTCTTCCTGAATCAGTACTTTAAAGAAACTAAAAACGAATGCTGTTTGAAGAAGAAAAGCCTTGTTTTGCCCTCAGGTGGGTGTTCATATAAGGGTGTAACATCACTTGTGAACTATGAACATATGCAATTTGCCTGTAGAATCTTGATGAAATTTCACTAATGCGACCACACATAGACTGATCATGACTGATGTAAAGTATCCCTATGTTTTAAAATCTGACTTAACATGACAGAATACCTCACGGCGACCACCTCCAACCAGGCTCATTGGAAGTATGTGCCTTAACGCTGATTTATACTTCTGCATCGAGTGATCAGCACGACCCAGCTGACAGTAGGTTTTTATGTCCCTCTGGCCCTGTTTACACTAGTGCGTTTTCGTTTTAAAACGCATAAGTTTTGTTACGGTTACGCCATCCATCCACACTACGCCGTAGTTTTCGAGGTGCGAAAACGGAGCGATTTGAAAACGCTGGAGAGGGCGTTTTCATTTTAAAACGCTGCTGCTGCGTCTCAATGTGGATGGAGGGAAACGGATATCTTTGAAAACGGAGGCGTGGCTGCTGAGATCCGCTACGTGATTGGGGCTTTGGGTCATTGCGTATCCTTTCCTTATTCGTCAAGTGCACATGGCTATAACGTCACCGGCAGAGGGCAGACCAGCCTTCACTGTATTTTTGATAGCCATAGATGTTTTATATTCATTTGTTACTTTAAGTAACAACTCAACCTCGTCGTCTGTCCTCAAAAAGGACTCTCTTGCTTTCTTTACCATCGCGTTCATCGTTCAACTAGCGTTTGACTAACAATAACAAAATGCAGAGCGAGACACGTGCTTCCTGTTTATACTTGAACGCGCATGCCCAGAGTGTGCGAATGGTCACGTGATATACGTTTCTGGTGGAGGGAGATCTGTTGAGATACGCTAGTGTGGACGCAGATCGTTTTCATGCTAAAACGCCGTTTTTAAACTAAAACGCACTAGTGTAAACGGGGCCTCTGTGTCGAGTTTCTTCACGGGTGTTTTGTTTTTCTGAACGCAACTTTACTGTACAAGTAGCTAAAACTCACTCATTCTGAGGCAGGAACCGGCAGAAGTGTAACAACTTTATTCATATGATAAACACACAAAACAAAAATTTCCATCTGGAGTTCCTCTATGAGAGTAGAATCTTTTATACACTTGCTTCATCGGGCTCCTGGCCAATCACAGAGCTTGCAGTATGCGTCGTTGCGATATGTAGTTACAATTTTCGAGAAGTGCGTGTCAGCGTCAGCCACGGCAAGGGCTATGCAACTGCGTGAAGGCTGCGCTGGAGCATACTCGTAAGTATAAATCAGTCTTAATTCTACATTTTCATTGCTCTGACTAAGTTTAGTTTCATGTTTCAGATGACAAATCCACAAGAGGATGCTTTCTACATTTTTCAAACCTCAAATACATTACTTATACGTTTTGGTATAGGTGTCAGAGACTTTGTGCTGGTTCAAAAGATGCCAGAACTGTACAGATCATCTTACAAATGACTGACAAAAACCCAACCAATAGTGTTAATAAAAAGTAAATGTTAGAAAAATTGTAGTTTTACATTGAATTTTAATGGCTTTTATTTCTTTTGTTTAATGGCTTTTATTTCTTTTTGTTTCGAAGTTGAGTGCTCCTTATCAATGTTTCCCAACCCTGTTCCTGGAGGCACAGCAACAGTACACATGTTGGATGTCTCCCTTATCTGACTTAATTATTTCAGGTTTTGGAGTCTCCTCTAATGTTCTAATGAGTTGATTCAGGTGCATTTGATTAGGAAGAGGTTGCAAATGTGTATTGTTGGTGTGCCGTTGGCGACGCAGTGGTGCAGTAGGTAGTGCTGTCGCCTCACAGCAAGAAGGTCACTGGTTCGAGACTTGGCTGGGTCAGTTGGCGTTTCTGTGTGGAGTCTGAAGATGTTCTCCCTGCGTTCACGTGGGTTTCCTCCGGGTGCTCCGGTTTCCCCCACAGTCTAAAGACATGCGGTACAGGTGAATTGAGTAGGCTAAATTGTTCATAGTGTATGAGTGTGAATGAGTGTGTATGGATGTTTCCCAGAGATGGGTTGCAGCTGGAAGGGCATCCACTGCGTAAAACGTGCTGGATAAGTTGGCGGTTTATTCCACTGTGACGACCCTGGATTAATAAAGGGACTAAGCTGAAAAGAAAATGAATGAATGAAAGAATGAATGGTGTGCCTTCAGGAACAGGCTTAGGAAACGCTGCTGTATAACACCGTTCAAAGTACAGAGCAAGATGACATACCAGAAATATTGTCTATATAAAGATATATTTCCAATGAGCTTGTGTTGACCACTTCACACGTCAGTATTGGGTGAGTGAATTATATGATTTTTTTATTCTCAAACCAAAAAATTGGGGGGGGGTTGCGGGGGGATGGGGGGCTAAATGTTAATGAATGAAACTAACGTCACATTGCATGCCACCATAACTGACTGTGCTGAAGCATGTGTCCCAAGCCCTAAGCCGTGATTTGCAATATGCTCTGACCCCAGTAAAAAAAAAAAAAAAAAAAAAAAAAAAGAGAGGCTACAGCTTGAAATATGAGAATATGTTTGAGTGTGAAGTTAAACTGTGGGGCGTGCTGGCTCTTATTTCACCATATGCTGCTACTATTTTTCTACCTTTTCATGAGCTGTTTTATGCTCAAGGGGAGACTCATTTATTCCTCTTTCTCCCGTGTCTGTGGCCCAGAGGCATTGATTGCATCTAAGGCACTGAAAAAATAATTAAGAGCTCTTTCTGCGTTTTATGTGTTTGCTGTGAGGCACCAGATTCTCCATATGCCTTTCACATTCATTTAACAGCTCCACACTGTAGATTCTGATGTAGACAGCAGGACAATAACAAGGTCAGTGATATTTGAAAAAAAGGGATGGTAGTCAGATCATGAAAAGCGTGAAACTCAATTCATTTCACATGCATCTGTATAGCTCTTTTTGTTACAATACCAAGCGGTTTCTGAGAAAATGTAGGTTTCTACATTACAATTAAATGGAATCAGACGTGACTGTGTGAGAGTAATGTCCATATGGCAGAAATGTACAGTTCCAGTGTCTAACAAATCACGTGTTTTGATAATGACAGTATTTAAGCAGTTGTAGAAACGATGGCATGCTGTGATCAAGATAATTACAATGGAAAGAAAAATTACGGATCATCTGAAGTTTTCTGTTTTATAAATGAAAGACCTGATTCAATCTGTTCCTAGTTGGAATATTGATATATATTTAGTTCCTTTCTTTTCTTTTTTTTCATCTTTTTTTTGTAGACCAGGGCCACTCACTTGGTAGCGCTCCAATAATCTTCATCCTGCCTAAAAGCACACAGAGTACAAAAATGTCACATATGCGCCTTGAATTGCTTTTGCACTAATTAGTTTGTCCACTAATTAGATATCTATTTTGAAAAGAGGACTGTAGGATTGCAATTCGTAAATTATTTTATTCGGCTTTTCTAGTTTCACTTTAGCGCTAGAGACAGAATATTATGTAATTCATATTTTCAGCTTCTCAGACTTGAGCTTTTTTAAAATAAAGATATTTACACATGAGTCCATTTCTTCTGAGTGTTTGTATTATGTTATTTAAAAACAGTATTACTATAAAATAGCTGTAGTGATTTGCATTGGTTTAAATTGTGCCCTGAGCGTGTCATAAAACATGGTGGAACACAGGCCCGGATTGGCTAATCGGGAGGACCGGGAGAATTCCCGATGGGGCGGTCTGTTTTTTGGCCACGAGGGCCAGTGTCCCTAGCACTCTCAGCAGTCGCACTTTTTTCATTTTTCATGCCAGAATTTAAAAAAAGGACATTTTTCGTTAAAACTAGTGGCAGTGAGAGCATAACACATTAACATGATGAAACGTCCGGTGAGTAAGCATTAAGCTAGTTAGGAGCGGTGCAAAACAACGATGTCTGCAAACCATTCTTATAGCAAACCTTTTCTTGTACTGTAGCTCTTCAGCAGCAACAGCCTCTTGTCCAGTTTGCTGCTAACAGTTAAGAGCCAGGCCCTGTAACGTTATAGTACCTGTCATGAGCCCAACACACTCGAACGGGCAGGTAGAATTGTCATTGAGTCACTATAAGAATTAGAATTATTAATATTAATGAATATTACACCTCAGGGCGCCACGGTGGCGTAGTGAGTAGTACGTTGGCCTCACAGCAAGAAGGTCGCTGGTTCGAGCTCCGGCTGGGTCAGTTGGCATTTCTGTGTGGAGTTTGCATGTTCTCCCCGTGGTTGCTTGTGTTTCCTCCGGGTGCTCCGTTTTCCCCCACAAGTCCAAAGACATGTGGTAAAGGTGAATTGGGTAGGCTAAATTGTCCGTAGTGTATGAGTGGGAATGTGTGTGTATGGATGTTTCCCAGAGATGGGTTGCGGCTGGAAGGGCATCCGCTGCATAAAAAATATGCTGGATAAGTTGGTGGTTGATTCCGCTGTGGCGACCCCGGATTAATAAAGGGACCAAGCCGACAAGAAAATGAATGAATGAACACCTGCTCAATGAAAAATGCTCTGAGAAAATTTATAAAATCAGAGGATTCACTACATTATTAAATCTGACTTAACTTGATCAGAACGCTGAAAGGGGGAAATAAACAGAAAGCAATACTGTGGTTAAAAATGTCTGGGAGATAACAGCGCAAAACTTGTTTTATTCTTTATTTGTGTTTAAGGACTGGATATCTGTAAACAATTTTGCGCAGAATATATATTCAGATATTGCAGTAAAGGACATTGTGAAGAATAGTGTTGGAGATTTAGCTACCCTTTAATGTTCTCATATTTATGAAAAATATTTGACGTTATAGAGCAGCTGTTTCCCTGAAAAAGACATGATGGTGTCATTAGAAAATTCAGTACATTTAATTGTAATCTTTATTTTATACATTTTGATTAATATATATCTGTATTTATTTATTTTATTTACTTATTTATTTTTTAATTTCAAGATTGGATATTATGAGCACTAATTCTTACAGAAAATATATTCTGATAAACATTACGTTGTGTTAACTGTTCAAATAAATCTTCACTGTGAAGTACTGAATTGGAAAAAAAACAGGGGTGTATTCGGTTATTACGACTTCTGAGGATCATAATTTTGTATACCCTCAGCATACTCACTTGTTTTGCTGATAAGACTTCCCTCATTTACGTGTATTTACATCCCCTTTAAATGTAAACCAAATGTTTTTTTTGTTTGTTTTTTTTTACTTGCATCTTAATTAGTTGCAATTGGTGCATTTTTGTTCAACTTGCGCCATTCCCCACCTCCTGACGGCCGCAGTAGCTCTGAGAATTTTGTGAGAGTTTTTAAAGGCGATGAAAAGTCAACTGAAAAAATTCAGGTAAAATTATAAAACAGCATAAAGAAGCATGCTTTGCTTTTGTTTTCCAATTTTTTTTTTACTTTTAAATTTACTGTTTATGTTAACAACATAAAATATATGAAATAGCTTGAAACATGATTTTTTTTGTACAATGTTAAATATTT
>CAIGQQ010032765.1:8620326-8637948 GCA_903798035.1 Danio albolineatus
ATATATATATATATATATATATATATATATATATATATATATATATATATATATGATGCGATCGTCATTTTCGAAAGTATTACAATCGTTTTGTTAACGTTTATTATTACCATTTGATGAGTCTCCCCATCCCAGCCCCTTCGCGTTACGTCAGACTTAACAAGCGGATATATCAATGCGCTAACCACTAGGCTATTGGCATCAACAACTCAGAATATGCTAACCGTAAACACAAAAGACATTTGCAGCAGAACACCAAAACCAGGAGTTACCATGGAAACAGATGCCAAAAGCAGGGTGCCACGCCTCTTCTTTCTTCTTTTGTTCAATGCTGAGTTACATTCTTAGGGCTTATCGCCCCCTATTGGTAGTTGTCCTCTTTTTTATAATATTGATCTTAATTTTTTGTGTTTTTTATGAATAGCTTTTTTTGCCGGTATTAGGTCTTTATTCTTGCAATTTATAGATATTATCAGTATTATCAGGATTTTGACTTAAGCTGAAAAAATTTATTATTTTAAGAGGTGTAATAACCGAACAATTCTTTGCATATTGCTTTATTGTATATACATGTTAGGAGTAAATAAATGATTGAAACTGATTAAATTGATTTGTTTAAAATTTTATTTAAAAAAAACATAATTGAAATAGCAATTAACTCCCCATTTAAAAATTATTCTGATCAATATGATTTAATGTGTTAACGAGAACTTAACGTCACCTACTGTAATATTAATAAAAGCTTTTGTAGGTGTCATTACATTGACTTACAAATGTAAATGTATTGCTATGGCAACTTATATACCCTGAAAGTTATTTCAGTTCGGCAGAACCGAATGCTGAGATTATTCGCCTACATATCCTTAAACTTATCCAGGTATGCCACAAAACTTTCTGCTTTCTAGAATACCCCACTTTTATTTCTTTTCTTTTAACAACTTTAACATAACTCAGAAAAACCAAGTAAAAACATGAATCGTGACCAAAAGTAAAACATTTATTTTCAAATAATAATAATAATAATAATAATAATAATAATAATAATAATAATAATAATAATAATATTAGGAAAATATTAGTTTATCATGCAATTACATATTTTATCATCTCTCTGTCTCTCTGTCCATCTGCATTGGTTTATATTAAAATAAAAGGAAGGAGGATGTGCATTTGGAGGTTGGTAGAATGCTAGAAAAGAGCGTTCTTCAGCATTCTCTCAGGTTTGAAATATCAGGAGAGGGAGACAAAGTGCGGTGGGCACTGCCATTGATCACATGTCTTTGACCTTCACAGTAGCTTAGTTTGGATATTTCCAAAGTCACCTCTTGTTGTTGAAAAAAATGACATTTCATTGTGAAATACGCTCCAGCGTGCTCTTTTCACACATGTAGTACCAAAACTATCTCAAGTCTTTCACTGCATTCACTGAATGAAGCAACCAAAGGACTTGAACAAAGGTTCAGATCACTGCAGCAATGAAAAAATGCTTATGGTTAAATAGGGCATCAGGATTATGTGTGAATATTTGTGGATCAGATTACATAGGCTGCATTGGGCCAGGTTGGGGAGTTGCTATTATGTTACAATGTGAGCAGCCCACAAATCACTAAAAGCAGTCCTCTGTGGAGACCTTGTGATGTATTTATGATGCTTTTCATTTAAAAAAATGTTTCGGGTTATTAAAATCTTATGCTTTGATTAATTTGTTAAACTATAATTAAATGTGAGAATATAAAAATATGGAATTACACACACACATAAAGCTTCTGTACATGATGGTCACTCTCCTAATCTTGACAACATAAAATAAACTTTGTGAGAGTGTGAATGAGCATGAGCGCATTTAACAAGCATGCATTATAACTGCCAAGCCACTTGTTAAGATGTAAAATATCAACAGTTTCCTGGTACAAGCCACTATACTTTGGTTTTAGGTGAGAGTAAAGTGTGAACACCATTCACAAAATTTACAACGTTTGTAAGTCACTGCCTCTCAGACACCAGCATTAATAATTCATTCATTTATTTTCTTTTCGACTTAGTTCCTTTATTAATCAGGGGTCGCCATGACTGAACCGGCAACATATCCAGCATATATTTTATGCAGTGGATGCCCTTCTAGCTGCAAGCCGTCACTGGGAAACATCCATACATAAGAACATACGAACAATTTAGTTTACCCAATTTACCTGTACTGCATGTCTTTGGACTTTGGGAAACCGGAGCACCTGGAGGAAACCCACAAGAACACGGAGAGAACATGCAAACTCCACACAGAAATGGCAACTGACCCAGCCGAGGCTCAAACCAGCGACTTTCTTACTGTGAGGCGATTGTCACCATATTTTAATAACTGTTATCATTCATTCAGAAAAATGAATCATTATTTGTCAGACTAATATTTTTGTATAATGATAAAGGTTAGGGCCATGATTTTTCAATACCACAACACACTGTGACTGTATTGGGACAGATTTTGAGATCTGTTCGAGACTTTGGAGAAATGCATTTAGCAAGATAATGGGCTTTTCAGAAAGAAAAACTAAACAGTATAACAATTATATAATTATCCTTTTTTTAAAATCACAAAACAACAAAATGAAGTTATTTTTAATTATTTAAGAAGCAAAAATATCAAACAATACTTTTGACCAAATACAATTTTTATTGATCGGTTGTAAAAATGAAAGAATAGTATATTTTAAACCATTTCTGACAATCAGCCCTAACCTGATATTTACAGATAACACAATCATGCTGCAAACTTTCCTGTTCAAATCGGATTCATTATAAGTAGGCCCACACGAAATCTGCGCACGCAGAATTCCGCAGATTTCCACAGATTTTTAGCCCATCATTGATTCTGCTTATTTACTTGTGTAAATGTGTGTAAATTTATATTTTATTTAGTTTTTAAATTAATTTCAGTAATAATATTGATTAATATGAAAATATTCATATGATTTATTTACAATACAGTTTGTAGAGTAATATTTTCTGTCTTTTAGTAGAGATTTTATATGAGAGACTTGCTTTGTTTACCAAATAAAGTGGATCTAATTGGATTCGCATTGTAAACATTAAATAAAAGTTAAAAAGGTATTACTTTTTATTTCATATATTCAATTTTTAGTTATGATACTCCTAAAATCATTCTGCAAAAATCTGCTGATTTTTAACAAAATACTCCACAGAAATAGCAAAAAATGTCCGCAGATTCTGTCTGGCCCTAATTAGAAGTTACTCACCTGGATTAATGTTTGTACAGTTTGTGTTAATTTGTTCACAAAAATGTAATTTTGTAGATTTAATGCAGGAGTTTAAGCGTTTCCAATTAAGTGAAACCAACATATCAAATAACTGCAGAATAAAACAATAATGCCCTGATGGCGGGTTTCACATGCGCTAGCCCCAATATATACAAGCATTATACTGAAATTGAGTTTTCAGCTGCACATAACATAATATCTTTTGATAAATGAGAGGGTGTTACATCAGAGATATGATAGTACCCAACACTAGGCTACTATCAACATACAGTGAATATTTCACAGGCTACATTGGGAATGCACGTCACTCTACTGCCACATACAAACCCCTCTTGATGAGGAGGGATGGGTTTATGCGAACCAAGCGCTACAATTGGTTTCAGGTATTATCATATATGTTTCTGATTGGGCAAAGCGCTTGTCAATCAGTACGGTGCCGCGTTTACGTAAAATAATGGGCGGGTAAAGGCAGTGGAGGACAGAAAAAAACAAAAACAATCCGCCCGGGCGTCCATCTTGAATACTGTAAGCCAACAGTTACTGACAGCAACGGAGAGGGAAATAGCGATATATTGAATTCCGACCGCTCTAAAAAGTCAGCCGACTGCGAACACCGGGACAATACAGTTTGAAGGATTACATTTAGTGACCACATCTGTCAGAGCCGTCTCCTTTTTTGCGTCATATTCCCGACGGGGCTGATGAAGTTATTTCGGAGGCTGTACGTGCTAAGCTTTATTCAGCCGTCGACTTGTCTTAGACTGAACGACTGTTTGGTTTAACTACCTACCTTTGCAGTTCCGGAGACGCTTTGCGAGGTTGCTAATTGCAGGTTTGAGTCATTTACACCCGAAGCGAATGTGGATATAGCGTTGGCCATATTTAAGTCCTTCACTGTCAACTTGAGCTCGCGCGTGCGCTAAATCGTGCGCGTGACCCCATTTATTTCACTTTATCTATGATCTCTTGTACTACATACATTGTATTTAAACATTAAGCTAATTAAGCGTGATGTGGAAACATCGTTTGGCGATGTTAATTTCATTTTTATCCCCGTAGACGTGCATGGATTTAGTGTACTGCCTGTGAGTTGTCGGGTGGGAGTGAACTGGAGGCATTGCTCTTCTTGAAATATTACGTTAGTTCACTTGCATTAATAATCAGAAGTATCTTTATATATGTTGATGGCGGGTTCTATGCAAAGCTTGTCCAGTTGGTCTGATTATTGGCAATGGGAGCTGGCCCATTTACTAAACGGCTTTATTGAACGGACTCGTTTATTCTGAGCGCGCGACAGTGCAACATTGTGTAGATACAGTATTCGTACGCGTTGGAATTTCCTCGTTATTGGTATGGCTTTTAGGGCAAAATTGCATGGACAGCCATAGTTGACTATTTCTAAAAGCTCGTCAGCTTTGAATCTCAAGTGGACACTTTGATGCCGCTTCTCACTCGCTGAATCCGAGGACTATAAACTGGCATTGGATTTGTGCACTGCCGTGTATCTGTCACTGACTCGGTGACATGGATGTGTTTCACTGACTGCTTATCAGTAGTTTGAGGGGAAACTTGAATGCAAAGACTCTTGGATTTTGTAGGACAAGACAGAAGAGTGAAAAATGGGACCTGCAACAAAGCTGGCATTCGGAGTGTTCCTCATCTCCTGCTCCTCAGGTGGGTAGTAATCTGTTTGACCCCTTTAAATGCAATATGCACACGCATAGTGTGCATTAGTGTCATGACATATCTCTTTTTGTGTGTATGCATGTGCCACCGGAGGCTCTTTCTCGTGTTACTCCGCATTGAGATCGAATTCAGTGGTTTCTCGTAAAATAGCTACATAACACCATATTAATATGATCTGAGCATGCACCACACAGTAGCAGCGATTCCTGCCAGGATTGAGCAGCTTATTTTCTCAATAACTGGTTTGACAAGTATCCGACATAAGGACCTGTTCAGTGGAGTTGAGAAAACACATTGAGGATGAACTACTGAACGTTCTTGTAATATTGACCAGTGTCATTGTGTTGGCTGCTGCTGCTGCTGCTGTTCATGCATGCATGCATGTTTTATATGTTGCATGTAAACCCCCTCTACTGGCAGATCTTATTTTTATGTTTTTTAATTATTCATGAAAAAGGACTGTTACATTTATGTATATGAGTGGTTTAGGAAGGGGAAAAATCATTTGATGAGGGCCATGAGGCCGGTGGCTAGGCCAAAGGTCAGATTTGCATGTGAGAACATTAGATAAGATATGACAGATTACCTTGCGTATTTGATCTACACCTTAATGATTATTTTTATTCAGTAGAATATTTAAGCAACAGCAAATCAAACAGTGGATGTTCCTTTACAGACTCTGTGATCAAAGTTTGAATTTTGCTTTTATTGCAAAATGTACAATAGGCACAGTTTGTGCCTGTACTCTGTGTTCCCACTACATCCCTCATCCTGGATCGCACTTGCCCACACAGCCCTGCACTCTTTTGGCTACACAGACAATTAATCAATAAAATGTTATATTTGAGCACATCGCTTCGGTATTTATATCAGTCTAAAGGCAGAAGTATTCAGGAGCTTCTGGGTAACATAAGAAACCATATCTTTTGGGTCACATTGCATATGCTCTCTTTCTGAGGAATCAGTGTAAACTAATGGGATGTGCACGTATAAACCATTATAGACCTCTGCTTGTAGTGATATGAGGAACCTTTCACCTGATTATGATTCTACTCGTGTTTATGGATGTTTAGAGCCGCAAGTAACTGATTTGTGCTGTATGTTTTGTTGTGTTCCACAACTAAATGCCCATTAGAGCCACTTCAGGTTACTTTGTCTTCATGCTTGCATCTGTTCAGAAACCAGATATAATTGAACAGTTTGACTTTATTTCTTACATGTAAGCATTTGCAGAAGTTTTGCTCAGGCATGAGTTTATGACTGCTGAGCGAATTAAGTCTGAGCGCTTGCCCAGTCGAATGTAAATTATTCCTTAAACGTCATGACTCCTAAAATAAATCACAAGTGGCAACATCTAACCAAAGCGCACAGAGAAACTGTAAGCTTGAAGAGGAGTTTGAATGTATTCAATTGTAACTTTTCAATGCATCAGAAACATAATGTAAAAAGGAATTTTGGTTGTAGATATGTTGTACTTGAGTTTATTTAGAAGGTACAGTGCTGCTATTTGACAGCAATAACAGATACATTTTATGTTCGTTCGACGATAACATCAAAGATTTATTTTTTATTATTTTTATTTTTTAGTTTCCAGTCTAATCCTTTTACGAGCGATCAGATTGAACCGTGTTTTCTTTGATTTCCCTTGAAATCATAGAATTACAGTTCAAAAACCTTATGCTTGTATCTGATACTGGTGCATCACTAATTCTCACTCGAGTTTTGCCATATGACAAGTTGCTTTTTGTAGATGGCAGCAATGGAAGTTAGTAAACACACTCGATATATCCTGCAAGTATCTTTAGTACAACTTTTTAAAGATGGCAGTAGCATGCATATTATTATTATTAGTAGTAGTAGTCGTATTTTATTATTAATTTTAGGCTTATATATATATATATATGTATGTATGTATATATATGTATGTATATGTATATTCCAGCGTTATGGATGTGGCATTTGCTGTAAAAATTCAAAACATAAGTTCACGGAGAAAGTCTATGTTAACATTATATTGAAACATCTGATTATATTTTCCAGAACCACAGAGAAAAGGGATCAGAAAAATATCAATCTGTAAACATGTTTTGTACTTTAAATGAGGGACATAAACATGTGTTATCAATATGACCAAAAAAAGTTTACAGTATACAACATTCTTTGTAGACATTCTGTGAATTAAATTGAACAACCGATGATAATCAAAAGGATAAGAGTGGGCTCGCGATTAGAAGAAACATGATTAATTTTATTTTATTTTATATTTTTTGCATCTATAAAAGAAAAAGTGTCGTTATGGATGTAACGTGAAATTCCCACTTGTGTGACTTTGGTAAATCATACATAAAAGTTTGAAAACGTTGACAGAGAGGATTTCTAAAGTACTGTAAAATACTTGCTTACACAAAACACTTAGGAATGGTTTACGTATTTTGGTGAAAACTTAATTTTTTTTCATGGCAAGGTTAACATTTGCATGGAATTGCTCATACAGCCTACACGCATACATTTAAAATGCATCGTGATGCTGATATGAAAGTGCATTGATGCATGAAAACGAGATATATTATTCAAAATATATAAGTACTAGGCCAGTTTAACATTAGTGTACTGCTATTTTTTGTACTTTTATATTGCATTTGTTTTTATTTTTTATTACACATAAACAATTTGAATGAAATATTTCTGTTCAATAATATAGTAATAAAAATTGTATTAGATGCTTTGTGGTGCAATATGTTTTCATAAAGCAACTGAAAATTCACCTTATTATCACTAATATTATTCTTATTATTGTTTCTAGTTGTTAATAATAACAATGTGTTGTGCTTTGAGGTCACTGTGCCTCATGATCTGATGTGTGAAAGTTGCCTTTATACGGAATTTCCAAATTTTGTTTAATTCCTCTGTTTTCCTCTATTTTTGTTGTAAATATTTACAGACTATTAAAAGTTCATGTCGTGGTCAGCTGTTTTTCATGAGAGCTTTGATGGAATTGAGTAGCTTGCAAAATTCAGTTTGCGTGCCTCTCGGATTTGCTTTTTGGTTTGCATTAAAATGACACATTTATGCAGAGTGGTTTGTGTCCTTTTGATTGTGTTCATGCTTTTGACTACATCATGACTGGAGTTTAGAATGGAAGTAATGGTGGTTTCTCTTCCAGTGTCTTATTCAGTGAAATCTATTGGCACAGCTGTTATGGGTAAGAGAGCCTACATTTATTTTCCTTGTATAACACCCGGGCAGCTTAGCTGGGGTCATTGTGCAGCAGCACGACTTCTGAAACAAATTGCCAAAACAAAGATCCTACTGTGCTGTGGATAATATACATTTGCTGTAGAAATCCTCTTTTGTGCAGTCACAACAGGGTTGCTGATGGGCAGATCGATAAATGTGCATTTGAATTATACAGTAGCTGGTTTTTGTCTTGAGACTACAAGATGGCGTAAAAACTATTTTTAACTTTTGTACTTATGTAAACTAGTACAAGGCTAGTTGATAGTCACAAACTATTTCTTAACGCTCTTTTTTTCTTATATATATATTTTTACATTTCTAGTATATTGTGCTAATCTCATCTTTTTATTGGGCGATTTTGATTAAACAGAATCATTTCACCTCATAGCATATTTGAAGCACTAAGTCTATTTGCTTTGGGTTTAATAGTTAACTAGGGGTCAGTTCACTATTTATTTGCAAACTGTAACTGATTAGATCTAGGCATTGTGTGTGTGTGCTCTTTAGTGCTTTTATTGTTAATGATCTAGAACTTCAGAGGAATACTGCACAGAATTGAAGCCTGGGATCAGATTGTAACTGCTATTATTAGTATTGTTATTATTATTATTATTATCTGATTATTATAATTATTATAATTATCTTATTATGCTAACTGGTTATTTGTGGTTATAACAGTTTTTTTCTTCTGACACACATGGATTGGCAAATGGCTTTTTCAAAGCTACTAAACAAATGGTGCATTTTCAAATAAGTCTATTTACTGCATTCTATGCTTTCAACAGCATTGCACAAGTTTGAAATGTAAAAGTGTTGGTTAGTAAATTAAATGATTACTTCTCAGTCAGTGAAACTGGCAAGTAACAAAGACCAGTTATATACTTTTTAGAAAGAAGCATTGCACTGTTTTTTTACACTTGAGCAGCTCATGATCCACTGATTTCAGCCGCTCATATCAACTCGGCGCACAGTAAACTCGTTTTGATGTCAGTTTGGGTGGCTTACCATGCATCAGAATGCCAGCGTGGCATGTGTGAATGACGCTCTCACCAGTAGTGGTGTGCATGTGCAGCATTATTGGCACAGATTCGCCAGAGCGAATTTCGACTCTCTGATGTGAATACATTTATCCCATGCAAAAATTCTGCATAGTGTTAGCCTTCTTCTGAGTGTATAATTCTCTTTGTTTAGCTGTTAATAGTAAAAAAAAGTAGTTTTTCCTCTGTGCCAAGAAACCAAGCCATAAACACTCAAAAATAATTTTGTTGCTTGTTCAAAATAATTATTTAAATTGAGCTGAAACAACACAAAAGGGACTAAGCCGAAAAGAAAATGAATGAATGAATAAAACAACACAGTTCGTGAGATGTTTTTTGAGACAACTTAATTTGTTAAATCTGTTTAAATTAGTTAATTAACAGATGAATTGTGTGGAACCCTGTATTTAACCCTGTGAACTTTAGTATTGAAATGTTACTGCTATGCAAAAACAGTACTAACAATGTAAAAAATATATATAAATTTGCAATTTAAATGTTGTTATTATTATTAGTAGTAGTAGTAGTAGTAGTAGTAGTAGTAGTAGTATTACTGTTAATATTATTTATTACAAAATATTTATTTTATAGCTAAATGGGTTTGTGTTTTCCCAAGCTGATCAAATGCCTGGTTTACTGGGGCACACTTTACAAGTGAATTCTTGTTGCATAAGAAAGAGAACATGCAAAATAAGTTGGTGCCTTACTGTACTTGACCTTAGTCTTCCTTAGTTGTTTATCTCAGTAAAGTATCTTTACCCAGATGTAATCAGTGTTCTCGGCTGCACCATGTTTCTTTAATGCCAATTGGATGGATGTTTTCGGCCTGATATCAAATGTCTGTATGAACCCATGTGCTGTGCAGTTTGTCGCATCGTTATTAAACTATACTCATTTACCCCATTTAGTAAAGTCACAGCAGTAATATTCAAGCAGAAGGTTTGACTGCAAAACAACAATTGACTTTTCATACGGAGGAAGAGAAGTTTAAAAATGGAAAGTCCTTATAATAAAATGATTCTGTATTGATCTCCTGTGATGTTGATAATACAAACGCATCCTATTTTTTATTATTATATTTATTTGTATAGTTATTTTGCCTGAAGGGCTAATGTGTGATTGATAGCTTGACCTTGTGTTGCTTCGCAGTGTATTTTGATCCTCACCAACTGGACTTCCATGACATAGGCAGGTTGCAGCCACTGTTGCCCAAGATGCAGATGCCTCTGTGAATAATTTACAACCCCGGTTGACCACTGCTGACGGAAGGGCTATTTGAAATCAAATGTGCTGCTTTTGTCCTCTAACACTCTGCTTTGACCTGTGCTATAATTTTCCTGTTTCTTTGTGAAAGATGATTTGGTGGTTAAATAATGATCAAGTAAATACATAAATCAAATAGGCATGGGATGATAACCGTTTTCAGGGTATATCGCGGTTTAGAAATGTCATAATTTTAAAACTATCAAAACTTTCTGCTATACTATTCCTAAGGTATGTGTATTTTTTTATTTTATTTAATTATATTTTTAGTATCTCCTGCTGAAAAGATATCCAAAGATGGCATTTTAAATGGTAAAAAAAATCAGTGTTTTTGAAACAAATGAAGTCAGCCGAAGTCAATGATTCATTTGAATTATTTAACCTGGCATGTTTACTGTTACAAAATATCTTAAATGTTTCCCAAAATAAAATATATTGTGTTCGAAAGGGTAAAAAGTATTTATTTTTTTTACCCAGACATTTAAAAAGAACACATTTTAAAGCAGCAATCACAATACCTCGAAACCTTGAAATCGTGATATTTTGATCCAAGGTTATCATACCATCAGATTCTTTTACTGGCCTATGCCTAAAATCAAACCAACAGTTACTCACTGAAACAGTTGACATATTTAAGACGTTTAGTTCTGCTTGGCCTAAATATTCTCTGTGTAAATGATTTTTCAAAAGATAGCAGATTAAACCTGTCATCCCTGGACGTGTTTTCAACCTCTGAACAAGAATGTTTTCATAAATGTTTTGTTACATATTTGCACATGAATTTCACACATTCTCAAACAACTTGCTGTGTGATACAATGTCAGGTTTCTTTCTGACAGCTAGGTGCAGTAACGAAGACTGATCCAGCTGTTTTTTTTTTTATCTGAGCGTTCATGTGATGCTTCATAGATCTGTGATCTTGCGCAGACAGTCCTGTAGCAGTGGCTGATTGAACAGGGTGGAGGGAAATCAAAGCAGATTAAAGGGATTTGCAGCAGAAAGTGTGTTAAATGTGAATTACACATACATTGCAGGCCTATACATTGTTGGTTAGTGATGTGTGCAGATCTGTGCTTATTAAATATATAGGAAACGTTTAAGTTGGTTAACTGACAAAATATATGCTATATCTGTGAGCGATTTACCATATAAATTAATTTTTCCATGTGAAGTGTGTTGTTGTTGATATAACAGGGGATGTACTGATACAAATACTGATCTGATTTTTTTCTTATTCCGATATCCAGCTGATAGTGTTTTCGTTCCAATTTTTTTTTGTTTTTTTTTGAGGAATTGCTTGTTTCTGATACTCGGGCCACTGAAAATGTACTACTTTGATATGGATAAAACCAGACATTACAAAATATATATATATATATATATATATATATATATATATATATAATTTAGGTTTTTTTTAGGACAACAGTATCTCCAGCAGAAACGATATCCAAAGAAGAAATCAGTGTTTTTGAAACAAATGAAGACAGCAGAAATCAATAATTAATTTTCATTTTATAGCCTGAGATGTTTACTGCTCTAAAATATTTTAAATGTTTCTCAAAATAAAATGTAATGTGTTTTTTAAAAAGAATATATTTTAGAGCAATAATCACAATATTGTCAAACAGTTATATTACTATCCAAGGATCCAGGATCCAGAATCATATACCGGCCCATGCCTAGTTGGGTTGCTGTAAAACATGTTAATTGCTCATATTCATATGCTATATCAGAGATCTGTGATATGACAAAGGCACACAGCAGAAACCTTTGTTTTTTTTTTTTTCGTTCTCCTGTGATTTATTTAATAAATTATTAAGTGCGGATCTTCTTGGTACTTGCCATTAGAGATTTGTGATATAAACCTATTTGTTGTTTAAGAAACTTTTTTTAATGTTTTGCAGTACGTCCATCCATGATTTTTGCTGTCTGATTAATAAAGACATAAATATCTGTTGTCTCTTTAGGTCCCTATGCACAGATACACTCTCACCTTCATACCAAGTTCACGCGAATAATGACCAGGATGGCATTTCTACACATATTTGACAGCAGCTAAGATGAACTTTTTTGCATGGTCACTATGGCTGAGGAGAATCACTAACTAAATCTGGCTGAGGAGAATCACTAACTAACTATGACTGAGGAAATGCCACCTTTCAGTGACGCATTTTTAGTTTCTCATTAAACGTGTCCTTCTTTAATGTGTTTAAGCAGTCCTTTGATCCATGTATCTATTAACAGGATAAAATACAAATAAAAATATCTTAATACTGACTAACAATACTCACAGACTCATCATGGGGAGATGAGCAATGCATCATATTGAGGCTGTATTTACCAGGCTTTTCATTTTAAAGGGCATAACGTATGCTACGATTATATGTGGCATCCTCATGACTGTTTTGCTTTTGATGACACTTGAATGCAGAATCATTTTAGTTTGAAAACTGTTTAAAATGCAGACTTAAAAAATAAGGGTTCAGCTATGCACATTCGCTCCCTGATTGGGCTGTCTGGATCATTCAGCATTTCTGTATATAAAGACTTGCTCTCTGTCCTGTATCAGTGTCCAGTGGTGGTGGAGGGTTGCAGCTAGGGGTGCAGGGGCTCAGTGAGGGGGGCCTTTTTGGGAAATTTGAAGAGTTCTGTATAAGAGTAACTATGCGTTCAAACAGAAAGTGGCAAGAGTGTCAAAGTAGCTGGAATTCATTCATTTTCGATGAGAGCCAGCATCGATAAGTGGCAAGGAGCGGTTCGCTGGTGTGGCCATCAAGGAGAGTTGAAATCAAGTCAGCTTTTTGGTAATGAGCTATGACGCTTCTTGGCGGCAAGCAATCAGAATGTAGAAGTCTACCGCTTGAGAAGATTCTAGAAAACACAGTCCTGTGAACCTTGGTTCCGACAACAGTTGTTCCAAAGGGTATGATTGTTGCGGTCGCCAGATTTCCAGATATTTATGATGTTTTCTTACAGGGAAATACTATACTTTTTTTAAAAAAAAGAAGTCACTGCGAGTTACAGATGTGCATTAATGTTATATATATTTTTTTCTTTAAAGTGGGAATCTCATGGTAACTATAAAAACTTCTAAATATTTCAGACACGTGGACACATTCAATAAGTGGAGCAGTCACACAACAACTTCCATTGTTAAATAAATTTGATAAAAGTACACAACATTAAATGAATTTGATAAAAGTCCACAACATAACTCCTTTAAATACGAGATCAATGGAGCAATTTTTGATGCTCTCACCGCCACGCAGTTGTGCGGTTCATATCATGATTCATTCTCTTGATTTAATTTGAATATTGTTACTCCCCTTTATAAATACGGAATCAGTTTTATCTTTTCATTCACTACATACTGTAAAAAATGTTATCCTCTTTTTACAGTATATACGAGCACAAAATCTAAATTAATTTACTTTATGCTCAGGAAAAGTAGTTAAAAACAAGAAGCACCCCAAAAGCAGATGTTTATGCCATTATTAGGTTAAAGGCTTAAAAAGAAATCTCTGCTAGTTGTTTAAGTAGGTTCAAATAATTAGGAAAGGATGTTTTTCAGTTAAAGGTCAGCTTGATTCTTGGCCTATCTATTTGATAACTGTTATTGACTCTGGATGAGTTTATTTTTATAATTTGCAGGAATTTTTCTTATATTTGTTTCATTCTAACAGGATCCGGCTTTAAACGTTTCTTGGAAAAAAACTTCACAGAAATGAATGCCAGGAAGTGCGTTTGTAATGGTAAAGTGCAAGGTCTCACACTGCATGAGAGGGCTTTTGTCTGAGCTTCTCAATAGAAGCACAGGCTAAGATGCCCATTTATGCAGTGAAATGTTCTTCAAAAAGACCCTTTGTTGTGGTTATATGAGAGGACTTATACCTGAGGGTCAGCATTTATTAGCAGCATTGTGTTCTTATTGATTCATTATATTTATAATGTATATATGTTATTTGCAGTATTATATTCATAAATATAAGATATCAAATATCCAATGTCCATATAAATGCTGATCCTGCTGAAAAAGCATAAACTCTCACAAATAACCATAAGAAGGTTTTTAATTCAGCACATCTTGCGTAATAATGTCATAGTTATATAAAGGTTTGGACTTTTGAAAAACTGTGGCAGTTCAAATCCAGAGTCCATGACAATTTTTCTGTGGTCAAAACAAGATTTTTAGGGACTGCAAAAGAAACTATGATGTCATGTCAGGTACTAACATTGTGAAACAATCCTGTACAGACAATGTAATAAAAATAGCATGTAATTTAATAGTATATTCTGCAGTAAATTTTAAGATTTTAAGAAAATATATAATTATATTGTAAAATGTTTATTTATATCTCACTTTGAATAAGAGCTGCATGATTAATCGAAAAAAGATTGCAATCTCAAATCGACCCTATAAGCGATCTTAATTCAGCTTTTCTACGATTCAGCCAGTTATAATTTCAAGGTCAGGAAGCGTAAAGGCGGACACAAGTCTTCACCGCAACATGGACACCTTCAAATGGTGTTAAATTGTCACATACTGTATTTATAAGGTATAATTCACCCAAAAATGTAATTTCTGTCTTTATGTAATGAATGTTCAGTTTGTTGCACAGAGGGATTGTTTGGGAGCCACTCGTGAAGTATGATAAGGGAAAGTGAAACGACCTATATAATATTGAATATAATGCAAAAGGGGGGCGCCACGGTGGCCGAGTGGTTAGCACGTTCGCCTCACAGCAAGAAGGTCGCTGGTTCGATCCCCGGCTGGGCCAGTTGGCATTTCTGTGTGGAGTTTGTTCTCCCCGTGGTTGCGTGGGTTTCCTCCGGGTCCAAAGACATGCGGTACAGGTGAATTGGGTAGGCTAAATTGTCCGTAGTGTATGTGTGTGAATGACAATGTGTGGATGTGTTTCCCAGAGATGGGTTGTGGCTGGAAGGGCATCCGCTGCGTAAAACAAATGCTGGATAAGTTGGCGGTTCATTCCGCTGTGGCGACCCCGGAATAATAAAGGGACTAAGCCGAAAAGAAAATGAATGAATGAATGAATAATGCAAAAGGGCATCTGATAGACAAATGTTTCATTTTACCAGTGAAAAAAAAGGCACATGTCTTAAACTTAATAATTCAACATTAGAGTTATGAATAGTTGTTTTCTGTATATAATCACTTTACTGTGAATTAAAAACCAGGACATGTTTAAAGTCTCTTCAAATCAGCCATTCCAAGTTTATACAAAATTTAGCATTCTAACCAACCGTAGACCTACATGTGACAAAAGCCTAATATTGTTGTTTTACCACATGTTTGAGGAAAAACCATGATAATAGCCTAATCATATTAACCTGTATTTTACATTAATAATTCTCATTTTAGAATCGTGCAGCTCTGCTTTGCATGAATGATTACATGGGAGACTTAACCGCTGCTTTTTCACTATCCTGTCAAATAGTTCTAAGAACAGTCAGGTAAGCTTCAAGTTGTATTTCCTCATGAGCCTGATATGGCGTGGCAGTTACAAACCATTTACTCTGAATTCTAGGGATTATTTGTTTTTGGATATTCAAGAAAATAAATATCAGGAAGATAAATCCCCAAAAAATGAGTCCCCAAAACTTAAATATCTGAACGAATATATTGCTGTTTACATTATACTTGCTTTACAATCCAACAATAGGTGCAATTGTCTTGCATTCCAGAGAGCTCGCATCAACCTCACCATGGAAAATGAAACCATATTCATGCTGACTGCATCTGCATGTAATGGAATGGTTAGGCAAAGAGAATCATTGGGCTCGATATACTGGAAAAGTAGCTAATCATAGTTTTTGAACAATTATTCAGAGACAAATAAAAATTATTAGTTGCCACTTATTAACATTATGTAACATAATGTCGCCATCTTTTGATCATGCAGATCTACTTTATACACCACAGTGAAACCAGTTGTGAGGGTGGCATGGATGATACAGAGCTCCTCATACCAGCTTGCTCCACTGTTCCGGCCCAGTTTACTCTTGCCATGAAACTGCATCTTAAGTAATTGGATAGCTATCTGATTGCAATTCAATTGTCCAAGACCACATAAAAGCACTTGGGTGTGTTTACATGGCCAATTTTATGTGTTTTAAACCAATAGAGTAGCAATTGTTTAGAAATCTGATTACTCAACACTTATTTTAATTGGCAAATGCAACGAGGCCCAGGTAACTGATGCTCCTTTTGTGTTCATGTTATTGAAGCAACCAGAGAACATTCATATCTGATCACATACAAATGTCTGGACATTTAGGCCTTTTTTCTTTCTCGTTTTTAACGTTCTGTGCGCTTTGCTCCCAGTAACACACAACGAAAACAGCATAGAGAAAACAGCAGTTAAGAAAGCATCTAATTATAATGACGTGGATATGTTGTCCTAAATCTTCAATTTGACGCTTCAATCATGTCAGGTAACATTTATTAACAGGATTTTATGCCATATAGAGTTTTTTTACAGCTTTGTTTTGAGAATTATATTTAACATGAAAATATATATATTTATAGCTCTCAAATATAATTATAAATGTAATTTTTTTCTGCAGTGTGGAGTTGTTTAATTTAATATTATTTATTAGTGCATGCCAAAATAAATTAATGTTTTACATGGTATTGGTCATATCATTTGCACAGAATATAGCTTTTTGTAGCTCTGGATAGTTTTTTTTTTATTATAAATGTATTAAAGTATTTTAAGAAAGATAATCTTGTGTGAGGCGCCACGGTGGCCGAGTGGGTAGCACGTTCGCCTCACAGCAAGAAGGTCGCTGGTTCGATCCCCGGCTGGGCCAGTTGGCATTTCTGTGTGGAGTTTGCATGTTCTCGTGGTTGCGTGGGTTTCCTCCGGGTGCTCCGGTTTCCCCCACAGTCCAAAGACATGCGGTACAGGTGAGTTGGGTAAGCTAAATTGTCCATAGTGTATGTGTGTGAATGAGAATGTATGGATGTGTTTCCCAGAGATGGGTTGTGGCTGGAAGGGCATCCGCTGCGTAAAACAAATGCCGGATAAGTTGGCGGTTCGTTCCGCTGTGGCGACCCCGGATTAATAAAGGGACTAAACCGAAAAAGAAAATGAATGAATGAATGA
>CAIGQQ010032765.1:8639562-8685039 GCA_903798035.1 Danio albolineatus
TGTGTGTGTGTGTGTGTGTGTGTGTGTGTGTGTGTGTGTGTGTGTGTGCAATTTTTAATTTTTTTTTCTTTCTTTTTTTTTTTTACTTGTGCGTCTTAATAGTAAGACAGGAAGCACAGGTTTTCACTGTGCGCGCGTGCTTGCGTACGTTTGGGGTTAATGTTATGTTATTGTGGTTATACAAACACTGTTAGCCTACAGAAGTCTTATGTGGATTGCACATGCTTAATGATTAGTAATTTTTTGAACAAAGTGCCGCAAGTATTTTTAGAGCATTCTAAAATGCTGTTTAAAAAATGTTCCTGTCATCACTGTATTGCTGTTTTTACGCACTGTGTTTTCTGTTCCATTCAAATGTACCAATGTGGTGCTGCTACTAAACCTGTGCAACCAGTCCTTAAATAGTGGCCCAAAGCATAAACTGTTCCTTGTGGCACGAGATATGAACATCAACTCAAGCGTTGCCAAATGTCTGGATCAACTGGTTTCCTGTAAATGCATCATAACGCTTGACTTTCTGTTCAATCCTATTACACTCCATCTAAATGTTGTTTAACGCAAGAATGCGTCTTATGTAAACGTCCAGAGAGAGAACTAGTCTCATCGTGTGAATTTGCTCAACCTGCACAAGATCCCTTTTAATTAGTTTTAGAAAGACTCTGAATACACATTTTTGTTTTGTTTTGTTCAAGATTGTGTGTTGAGTGATTGTGAAGACAAAGTATGTGTTTTGGATAATGTTAGAGGTCTCATCACATCGGTGCATATTCAAACACAATCTGCATTGTGGTCCTTTCAGGAAGAAGTTGGGAATCCGCCCTGTACCGCATCCTGTATTATAGCTTCTGTGTTAATCACAATATCTGCTTTACTGTTGTTGTATTGCTTAACCACAACACTCATTAGTCTTTTGCTTTCTTTTTTAACATGGTTACCTTCATCAAATTATATTAAATCTCATTTGTGGATTTCATGTTTTGTTTTGGACGGGTTGTTTTAAATCGGTTGTGTGTGAGCTGTACACATCCAATGTCCAACGATATTCAGCTTCCAATTAGTAACTGTTGCTTGTGATTTACACATTGGGTTTACAATTTTTCTGAGATTTCAGTGAAGCAGGTCTCTTAACTGCGGGCAGTCCATGTCTTAACCATTCTCCCCTGTGTTTTTTTTTTCCAGGTGCCATTCTCGGTCGCTCCGAAACACAAGAGTGTGTGTTCTACAACTACAACCCCAGCTTGGAGAACCGAGGAAACCGCAGCGGCATTGAGCCTTGCGTGGGAGACAAGGACAAGAGGCTTCATTGCTTCGCAACTTGGCGAAATGTGTCAGGAACGGTTGAAATAGTAAAGCAAGGCTGCTGGCTTGATGATGTCAACTGCTATGACAGGTATTCCCTAATGCTTTTATGGAATTTGACGTTAACAGGGAGTCAGGATGGTGTGATACAAATAACTGAAGTGAAAGGGGGTGGAAAAGCTGTTTTTAATCAACTGCCCAGTATGCAATCTTTTCTTAAAGACACAATATGTTTGATTAAAATATCCAGAAACCACTAGAACATCCTTATATAGTTTGTTGACTTATGTATTAAGATTAATGACAAAGGTTTCATTGAATGTTCAAATCGAGAGAAATAAGCAATTTTAACAAATCACACGTGTCCTGTGCCGCAGTGCTAATGTAATCATACACCTTGGATTTCTGATTAGTTTTTTGGAAAACAGGAAACACCAAAGACACTTTGTAATGTTCTTTGTTATATTAGACTTCACAGATTGGCGGTATAACACAATTTTAAAATATCTTTACTGTGATGAAACAGCATTGATTATTCCCCATGTGATTACGCGTGAAAGAAGCTGAAGAGGAGTTCTATGGTGTAATCTCATCAGTAATTTATTCAGTGTTCTCATTTCGCTTTGCTTGCTGTTAGTCTTATGCCGTGGTCACACTATAGTTCGAGCATGCTAAATTATTTTGTATGGCACGGCAAAAAGGGGTGGGATTAAACGAGATGATTAGACATTTTAAAAAGTGAGTGATTGGGCCATATTTAAAATTTCTGTCCAGAGAGGTTTTTGATCTTTGATTGCTCTCACGCAGTTACGTGATTCAATTTCGCAGGTCAGAATTCACCAAGCTTGAACTTTCCAACGCAGGCTGACACATTTGCGTGCGTATGAATGCATGTCTATGGGATGAAAAGTCCAATGTGACCATGGCTTTTCTCTGCTTCGTACTACAGTGATAAGTTATAAATACTTTAGAATTTGTAGGATTTAATAATTTAATAATAACAATAGGACCTGTAGGATTTAATAATTATGACAACTTCAACACACAGTCACGGCATCGTCAAACTACACCTTTGTTTGTTGTGAATATGCTCCCTCTAGAGGGGAAAATTATATACTGTGGCTTAAATTTCTCTGTATATATTTTATTTTTGTAATGAGGACTAATGTCTATGTAAACTGCACAGTGACAAACAAAGTTAATTATGGGTGTGAATCAGATAAATTCTTCCATGAGTCACACCTTGAGTATGATTGACAGTGATAACTGGAGTCACAGACTGGGCAAACATGTGACAAGTCAATGTCAAAATAGATCTGTGCATGATGTGTTGTGTAAATGCAGGGTAGTAAACCTGCCACAGCAACATGACAAAACTAAGAAAATCAAGTCTCCAGTGAAATACTGTCTGCTGTGGGGGAGGCTGTTTCGAAGCGATATGAAAAAAAAAAAAAAAGATTAGTAGAGCAGATACTGAATTAAGCTGCTTATGATTGGTGGCTGTCACAGAATCCACGAGTTTCCTTTTCATCATAGCTTTTGACCATTAAACCAAATCACACTCGTGATAATATGACATAATGTATTTGTGTATTTTAATGTCTTTTTACTTGTAACTATAACACTGACAGCGCTTCCCAAATAAATCAATCGTCCCACAGCGAAGGTGCCTTGAAAGGGCCGTTAGTGCTGTTGTGCAGTACGTGCTAAATTAGTGACTGTTAGTGAATAACTGGTGTCTTATAATGGACAAGTCATTCTGTACTCAAATTTTCAGTTTCACTGCAACAATTTAACACAGGTTATCTAAAGCACTGTAAAGGCAAAGGTTCATTTCAGTAATGACCGCACAGATGATTGTTGTTAGTTTGAACATATGAGTTAGGCACTTAATCCAACACAGCATCTTATCAAGAGGCATGATACAGATGCTTACAATGTACCATTATCGATAGTTAAAAATATATACATGTTATATAAGGTAACATAGCGTTATTTAAATACAACAATATTAGCTTTAATAATTCATTTAATTTGTTTTGTATTTTTAAGTAGATACATTTTACAATAGTGTGTTGGGGGTGTAGGCTTATTTACAAAAGTTCGCATTGACTTTTCTGATATTTGCTATATTTGTGCTATAAAAGAGCAAACATTTGATTCAATAGTCATTTTATCATGTAAAATGTAAAGATTAAAACTATTAATGTCACTAAATTGACACATCAATTGTTGTTGTTTGGACTTTGATTAGTGATTCTGCTCTACATAAGCTGGACAGCATTGAGCAATAATACTGCACTTCAGTATTGAGCAATATTTGTTATCCTCCTACTATCTTCTTTTTAGGGCACATATAGAAAATGTTTGTCTGAAAAAAATTTTTGTGCCCGGAATGCATCATTAATTCTCTTTTTGATCACACACCGGTCTGTTTAAGTGATAAGCAGCTCTACTTGAGGTTGTTTTATCCAAATTCGACATGCATTTTATACCTGCACTGCATCTGGGTCATTTTGAGTCAGATATGAATGAAAGAGACAATGACTTGCGCTTCAGTAAGTGAATCATAAGTTTATTCAGCGCTCGCTCTGACGGATTCAGTGAATGATTGGCTGGAATGATTCAAACTGATAAGCCAGCAGTTTGAGAGACTTTTTGACTGATAGCCTCTGTCAGTGCTAATCAGCATCAAGTGTCAGGTTCAGTGTTAACCACAGTCACGTCACAGCTTTCCTCTCCACATAGCGATCATGTTGATTTGACATAAAGAGACCGTGGTTGAACCCTCCAGTGCCACTTATAAGATACAAATTAGATGAATGGATTAACTGGGTTAAACAAAGAAACAATGTTGTTATATATCAGAAAAGGAAGTAAAATTTTAAAAATAAAACTTTTAAAGATTTTTATTTCAAATAAATTTGGTTTAGAAGTTTTTATTTATCAAGGCAAATTAAGTAATGTTATAAAACTGCTCTTTTTAATAATGCACTTTGCTAATAAACATTAAAAGAATAGTAAATGACCCAAATTTTTTCAAATGGCTCAAAAAGCTCTTGACCAAAAAAAGTTCCTTCCTCAAGATTTCACCACATTTCTGATAAAGTCTTGTGTAAACATGTTTCCAAGTCGAGGTTTGGTTATGAACCTTGTAACCTCCGGCCATAATAGGGGAGATATTGAAAACACTCTTATCAGCGCAATCACCCCTATGCAACAGGTAGCTCTGCTGGCGGATCAGGAAGTGTTTCTGTTCAACGTAGGTGTTTTGATAGCGTGCAAAGGCAGCAGTACGTCTCCTGTTGGAACATGCTGCTGAACCCGTTTACCTCCTTCACTGGAAAGATTTATGTTTTTTTCATACGCACTGCGCTGCCATGTCAAGTTCTTAGGTAGGTTGTGAAAGTATTGCGACCGCTTTATGGCGCGTGTGCGTCGCAAGCAGTAACGGACTCGTTTTAACTGACTAAATGCCCTGGAATGCCATCCATTCCCCTCTTATTTGTTCATTTGCACCTGTGTGTGTGTATCGTAAGGATTATTGGTGTGCTGCTAAGCTTTGTTTATCTTCTTTAAGCCAACCTGAGAGCTCTGCTTTGATGCGGGCTGCCAGATTTTAAAAAGTATCTCTTTGGCACAGGCCTTTTCTGCCCATGTGTATTTATTCGTTTGTTTGCTCTCTAACCCAAGCGAAATCCAAATAAACCCTGCAGCACGCATGTCTTGGTTCTCTCCAAATGTGATGTCAGCTTGATTTAATTGTCTTGTGTGATTTTGAAATGTTTGTGATTTTTAGAAAATATAAAATGATTGAATAATTTTTTTCCCTCAAATCAAACTTCTTAAGTGAATTATGTTCTTACATTTGTTTGATTGATCAAATTAATTGCATATTTGACATTGTGTATTAAAATAGAGTCTGAAAGGGACATTTGGCAAGGGCCACATGCAAGTGAAAACAGGTGTTTACTGTTTATGATTAAATGAAAGGGTGATGCTTGCCAGTTGGCTGGTAACTTTTTGTGAAAGGAATTTTAACAGTGCCTAAAAAAACATGATATGGTTTGATGCATTTTTCAAACTGTAAAGTCATTATGTAGAGATGTAATGTACGTAATCTGATGCGTAGCTCAGTAATCTTTTGACAAAAGCAGCTCACAATAACAGTTTATTCAGTGCATCACAGCGGCTCAGTTGACAGTAAATATTTTCCCAGTTTTAATGACATATTTTCAAGGCCTGTAAAAATACTTATTGGTATCATTTTAGGTGTGTCACAGTTTTATTTTACTTTTAATCCTTAGGCCAAATATTATTTTTAGGCCTAACCTTCAAGCTTTGTTTGGTAATGAAAAATTGGTAATATAGTGTCAGCTAGAAAACAATATTTGTTTTAAATGATAATGCAGTTGAGTTAGGGCTGCACAATATATCGTTTTAGCATCGATATCGCAATGTGCACATCCACAATAGTCACAACGTCAAAGATATGCAATGTTAAGTCTGGATTATAGTTGACCAGTAGCTACAGAATTGAATTTAATCACTGTATTTATAAGGAATTTATACGATTTATGCAACAACAACAACAACAACAACAAAAAAAAAAAAAAAAAACTTATTTAGAATTTTTGTCTTTGTTTCTAGTCCAAATGTCTTCATTTTTAAAAAAGCAAAAATAAAATAATTTAATTTGTCCCACTGGCAGATAATTTTTCTTGTTTTAAGGACAAAATCTCAATTTTGCCTTTTGTTCTTCTGCATTTTAAAACAAAACAATATTTTTACATGATCTAAGATTTTTTTTATATATATTTGGGCTAGAAATAAGGCAAAGCAAAGTAAGAAAAGCATTTGTTTCCATGACGATTATTCAATTTCTGTACTTGAATACGCAAATAATTCTATTCAACAATCTTTTGGATAACCGCATTTACATTACAAAATGTATCGCAATAAAATATCGCAATATCAGATTTTTCCAATACCGTGCAGCCCTATTTTGAGTGCTGACAGCTCTGCTTGTTTTTTTGTATCACAGCACTGAGTGTGTGGAGAAGAAGGAAGACCCAGATGTGTTCTTCTGCTGCTGCGAGGGCAATATGTGCAACGAGAAGTTCTTCTACAATCCCAACACGAAGCCAGTTCAGAGTAAGGCTCCATTCAGCGACACAAACAGCAAAGTCTTTAAGGGTATTGGAAGTTCTTCAGTTATACCCCTTCCTCTGATGTAATTGTGTCGGTGTGAATCCCTCCCATCTGTCTTTGTCTCCTCATAACCTCATTATGAAAATCATCAGATTACCTTTAAGCGCCTCTCAGGCATTTTTCATGACTGATCATGTCAAAAGTCATAAAGACGGTGCTTTTATTTCCCCCCTGTTCTCCTACGATCCATTTTGTCTGTTTTATATTCTGAATTACAAGGTGTGTGTTTGTTTAGCTACATTCGAGTTGAATGCATGCCTGTTTTGGTTGCTCTATAATGACCATTATCATTAATCTGTAATCAGTGTTGCATGCATGTTATTTATGACCATAAATCTTTAATGAAAATCTTCAATTGAAACGTGCACATTAGGTTGTGAATAATATATACGCATATGCAGTTTCCCTTTTGCCGTGTGAGCTTGTACTATGTATTCATTTAGCAGAACATTATAACCTATTATTGTTATATGTTCCTATTAAGTCATGTGGTTCCCGTGAAGGCTTTTTGAAGCATGCTCTTTTTGAATTTGCAACATGTTCGCGGTTTCACTGATTTGAATGGTAATTATTAGTTCTAGTAAATTCATTGTGAAGGTAGAAAATGCAATGTTCCTTCAAGGCAACTTTAGGTTTTTAAAATATCAAATTACAAAAGCACTTTTAAGCTCCAGATATTAGGATTTGGTTATATTTATTCAAATAATAATGTTTGTTGTGTTTATTTATTTGTTCAGTTAATTCTCGACTCTTTTTCGCAAAAGCTTTGCTTATCTTGACCAGGCTACCAATGTTCACTCTTCCCCGACAAAAGCTCTGTTAATTGCTGCACGCATTGGCTCTTATTCATATCTGCGTTTCTCGTGACCACTGCACAGCTCAGTGGCTGTGGATTAATCCGCTTTTGAATGAAGGGCTTGTTGTCTGTCTCATATGTTATCTTATTGATGCAGCTCATCAGGCCTTTTCATCTTTCATAACCTTTGCTTTTACTTCATTGCGGTTGTGGCAGGTTCTTCTGTAAAATCTAAATCAATTCTTGTGATGTTTAAGCTACTGGAAGCTTTTAGAAATTCAGTTGCTATTTAAGATCCGGAAGGAAAAAAAAAACTAAGCATGCTTTTGTGAACAAGCTCAGACACATTGGATGGAGCCGAAGCAGGGGTGAGAGATGATCATTACATTTCTGGTTGAAGCAGTTTTACAATAATTGTGAAGTAGCTTCATAATTGTGTTTTAGAGACAGAAAGATTGGATTGGTTTCATAACAGCAGGGTATAAATGCATATATGTGGTGCCTGTTATGCATGCATCTGGATTCTTTGTTATAGGGATTTCCTGAGCTGGTCTTAAGAATTGTTTTCACAGACTTTTCAATATTTTTTTTAAATGATCAGTATCAGCTCTCTAATACCTGATGCTGTATTTCACTTGCAGGTGTCATAAAGTAGATGTGTGATGAGTGGAAACTGTGTGTTCTGGTACTTCAGGCACATTTGAGCTTCTGACTTTTTCAAGATTAGATGCGCTGTATTGTAACCAAAACATTTTAAGTTATGACTACTTATTTTTAATTATCCCATTTTTTAGTTGCCTTAACTGTAAATGCTGTTGTTATATTGCATTGCTGTAGTTTGTGTCTTGTACTTTTAAGGATGTTCTCATAACATGAAGTGAAGCACTCTCACTCAGTATAATGGAGATTTGCTTTAGTTATATTGATTAGCATTATTTTGTGTTGTTTGGGATATATGCAATGACATATGGCCGAATATTTTGCTGAACAGATCTGCTGCTTTTGACGCTCATCTATTTTCATAAAAAGTAATCGTGCTGCACGTATTAGGAAGTTTGCTGAAGTTGGCAGCTGAAGTGCAGCGTCTTTGATAAACTATGACAGTTTGCATTCATTAAAGTAGGAATGAGCAAATATATGAAGCAGTTCCTAAAAATGGATGCGTCTTCGTGTCTCAGTGTTTTCAGTTTCCAACCGCACTCTGGCCCACCACTTCCGACGAAGATTTAGACAGAATTAGATTAACATAAGTAAAAAATCTTGTTATTAGATTTAAATAGCTTGTTTTATTTGTGTTGTTATCTTTAGTGTGATCTTTCAGAAATCACTCTAATGTGCTGATTTGCCTATGCATTCTCAGTCCAGTTTGTAACTTTTTTTTTATTTAGTGCCCTATGAATTTGTGCATCTTATTTGTATATTTTCGTATGATTTGTGCATCCCCCAATAAGTGCTAGGATTTCAGAGTCTCCTTTTAAAAATTGTACAAAAATTGCCTCCTTTTAAAAATTGTACATTTTCTTTTTTTGAAATCATATCCTTTTTTACGATAAATTAGTTTTCTTATGAGGTCAGACTGAATTTACAGCTGAAGAATAATTTCATATAATCAATGTTTAAATCGTTATGTTTAGCCAGTGTAAAAATTGATCAAACAGACACAAGTAGCTGCAGATATGATTAAAATGATTGTGTCAATTAGGGCTGCACAGTATATCATTTCAGCATCGAAATCGCAATGTTTTCATTCGCAATAGACACATCACAGGATATATGCAATGTTGAGTTTGTAAAATAATTTGCATGTGTCTTTGAATGGAATTGTATAATGATTTTAAAAGCATTCAGGCATAAGAAATTGTACCATTTGTGACTTTAATAATGATTCATTTTATTGAATTATTTATATTTTTATCATTCAGTTACTGTACTTGAAAACTGACTCGGGAAATGATAAAACACTATTTTGGTATTTTTTTCTTGATTGTATTTATAGATTGTTATGCATGATAATACTCAAAACATTTGCAAATACAGAAATGCACTGCAAATGCCACAGACCACAATGAAAATGTGTTGGGAGACCCCAAAAAGTTTATAGACTGTTTAGTAGATTTTATGGAGATGCAAATAGCAAACATCAATTCATCAATCATTGACTAAACACATGGATTAAAAAAATCACAACACATGCAAATACAGAAATGCACTGCAAATCGCACGGATCACAACGAAAATGTGTTATAGATTGTTTATTAGATTTTATGGAGATGCACTACAACTGCAGAATCATCCCAATTAATCTAACATTATAAATTAAATTCTTTCCAAATAGAGATATTAAGCCATCTGGTGAAATTGTATTCATATCGCAAAATATGTATCGCAAAATTTAAAAAATATATATATTGAAATGCTAGATTTTTCTAATATCGTGCAGCCCTAGTGACAATCATTTAATTTGTAGTTGCTGTTTGAAACAAATGGGAAACTTGCTAATAAATGTAAGGATGAGTCGATATGCATTAACACAGCATTTGGGAATGAAGTAACCTAAAATAAAGCAAAAGAAAAATGCATAGATTAATTGGTGCTCAATACATTTATTCATTCATTTTCTTTTCGGCTTAGTCCCTTTATTAATCCTGGGTCGCCATAGCGGAATAAACCGCCAACTTATCCAACATTTGTTTTACGCAGCGGATGTTCTTCCAGCCACAACCCATCTCTGGGAAACACATCCACACATTCTCATTCACACACATACACTATGGACAATTTAGCCTTACCCAATTCACCTGTACCGCATGTCTTTGGACTGTGAGGGAAAGCGGAGCACCCGGAGGAAACCCACGCAACCACGGGGAGAACATGCAAACTCCTGTGCTCAATACAATCTAACTTAATAGAAAGCGTTGAATAAATAAATAGCACATTAAATTCAGCTTTAAACTGTTTTGTTCCCCTCATTAACTACTCTAACATTAAAAAGTTTGAGCATCCATCGCAGTACATCCTCGAAATGCATGAACTACATAAACATGAGCTCTGCTTTTCAGCAAGCATCTATATTAAGCTATTCTATAATTTGCCAACTCAGAGCTGTTTGGCTTTCATCCTTCCATCCTAAAATGAAGCGTTTGGAAGACTGTGAAGCGGAGCATATAGAAGACATCAGAGCTTTCTTTGCAGCAGTCTGCTTTTGCCATCTCCGGGCTTTCAACAGCATAACGCGCTGGCCAAGCCCTAGAGATGGCCGTGTCTTTTAGATTACCGAGGCTGATCTGGTCGCTTTATCTCTTCTGAGTAAACACTGACATCAACATCCTCTTAACTAAATGAGGGATGGAGGCATGTCAGCGAATACAGAGCCAGCGGTTCTAATCTACTGGCCCACTGCTCTCTGCTCCCTGCAGGGGGGCTGTTGTGCGTTTCAGCAATCGTGATTTATCATCTGCTCTCGGCCTCTCGAAAACACGCTTGATTCGGTTGCGTGCAGCGCTTGGTCGAGCTCCGCCTGATGAATTTTGACACTATAACCGTGGTATCAGTGCAGAAGTGGTGGGTAGAAGAGTCTTCAGTACTTCAGTAGCAGAGGAGGTGGGTGGGGGGTCTCACTCGAGCTTATGTAATGGCTCTATTTCCAGCACTGACTCACTCCATATGGAATGATCTTGATATGAAATGCAAAAACCCACAGGGACGTGGAGAGTTGCACAAAGCGCACTGGAGTTTCTCAGAACTCTCTTTCTGCGAGCATGGAGCTGTGTGCTTTTCATGACCTTGTGACCGGGTACTTTTATACCCCTCGGCAGTGTGTGGCCGTTTTGCCCGCTGAGTGGGGGAAGGGTTAGATTCATTCGAGTGGGTTTGTTGGGGGTGGATGTGGTGTCTTTTTTGTTTTTTTTTTAATCCACAGTCCTTATCCCTCTTCTAAGTCCGTATCTGGCACAAGAGGGAAGCAATGGCATCACGAGTGGGATCTCTGTTGAACCAGAGCTAATACAGGTTCAGTCAAAGTTTGAGCGGGTGAGTCGCACACATGGTCCTCCGGTCAGCCCGACAAAAAAGGAAATGCTCTGCCATAACACTAGAGTGAGGGATCGCTGCATCTCTGGCGAACAGCCACGGCCCAATCCGATCTCTGGCAGTAGATGCAGAGAAAGCGAAGGCCACCGTGTGCACTGACTAAGCATGCGTGCTATTCTCCCTCAAGCACACACTCGTGCAGTTCTGTTGATTCACTCTTAATGGAAATTTGCATTTGCATAGAAGCAAATGCATTGGAATAAATCTGTTTGCATAAGGCAGGGTCTGTTAGCTGCCTTCGGGGATCAAAACAACCTTGAGTTTCAAGACTGAGAATTGTAATTAGCGAGTTCAAAAAAAGGTGCAGGACATGAAATAAGTATGCAGTGAGAGGTGCTCAATGTACACTGCTTATCTCGCTAATGCGCTGTATAGAAGGCGCGTTTTAGACTTATACGTATCTCTCCTGTTCCACGTTTGTGTGCTCTTGCTCTCAAGGGAATTAGGAGCAAACTCTCGTCTGAGGTTCTGCTTAGTAATGCTAATGCAAGCTGAAGTCATTCTGTCAAATGCTGATGTCATACGCTTTCACATTTATATCACTTATAAAACCAGGAATAATCATAATTGTGCCACTGTCAAGGATGTTTCCTATGAGCATACATTTAATTATAAAATAATACTAATATACCATCTGTTAATACATCCCACCGCAATATAGTCAAATGATTCACAAACTCTTTTTATCAGTAACACTTTAGTTTGTCATAATTCATGCTATTTACTACTGGCTTATTACCCTGCCTTATTAAGATATCAGCTGTTCGTTAGAAGTTATAAAATATGATTTTATTCCCCAAACCAAAACCTAAACCCAACTTCTACCTTAACTAATAATAAACAGCTAATAGAAAGTAAAGGAACAATGCAGTAAAGTTACAGCAACTAGTAGTTTATTAAGCTAGTGGTGTTAGTTAATGGTTTGTTAAAACCATGCAGTGCTTCCCACACATAGGCTTTACTTGGGCAGGCCGCCCAGGTATATTAACAGCTGCCCAAGTATATTTAGTGACAATTTTTACTATTATTAACATCGTTTTACACCTTTTTTTGTATCTGCCCAATATAACCATACATCCGCGACTGATTAAGTAGTGGAAAATCTTCTCTTGTTTACCCGTTTCGTTCTGTGAGAGCGAGACCTGTAAACACTTCCATAGACATTCGCACAGCTTTGCAGACCCACAAAGATGCGCCTTTTTGGGACTTAAAAGTTTGTCTGGCCCGGGTTTATATTAGCCTAATATATCCGGGCTTCAACTTTTGCTTCGGGTTTCTGAAGCTTGTGTGCGTTTTTGCATTTCTCTTTTATTAAAGGCTACTTTTCCCTTAGCTTCACAGCTGACAGTGCAACTTAACGACTCAGATTAACTTTACTAAATACTTGGAGAGGATGAAATGACTGGTCTAAACTAGGTGCAAAATATATGTACACCATTAGTGGTTAATCAACGCATTTGCCTTATTTAAATAATCTACAAGTTTAATCTTGTAATTATGATTTTTTTTTTATTCTTTAAAGTCATTTATTTCACATTTGCTGATTATTTTATAAATTTTATGATGTTAATATATTACATTGGCTATTTTATATACATATCAACGTTCAAGTTTGCTTTAAACTTAAACTTTTACCTTCAGATTTTACCTGTCAGTATGTGCACATGACTTTTGAATAGCATAAAAGTAACAGAAATAATTCATTTTAACAGTCTTTTTTTATTTTAATTATTGAAAAAAAAAAGCGTGTAATACAGTGTCATAATAAATAAAATTGTTAAAAATCAAATTATATTTTGTTTGCCGCATATAGTTAACTATTTTTGTGATGTGGGTGCAAGTATATTTCAAACCTGTGGGAAGCACAAAATCAAATCATGAATGTGTGCTCCCAATACACCGTATTTATGCACAGACACATTTCAGTACATTCACATAGTTTCCACACACGTCCAGGATTATATTTTAACTGGTCATGTGAATCTGTGCACTGTTGTGGGTACATGCTGGCAGGTCAAAGCAGTTTCTTCTGTCCACGTGGTTTTGTTTGGTATCACAACTTGACTTGTCTAAAATGTATACAAATACTAAAGAGCCACAAACAAGCTGTTGCACTGTACACATACTGTACATTGTGAATTCTTAATACTGTCATACATAAAATATCTCCAGCTCCTTTTTTCATTTGGTGTAATCATATAGAATTTTAGTCATCCTTTTGTAATATCTCTAAATGTCTTCTTTGGAAAGATGCCTACATTTGACTTTTTTTACATACATAAAGTTGTTTTTTATACACACTTATATATATATTTTTTAATACTTGTAAAGATTATGATTAGTAAAAAGCATTATAACCTAAGTAATAACATACAAGTGATGTTATTCATCACTTGATGATTATCAGAATACAGCAATCATTTGTTTTTCTTAAACACTGGAACATACTGTAAGGAGGCGTTCATACAGGATGGAACACACTGAACTGAAACTCTTTTAAAACTGTTTATATTTTTCCTTAATTACATGAAACATCTACTTGAACTTGTCAGTACTTATGACAAAATATGGAAATATATCCAGTGTGAACAGCCCCAAGGTTATTTCCCATTTATTCCCAATTAGCAATATATCGGTCAAAGATACTGTACAATAGTGTTTAACAGTTTGGGGTGAGGATTTTTTTTTTACCCAAATCAGCATATTTGATATGTGAAGGATCTTCTGTCACAGTAGACTGGAGTAGTAGCTGCTGAAAGTTAATCTTTGACATCACAGATAAATTGCATTTTGTGGTATCTAAATATCAAATCAGAAACTTAAAATCCCTCTGACCCCAAAGTATTGAACACATATGTACATTGTGCACTTAATAAATGATTTTATTAATGCTCATCTTTGTTGTTGTTTTTTATCTTCAGCGACATCGAACCCCTTCACCCAGAAGCCGCCGCTGTTCAGTACCCTTCTGTACTCCATCGTGCCCATCATGGGCATTGCAGCCATTGTCCTGCTCTCCTTCTGGATGTATAGGCATCACAAGCTGGCGTATCCTCCTGTTCTGGTGCCTACCCAGGTAACCTGATGTCTTAATATATAATGCATGCGATTTAATTCCCATTTAATGAAACGAGAGGTGCATTTTCATTTAATTTTATTTTTTGCAAAACACTTATGTCAGTGAATCACATTCAGCACAGTGTTGTAAAGTCCATCTGCTCTTATCAGTGGAGCTCTTGATTTTGGTTCTTCTTGCCACTAAAAGCGGTGCTATCGGGAGCTGTTATTTCCCCTGCTGGCACCTCCTGTTGATGCGAACGACAGTGATTTCAGGGATCTAATGTGCTCAATGTCACACTCGCTCAAGCTCAAACAGACTGTCAGATGAAATCAGAAGAGATCTGTCAGGACGCTGTTGTGATTCGATGCCCTCTTCTCCCACCATAAACACGAGATAACAGAGCTGACAGAACACAAGACACGAGCAATCAGGTGACCTTTACCCTCTGTGTGGGACTAGTGTTAAGATTCACATCTATTTCTGAACTACACAATAGATCTTTATAGATTTGGCCTGTGATGTCAAAGAATCTGGGCCAGCGGGGAAGAAAAATCCTTACTGTTGAGGACTGCAGGACATCTTTGGCAGCTCTGAATAGATGCATTTACAAGCGCGTGTGTCGGGGTGAGGTATGGGACTTGTGTGGTTGCACAAAGGGTTACCTTTGTGTCAGGTGAACATTTGGAATTCCCCGATTGAGTTTCAGTCTTATGTAGGCCAGATCTGACAGATGAACCATCCCCGCAGCGCTACTGATATCAAATATCATGATCAGCCCAAACTTGTTTTTGATATGGAAGAAGTTTTATTAGCTCTTAATGTAGCAGTCAAAAGACTTCAGGGACTATAACAACACTTGGTTAAAATGAAACCGCGTTGGCAACTTTTTTAATGGTGTTTTTGTTCGTAAATTGGAAGAATTATGGATCAGATTGTGGGAGGTGGTCTATTAAATGTAAGTGGGCTTGGTGATGTTAGCTGAAATATGCACTGTAGGTTTAGGCACAGTAACCTTTAACTAAACAAAACTGTGAATAATTATCTAAACTGTCTAAAAATGTAATGATCATCTAAAATAAATGATTTTCATTTGAACTTTCAATTCTTCAAAGAATCCTGGATAAAATAGAAATATTTCGAAATATAAGCAGATATTTTAAACCAGAAGTTATTTTAAATTGTATTCATAATTTACGGTATTATGTTTTTAATGTTAATTGAACATTATTGTAATTATTGACCCTGAACCTTTTGGATTGCAGTACATGTTCATTTTGTTCTTGTATAATCAATGATTTCTGAAGAATTTTGACTCCGGCTTTAAAGCTGTCACTCTAATGCGTCACAAACATTGTGAGATTGCCAGAAATGATTTTATAAATTGTTGACAGGACATGTGACATTTCAAAAAGTGCCACAAAGAAATCTGCTTGCTATGAAATGCTTAGAAATGTCATTTCTTTTGAATATGTGATTGTACTTTTCAGTGCAGAAAAATACTTCAGCTCTTTTTCTTCTTCTCAATGATGAAACCATTAAGGTCCAATTGCTTGCTCAGTGTATGCTGATAAATAATATTTTGCTTTCGTCTGTTTTTTAGAAGAGCTAATATTGCCGTGTGGTTGCTGCATTTGTGATATACCCACTCTTTGTATTGTTTTATGCTAATCTTTGCTAAACTCAAATATTTATATTGCAGTCCAGGCTAAATATGAGTAAATCGAGAGCTGCCTAACTTGATATTTATCACCATTTAATTTTTCCTGTAACTCAGTCACTTAGTTGAGCGTTTCCATTGCAACCCATAAATGCACAATAATTCTCATTTAGGTGAACTGTGTTCAACGGTGCTTACTGTGTGCATTTACATTGGCCACTGTATCACCATAAATAAGCTACATTTTATCATGCCTTTAGCAGTTGTCATCAGCGTTGTTTTGAATAGCACTGATTGAAACGTTCCCCCATCAATTCTTAGGCCGTTTTAAAACATGTAGTTAAAAATAATGTGTCTTCTTTGGAAACATTTGGCCCCCAGCCTCCACTTTAGAGTCTCATACATAACATTTAGAAGGCAGAGAGAGGCTTCTTGATTATTTAACAGTTTTCTTGCAAGGGCCCAAGACCCAACATGCCCCTCAGGAGAGAGAGCACTGTGTGCTTCAACCGCATTAAGTGCTTGGCTTCATGGCGAGGAAGGGAATGTCTTGTTTCAGGAAGAAACGGCCATTCAGGCAGCTGCATGCATTTTGCAGGTCATGAGGTCAGATGCTGGAGATTCATGTAAAACTCATTGCCTTGCTTTCATTTCTTTAGATTCAGGTTCACCTCAGCTACACTTATTTTAGTGCTGTGGCAATTTCGGATGACAAGCTCATACAACTTTTATCATTATCTAAATAACCATTTAGAGTATGTTTTTTTCCTCCACCTCTTTAATTGTTTCTTTGTTATCTTGCATTATGCAGTATATTATTTAGTCGGTGGAAAGGCATGGTGTGGTAAGAGCTGCACCAAAAACTCTATTTTCTTGTCATTTTTTTGTTAAAGTCTTGCTTAACGTGTTTCGCACAGAAATTGATGCAGTGTGAGGAGATTTCAGTTCTACATCGAGTCTGTTAATGAGAACGCATGGAGATTTTTGTACTCCCTGAGCAGTAACGATTCGTGCCCCGTGTTCCTTAAGCTATACATTTTGTTTTGTTTTTGAGATCCCAGTTGTCTGTTTTATTTGGTGAGGTGTCTTGTGGAAATCTGGCAGTTGCTGTAACATGCAAATTTTGCCTCAGGTGCGAGCAGCAACCGCTGAGTAGTGTCCTTGGGGCAGAAGCTTCATCCTTTCCATTTATATTCATTTACATAAAGTTAAAATCTCACATAAGTTAAAAAAAAAGAACTAAATAATGATTTAAGGCAAGATATTTGATCGGAACATATACTGGAGACTCACACCTGTATCCTCAAGTGTTTTTATCTAAAACAAACAGCACAAAACCAGATTGCGCATCATAAAAATAAATAAATAAAGGAACAAAATACAAGTATGAACACACCATAAATGTGAGCCATTCAGAGGCGGACTCGATTCAAATATTGCACTGCATCTGTTTATCCATCCAATTAAATTAATTTGTTTATTTATTTATTTTTAAACCACTAAAGGCTTTTATACTTTTTTTTTCTGGTTTGCCTTTGCATTGAATCTGTCATTTCTAAGACTAAACAAGCGTAAACATACAGGAAAAAGCAAACTGTCATCTCATTGGTCAGAGCATAATGGTTTATGTTCTAGGTTTCCAGTTATATCAGTCATCAGAATGGATAGATGACAGCTATGTAGCCTTATTATGCTGTTTGTTACTTATTAAAGTAAAATATTAAAGTAAAATAAAGTAAAATAATA
The DNA here is from genome assembly GCA_903798035.1 of Danio albolineatus. Classification (NCBI taxonomy): domain Eukaryota; kingdom Metazoa; phylum Chordata; class Actinopteri; order Cypriniformes; family Danionidae; genus Danio; species Danio albolineatus. The sequence continues at coordinate 8,657,422 of CAIGQQ010032765.1, forward strand.
TTAGTAATATACTAATAAAATAAAGTAATATTACTTTATTATTTTAAGAAAGTTTTTTTGTGTGTTTTTATTTTTTCAACTTTTGTTCTGAACCAGATTCTTTCAACTAGTTTTCATTTCAACCAACATTTCTCTTTGAGTTTGTTGTAGTTTAACCAATGATTTTTTTTTTGAGGCATTAGCAAAACAAACAGCTATTTTTCTTGCTGTGTATATAATAGAAATGCAACGATTAACCGATATCACTATTAACCGTGCTTTAATTCGTCATGGTTAATTATTAATAAAAAGGCTTCTTAACACTGTGTTTCTGCATGGAACAAAACCGCTGCAACTAAACAGTTATGCCAAATGTACACTAGTTAAAAGTTTCGAGCTTGTTGTTTGTTATGGCTGAGGCTATTAACTAAGGGCCGTTTACATATCTCGTATTTTGTGCACACAAGTTTGTTATTTCTTTTCTTGCGTGCATATCAGGAGTGACATGCACGTGGTGCGCACCGCCAGTCATTTGACAAGAACAAAAATTCTTATGTTATTTATGTTTTTTTGTTTGTTTGTTTGTTTTCCCCTCACTTTTTTGCATTTTTTTTTCACTTAAGTCCAAAGAGAAATGGACTAGTTTTTTTATTTTTTATTTTATTTTATTTTATTATTATTATTTTGTATTCTGCATTATTTGATTACTGAGCAGCAATAAATAACACTTTAATATATAAGGAGTTTTCATGTGATTTTTCTAAACTAGTGTAGTGTTTTGAAATTTAATGAATGCAGAATAATCATGATAACCATGAAAACGTGTTTATTCCCTAAGACTATAATCGTACAACCAAAATCTGTAATAGTTGCATCCCTAGTATATAACTTATAATGCTTTATAATAAAGTCTGGTTTGGTAGTCCAAGGGGTTGGATTGTTTTTTTCACTACGAGACACCAATGTTTGTTTTCAAGCATCCAAGCTTATCTTGTTCAAATGGATTGTTTTGATTAAACAATTTATAATATGATTGCCATGTTCACGGATGCATGGACAACACCCACACTAACAGAATTTGTTTTAATGGAACTAAACCTAACCAGGCATGAACACACCATAATTCTCTACACATTAAACAGAATAAACTATATTTGAACTAATAATAACACTTTCTTTGTGTTGTTAAATTGTACACTAAACAAAACTGTGTTACTATTTCTTTTGGCTTGACATAAACATTTTAGACAGATGTTACTAGGTTAAGTTGAGGAACTCCATTGTGTGAGGTGGCAAGTAATTTATTTTTAATATAAAAAAGATAACTGATTTATTTATTTTTTTCCAGAAACCGTGAAATTCCCCATCTCGTCTTTTCATCTCCTCTACGTTAAACTAAAACTAACGCTTGATTTCCTCTTTCCTTCCTCAACTAGCACGCCTTTCATATAATGATAGAGGTAAGAGAAGCCTGATTCATTCATCTTTTTTATTTTTTATTTTTCCTCAAGATTATGTTTGAATCTCATTTCAAACCTTTTTTTTCATTGCTATCAAAAGCACCCCTTTGTTTTTGTTAGCCCATTTTCCTATAATATCCCACTGGTTTTATTTTGCGTTTATCCCTGCACATTGCCTCATCAATCTGTGATGTTCTGACTTTCAGTGCACGGATAACAGAAAATGAAATCCTCTCTGTTTCAGGGGATTCAGGCAGAGATCCCTTGATTTAGGTGCATGGTAAAAGCACAGTACTGAGGTTAAAAAATGCACGTCTCCAAGCATGCAGCAAATGTATGCAAAGATGAATGTTATGAATGTGGAATGGGGAACAGCTTAAAGTGCTTTTATTGCACTTCACATATGAAACATTTGTAGTCTTTTCTGAAAGATTCATGGTAAACTGTCATATTGCATAAGTGTTGCGATCCCACTTGGACATTCTCCGCTTCAACACACAATATATATGTGAGAAATGTGTAGTTTGATCAGTTTAATGGATGTGAGGGTCCAGATCTGTAGTTTTAAACTTATAAAAACTTTTAATGAACTAAGATATTCCCTGGTGAATCCTGAACTGCATTCACTTTTACATGAATGTGCTTCTTAACAGACGTTCTGAACTAAAAAAAAAAAACAGCCACAATAAAATATATTTTAAAAAGTTTTAAGGATTTTATAGAGGTAATGCTACAGTATGTTAAAAAGAACTTTTTAAATTATTCAGATAGTAATGCGGTTGTGTTGTGATTTATATATCATTTTAAACTTCCTTTCCATATCACCCTGACAGGGAGAACAGAATGAGGGAAAAAAATAGTTTTATTCTTGGGTCCTGGGGAAAAAAAGTTGATTATGGTTGAAAAAAAAATGGATTATGACTATGATGTTTAACTGTTGGATCAGGAAACCTTGACTAACATTATAAGTGGGCCTCAAGGGAAACATAAACGGCTGCAGAAGTGTAAGATATTTTCCTTTTACAACCTTTTAAATCACTTTGTGCTCTTAGAGGGTGATTGAACAGTAATTTTGGGAAGCCCAAAAGGAAATCAAATGACCATTCAGTGTTTCTTGAGCCAACGATTGTTGCTCGATTGCTGTGAAGATTCAGTCCATCCTGAAGGTCTAATACAATACATCACATTGATGCTTTTCTTCATTGTGTCATTGCTGATAAGATAAACTCTGGCTCTGAGAAGTCCATTTAGTTCTGTAGGCATTTGCCTTAATGTTACATTGTATATATCTTGCTACCATTCCATTTGTTAAAGCAAAACACTTTGGCCTAAATGTGTCTTCCAAATGAATAACTGTATGTAAATAATTCACTAGAGATCTGAAGCCCCCTAAAATTTGAAGGCTGAACAGTTACCCCAGGTGCAGTTGCATTTGTTATAGAATTTAAGTCTTGGTAAGCAGTCGACCTTGGGGTTGCTTTCATTCAGGTGATATAAATTTGATTCATTTTTCTATGTAATGCAATATAAATAAATTTTGTTTAGATATTTAACATTTTTCAAAGCTATTCACCTCAGTACTTTCTTTCAGTTATTTTTGAGTGGATGTGATAATATTGTCCTTGTGGGCTGAATGCAAAAACAACTGAGATGGATTTTGTACAGATCATTAAAAAAATTGAAATGAAAATTGCATCACCTAAATGATCTCTTTTTACGTGTATTCATATTAAAGTTGATAAAGGAGAATTGGGGACATACGCACTGGATGGCTCTAAATCCTTGTATGACTGCAAACCAAATGGTCTCTGTATTTAAAGGCATTAAAACATTAAAAGGCACCTATTTTACCCCCTTTTAAGTTTTAAGATAAGCCTTTTGTCTCTCCAGAATGCGTCTGTAAAGTTTCAGCTCAAAACACCCATCGGATTATTTATTATACCTTTCAGAATATTGGGATTTCCTGCTCTAAACACAATATAGCTGTTTTTGTTGCCTGTGCCCTTTAATGGTAGTCCCCGCCCACCGGTTCCTGCATACCTGTCAGTGTGCCTCAATCTCCGGCTGTGTCAGATAAACAGCACAGTGACAGACATGAAGGAAGCAGATCTCACATAACGTTTGTGAGAAATACTACAGTAAGAATTTCCCAATGAGTATTTGATGTCTTTGTTGTGGAGTTGCATTGGTGAGTCACACACGTCATTACAATGTTCATGCACACACACACACACACACACACACACACACAGCAGACACACACACAGCAGACACACACAATCGCGTGTTTAACTTTGCACAGTTTTTGCATACAAATGTGACAAGATACACGTAAATATCCACTGCTGTATAAGCATTTGTTATGTTAATGTTAAAAACATAACCCTGATTTAACAGTCACAAACCAGGATTGAAGCATCTTCTTCTATAATTGTACTGACACGCGGGTGTGGTGATTAAGGTTAAGGTAAAATCGCTGTAATTCATCACAAACATGCACAAACATTTAAAACTTGTAAATCTCATTCTTGATCACATTTGAAAATAATTGATGATCGCAATGAGCTCAACAGATCTTTTAATGCCGGTTGCTTTGCGCAGGTACTGTCTTGTTGATATGATTATACAAATTACTACGGAGACACGCGGCTGTCAGTCAAATCGATGGGCAGGGAAACTGCACTCCTATGTCACGTTGCAGTGGGCCTCAAAAAGGGAGGCATTTGCATCCTATTCTAACATCTGGAAATTTAAAAAAGAGACTTATTTTCTTTCTATCACCCCAGTATGACTGGACACACTATACCTGCACACAGTTCTGTCCAAACAGCTCTCAAAAGATGATTTTCATCATAGGTGCCCTTTAAAAAATGCAAACAACTCTAGTAACCTGCACACTGACATACTATATCTGCTATTGACGCTGGGTAGATAGATAGCCCTCTTAAATTACCTACGTTGTTCTTTCTTTTTCTCCATTTTGGAAAAGGAATGCTTTAAAAATGTCAGTCTCAGCCTCCATCCACGGCCACTGCCCCAGGGGCAAACGCTTCCCGTAAGACCTATTGTCATCATGTTTATGACGGCTGTCTACTCGGTGACTGACGTTTGGGCAAATGGAAAAATAAACATGACCCTGACCCGTGGGTGTAGGTGTGTGAGGTCAGGGTCAGGGTTGTTTTCTTCACATCCCCCTCAGGATCTCGGTGCCTCCATCCTCCCTCATTACTTGTCGTTTCTCTGGGTTTGTGTAACAGCGAAGCATTGCCATCTCAGATGTACTCACTTTCTCGCCTGCGTTCTGACTGTTTCGTGTTTTTCTTCTCCGCATGATGGATGTTCTGTTCTTTAACCCCGTCTCCTCCCACCCACAGTCATGCGATGTACTTTTCTCTGGCATTCGTTTCCTTGAGGACTTGGGAAAAGTTAGTTAACAACCCAGATCCATATGCTAAGGAGTCTCTGTTCAGAACAATCGGTGCTTTCCTTCCCCCCACCATGTTCAGTTGGTGGAAATTTAGGCCACATATAAAAACATGCCTGTTCTGCATTTGTCCTACTTTTGCCTGAACTCCAAACCACAATCCAGCAGGTGCTCTGTGGACAAGCATTTCTTCATCCTACCTACTTATTGCACATTTGTTTCAAAAGGAGGCCAAATGAAGCTGTTTTTCCCCTCAATTCCAACTCTTAAGACTAACAAAGGGAAGTAGGTTGTTAAAGAGCTTTTAAGTGAATCTCTCAAGACTTGTAAAGAATGTATCCTTCTCCTTTTTTCTAATTCTATGTATTTATTATTCTACATCATTTTTGTATTCAGGCATCTCTTGTGTTTTTCATGTGAAATCTGTTGCTTTAAATTTGTATTGTTGTCAATCAGGATAGCTTTTTCCAAGCTCAGCTATCACTGCAGCAGAGGTTGGATTTGTGCCTACAAATACCATCTATATTGCTTTCCTACACTAATACTTGAATAACTGGGATTCGTTTGATAAATGGGGAACAACCTGTGTTTTGCTGGCAAAGGGTAATTGGTCAGTAAAGGTCATGCTGGGTGTAGACAGGGTTTTCACTCACTCATGCATTTAAATGTAGGCAAGTACAGAAAGGTTCAAGCCTTCAAGGTGTAATGGCATGCCAGTGCATTTTTACCCACAAACTAGGTCAGCTGCTTATCAAATCTGTGGTCCACTTACAGGAGCTATGGATTATGTTTAACAAGCTCTGAACTGCAACTCCCATAAGCCCCTTCTGGCCAAGCTTTATGCAGCTCAGCTGCATGACACGACCCACCTTTAACCCACTTAACACATCACCACAGTTAGTATTATTGACATGTGTTATTTCATCAAATGTATCACAATAGTATTGCTCTTCCACAAATGTGATCCGTAAATGTGCTTAGAATGTTTATAATCGTAATGCAAACAACATCTGCTGTGGTGTGATACAATCTTTTTATTCCTCTTCATTTATAACAAGTGTTGACATGATTTTCTTTTTCTTTTTTTAATTGTAGTGTTGTTTAGGAAAGATGTTAAATTGATTAACAGTATAAATGTTTTATGACACTGAAGACAGGATACATTTATATACAAAAAATGCCCCCCCAAAAAAACTAACACAGAATGAACCTGAAACTACTTATGTGAGCATTTCCTCCATGTTTGATTTCCACCGCTGAGGTGCATCTGTATATTGTATATTGGATAAACAAATTTTCCAAGTTCAGTGCGCAGACAAACTCTTTGCATGTGCTTGTGTACCCATTCTCTTGCGACTGCATGCGTATGAATGGAAGTGTATGAAACTGAATATAAAGTCTAGCATGAACCAACCCTTAACTCGCCTAACAGAGCAGGTCACAGTTCTGCAGTAATTAAATAAACATAGATGATGTTTTAGTTAAGAGTCATGGGTTTATAATAGGGTCTGACCTCTGGACAGTGACCTTCTGCAATAATCGCTTTGAGCGGCCCTTTAGTTACATCTCACTGAAATGATCTTATGGTGGTTAATGACGTCACTCTAAAACCCTCCATAAGGTGTTCATAAGTCACAGCCAGTGTCGCTGTGAAACATGTTGAATGATGATGCTTATTATGATCATGTAGTTTACAGAACTTCTTATCTACGTTGATTTGTTGAACCAACACTTTGTTGTTTGTTTTTTTGCAGGACCCTGGACCAATGCCACCATCTCCCACCCTGGTCCAGAAGCCGTTGCAGTTGTTGGAAATCAAAGCTAGGGGGCGCTTCGGCTGTGTGTGGAAGGCTCAGCTGCTCAATGACTATGTGGCAGTGAAGATTTTCCCCATTCAGGTACCGCACGAAGAGACTCAGCTCCTAAAGCTGATCAGTTAATTAATTTAACTTGCTTAACCAATTAAACAGCCAAACGTGGAGCTGAGCCATGTGTCAGCCTCTGAAGCACATGTGCACTGCATTTATAACATTAGCATATAATGTGATTTTAATTAAACCTAATAAATCCATTTCTAATTTCTGTGAGGCTGGTGGAGAAGACGACTCAATCAAATGATTCAAAACCAGATGCATACAAACAGCTGTAATTTACACAGAGAAAAGCTGAAAGTAAATGCTTAGATAAATAAATCAATAAAATAATATCATAAATACTATAATCAAAAACTTTGATGGCTTTGTCCTTGATTTATCAGCAGTCACAACAGCAGAAAGAACCTCCAATTATCATTAAAAGCAGTTTGACAGTAGGGCTGTGCGCTATTGGAAAAATCTGACATTGTGATATTTTAATATTGTGATATTTTAAAAATTATGTATACATAGATGTATTTATGCATATTAACATGATTTCGCCAGATGATTTTGATAGATCTATTTGGAAAGATAGCCTCTAAATTAGATCAACAGTGATGATCTAGGTTTTTTTCCATGCACTGAATCTGCATAAAATGTAATAAAATACAAACATATAAATACATCAGAGCCAAAAAAAACTAGTTAAATAAACATCGCTTTATAGAGTGTTACAGTATTCAAGTCCAGAAATTGAATATAAAATAACACATAAAATACCATTTAGAAAATAATATCTTTATCATTGAATCATTAATAATTAATTTAATTCTGCGATATAACTATTTCAGATACACATATTGCATTATTGGTGCTGAAACTATAAATTTTTTCAGCCCTTTTTAACAGAAACAAATGAATACTTCTATTCAGCAAAGATCATAATCTCAAACAACTGCTGGTTTTATGAAATCTGTGAAAATCTCGTGATTCTTTCTCCTGAAAATTGGGTGCTGAAATTTTCACTTTAGCACCATAGGAAAAAAATACAAAAAATGTGTATTTAAAAATATATATTTAAAAAATATATATTGCATGTTGACGCCACGGTGGCGTAGTGAGTAGCACGTTCGCCTCACAGCAAGAAGGTCGCTGGTTCGAGCCCGGCTGGGTCAGTTGGCATTTCTGTGTGGAGTTTGGATGTTCTCCCCGTGGTTGCGTGGGTTTCCTTCGGGTGCTCCGGTTTCCCCCCACAAGTCCAATGACATGTGGTACAGGTGAATTGGGTAAGCTAAATTGTCCGTAATGCATGAGTGTGAATGTGTGTGTATGGATGTTTCCTAGAGATGGGTTGCAGCTGGTAGGGCATCCGTGCGTAAAACAAATGCTGGATAAGTTGGCGGTGATTCCGCTGTGGCGACCCCAGATTAATAAAGGGACTAAGGGACTTTAAATAAATGCTGAATTGAGGGCTTAAAAACACACAAAAAACTATAGTACTATATTTGCTTATTATATGATTTTGTTAAATATATATGATGTAATATATAAGTTTATAGATTAAATAATATATTTGTTTCATGAAATGGTATCTGTAAATTTAGATTCTTAGGTGAGACTAAGAAAAGCTGTCTCACTCCACTACCTAGAGTCAAATCTCTGGTAAATAATTGCTTGCCTACATAATCTGAGTTGGTTGTGAATGTCAAGTCTCTGTAAGTTAGTTTGTCACTTGTTATAATGATCAGTTAGCTGCTCTACTGATGTTGACATACCAGTGGATCACTGTTCAGGGATTGCCCATCTTGACCCGAGTGCTGCTCTAATTGCTATGTACTTTGTTTCTTTCTCAGGACAAGCTGTCTTGGCAGAACGAGTATGACATTTACAATGTCCCCGGCATGAGGCATGAAAACATCCTGCAGTTCATCGGGGCCGAGAAGAGAGGAAGCAACCTAGACATCGAGCTGTGGCTCATCACGGCTTACCACGAGAAGGTCTGGAGCACAATTCAACTGGGCCGTATTAGCTAGCACTTTAAAAGATGAACATTTCTAGATCCATATTTTACTTTCTCACAGTTTACGATTTAATCCCTCTGCCGTCACATATCGTTATTTTTTTTTTGCTAATGATATTTAAAATCTTTGATTTATTTTACATGAATTTGATAAGACTTTAATTTCGCTTGTATATTGAAATAATCATGACAGAAACTGATGACTGAGAAAGAGAATTAATGCATCACACGGCTATTTTTGAATGCTATTGATGTAGTTGTCTCCATAAATTGACAGTTTGTCTATAAAATATTTAGATACGAAGGTCTTTTGTTTTAACTGTTCTCAAGGGACAGAAATAATGAAGTGACAAAAATGACATTTTTCATGTTGACGCCTGGCTGGATCCAATCGTGCAAAAGAAATCATTTTCATAAAAAGAACATTTCAAGTAATTTGAGTCAATATAAGTCATAGTGGCACTGTTTGCAAGTTGCTTTATTAGCACTCTGTCTTCCTATTATTTATGAGTTTTTACTTTTGTTTCTTTTTATTGTTAGTTAAAAGGTTTGAGTTGTTTGTACTGCATGCTGATGTTTGCACCGCAGTTGTGATTGATCCGCATGTCTGTGTTCAGAGCTCTCTGACGGATTACCTGAAGGCCAATGTAGTGACGTGGAACGAGCTGTGCCACATCGCTCAGACCATGGCTCGAGGACTGGCTTACCTGCACTCCGACTTTCCAGGGCACCGAGATGGTCACAAACCGGCCGTCGCACACAGGTTAGAAATGTATCTCTGTCTCGTCTGCGTTTTCAGGTATTCGATCACAAGTGGTGAACAGACATGCATAATGTAAGCAAATAAAAGTCATTTGATTTTTGTTGTAGTCTGTGTTTTGGGGCAATGCAGTTAAGTATGAATACCTTATTTAGGTGTTCTTTTTTAAGATCATGCCCCATTGAGACCATGTGTTTGGTCTGTAGGAGGAAAGTTTTATTGTGGCTTGTGGCCCTTTGTGGGGTTTTTAACCACATAGGAATTTACACTGCTTCTGGAAGTCGTTGACTTTATAGACCGCATTTTTAATAGTATATTGCATCAATTACTTGTGATCAGACTGACAAAATGGCATCTTAATTTCATGTGTAAACAGGCATAAGAAATATTATGCACCTTGAAAATATTGAAAAGTAGAAAACTGTTAGAATTCTAGATGACTTCATTTAATTTGTTGGAATGCAAAAGAAGGGATTTTCCTCATGTTTCTTGTCTAGACTGTGGAAGTTTTGGACCCTGCTGACTGTCTGTATAGGCAAAAATAGTCTTCAAAATATCTTTATCAGATGTTTTTAGACTCCTGCTTTTCAACTTACTTAAAGGTTTTTTAAGCAAACTTTAGAAATGTTATCATATATTTATTTATGTAAAAGTCTGATGTATTTACCCTGTGCTTATATTCGTTTAAATGGTTTTCTTGTATTTATTATATTTGTATTTTTCTGATGTTTTTGGCCGGAAGTTCACCAAAGAAGCTAACATGACTATTAATAAAAGATACAATACAGTATTATTATCAGTATGAGCTGTTTTGACATATTAAAGCTTTGTCTTATGTGTTCACAGAGATTTTAAGAGCAAGAATGTATTGCTGAAGACAAACCTGACAGCCTGTATAGCTGATTTTGGATTGGCTTTAAAGTTTGAGGCTGGGAAGTCAGCCGGGGACACGCATGGGCAGGTAAGAGTTAAAAACAGCTGTTCAGATCCTATTGTGTGAGGGTTGGCCGTGTTTAAATATGAATATGATTCTGTGGAGGAGTATTAGAGGCTGTATCATAAAATCTAACATGCTGCCTACATAATAGACTAGTCACGAACACCAATAGTCAATAGCATATCGGCAGCAAATTTCATTCCCCGTGCCAAAATGCTAACAAATTCAATTTAAAACCATGGCATTTAGCCTTCAAGTGTTTCTAAAAGAGGTAAACACATCTTGACATTTTTCCAAGAAATTATTAAAGTAAGCAAGTGTTAATGAAATCATGAATGCGTTGAACAATTAAAAGCATAAGAACAAGGAAGCAAATTAATTAAGCAACTCTTAACTCTGAGCTTTCTTACAACTTTAACAGTCGTGTGAAGTGTTTGGGTAAACACTCAGTAATTTAATAAAAAAGAACAAGTCTTAATCTAATTTAAAATACAGCTTTCTTGTTGCATTGTGTTATACAACAAGTACAAAACACAGGAACTTGACACAAGCTATAAATCACAGCTGGCTGGACCTTCATATTCAGACCAGGACTGAATTGATGGAATCAATACTTTTTGATTGCATTGACTTTGTAGTGAATTACCCATGGTTCCTCACTACATACACATATATAGCATGTTCCTATCCTCTAATGTAAAGTTGCTCTGACAGCTGGACATTTGACCGTCATTCACTAGTGATGTACTCTTTAAAAGAGACTATGTATGCACCATTTTTTATTGTTATGCTAACCATATAATGATCTGTGTGTGCTCCTAGGTGGGAACCAGGCGTTATATGGCCCCAGAGGTGTTGGAGGGGGCGATTAACTTCCAGCGGGACGCTTTTCTCAGGATAGACATGTATGCGGTGGGGTTGGTGTTGTGGGAGCTGGCGGCCCGCTGCACTGCTTCTGACGGTACAGATTTTTCTGAAGTTCCTCTTATAGCATTATGACATCACTTTGTGTTGTTGTATCTCATATCATATAGCTAAAATTCGATTGGAATTTCAATTGAATACTCACTGAGAACGTGTAGTTTCAGTGCATTTTATCGCCATTTGGGCTCCTGAATATCCCTGTCCCTGTAAGTGCAGTACACTCGACGTTAATTGATTATTGTCGCCTGTTCTAATGGAACTGTATTGATCAGATTTGGACTGTGAAGGGACCTCAGGGACTGTTGTGACTGCTGTGACCTCATTGAGTGCAGTGCATGATGGGATTGAATAGAAGACCACGTTTTAAACAGCATTTTGTTCAAAGCTTGTCCTCCTTTGATTATTTTTCAGCTTTGTTGATAGCACAGGATAATGTTTTCAGAGAATCTGTATGTCTGTTTGTGTCAGCAGTTGCATCATGTAATTTTTTGATGTGCATGGAAGCATGTTTTTATTATTCCAGCAAAATCTTGACCCAAGGGTTTGCAAAATCCCTTTATACTTTGATGCCAATGTTCCCTTCAAGGGCAGTTCTCTTAATAAACATATTTACACTGTGGGGAAACTTATTATGCATCAATTGTATTTTTTTAATTAACTTATTGCCTTTTAATGTCCTGAAGTCAAAAACAAATTCTTTGAATATTATCATATATATTATTATAAAACATTATTATAGTTTTTTTGACCCTGCAGAGAATAAAGTGAGTTGTTTAATGGATTATTAAAAAAATAAATTCTCCCTATTATGCTAAAAATCACAGATGTATAAACCTGAGGGATATATTTTCAATTAAATTCATATTTAATGGCATAGCACTTTTTCATAATGCATATTATGCCAGGGCAGCATTGCAGTGTATGCTGAAGATAAAGACGACCGTTGTGAGAAATTCTTGTGAACAGAAAGACAGACAATTATTGAGTTAACATACATTGAAAGGAAGATGAACACGTTATTTATTTATTTATTTATTTATTTTATTTATTTATTTTTTTCAAAAAACTGTAGAAACGCAGAACTGTTAAATAACTAAAATAATCATAAACCATCTCATAAACCATTTAATCATAAAAAAATCTTTTTTAATGGAGTCTGAATTTTTGTCCTTGTGATTATTATTGTTTTTGTTGATTTAATGATGTGCGAGAATACATCTCTGAGTATGCCACACACTTTGTTAGTTCACTCAGTTCAAATGTTTTTGATTGCTTGATAAAACCTTTTTAGAATAGCCTTCTAGTTAAAGTTAATAAAAGCAAAACAGAGTTAAGTTTTAAAGACACTATATTTAAATAATTTATTATTCATTATTTTTATTATATCCCTGTATGTTTTTTGTGTGTGTAAATTATGTTGTTTTGTTTTTATTTCACCGCTAAAAATAGTTCCAAACAAAGCCAGAGCACCTCATTTGTGCGTCCCTTTTGAACAAACTAAGTGAGCCGTTTAAATCAGTGGTTTTAAACATTTGAATGGATGGTTCAGTGAATCACTTACAAAGATAAGGACTTGCTGCCCCCTACTGGCAGTTTTAACCTCATATATTTTGTCTGTACAAGCCTTAACTACTTTGCAAAGTATCGTTTAATTGTTGTTATTGATAATTTGTCAATTATGCATACCCTTAACTCCTTATAGTTGAAAATCAGATGGTGGGATGTTCTGATCTAAGATGATTGTACATTGTTTGTGAAGGTCCAGTTGACGAGTACATGCTTCCGTTCGAGGAGGAGGTGGGCCAACATCCAACTCTAGAGGACATGCAGGAGGTGGTGGTCCATAAAAAGCTTCGGCCCACTCTCAGGGAGTGCTGGCAGAAACATCCGGTATGTAACAAACCTAATTGAACATGGAAGATTTGAAATGAATGTTCTGCTGGCTATAATGCATGTTCCTGTGTCTGTCAGGGTCTGGCCATGCTGTGCGAGACTATAGAAGAGTGTTGGGACCACGAGGCTGAGGCACGTCTCTCTGCGGGCTGCGTGGAGGAGCGTGTGGTCCAGATGCAGAGGCAGACCAGCGTCTCTGCCCCAGAGGAAATAGTCACCGTTGTAACAATGGTGACCAACGTGGACTATCCCCCAAAGGAGTCTAGTCTATGACTAGAGGATATCAGCATGTGAATTGTGGGCTGACCGAACAGAAAAGATGCGTCGGGGATGGTGGTTGACTGCTCTTCTGACGGCTGGCTTCAGACATGCTGGATGATTGTCCTGTACTTACGGTTGGAACAAATGCAGACCGTGCATTTTGCGCCGAATCTGGGCTTTACCTGGAGCCAGCTGCGTTTATGTATGTGTGTGTATATATGAACTATTACCACGGGCCGCTCCGGTAATGACGAACGGATTATAAGCTGATGACAAAAGAAGTTGTCGTTTTCTCTTCTTGGAGAAGAAACTTTCCCATTCGAGGAGTAAGCGAGACTCGTCCTCCGCACAGCGCTCGTGTCATTTCAGTATAAAAAAGGGCAACGTCCATGTAAAAAAAAGACACATTTAATGTGTTCATATGAATGACTATTGTAATGCCAATAAGAAACAGCTTTTTGAATGTGTAGTGTGACGCTGCTGTACAGATATCAACAGAAAGGGTGACGATACAACCCAAATCAACACGTGTTTCCTCTGAAAGCTTTCAGAGTTTCTGTCAGATAACCACCAACCTCTCGACAAGGTATACCTCAGTTTCTCATCCTAATAATACGTTTGTTTTGTAACACTATATGATATAAACAAAAGAGGCTTTTCGATGACCTCCATTTGGCACGGAAGCTTTTTAAATACGGGGAAAACTTTTTTTATATGACAGATTATGCCAAGAAATGATGGCCATTCATAAACCAGTGTTCTGCCTTCTTTCTTTCAGTTGTTCTCTGTGTTGCCCTGCTGTTTAAAATGTGATCTTTTTTTTCTTTTTCTTTCATTTTTAGCATTGTGACGGTTTGTTGAAACCATTTTTGACCTTTATCGAGACCTGTTGAGAAGAAAGCAAATCCCTGAAAATATGAATTTTGTGAAAATAATACAGAAGCACTTACCAATATAGGTTTGCGGTGTCCTCACAACATTGACGTATGTGCATGCCTTGTGTTCTCTTTTATTTTATTTTTTTGGGTTTTTTTGTTTGTTTTTTTTTAACCTCCATCACGTGGAGCTTGTGCATGAGATCCCATTAGCAGTCATGGACAACCCCCTTCATTATTTGTTAATCTGAAGTATTTCCTGTATTCAGGGCGTCACTCTTTTTGTTTCATTTCCATTTCCATTTGGAATCGCCCAGTCGTTGTCTTCTGCATTCTCTCTCTCCGCTTTTATTGTGCTGCGGTAGAAGACCGGCCTCATGCGCTGCGTTCAAACCAGCCTCCTCATGAAGCCTGACCTCACGAGAGACACGTCAAACTGGTTTCAGATCAGCAGCAAGGCCACCTTCTACACACTTCTACATGAACTGTATCTCAGTATGTCTCAGGAAGCGTTTCCCTTTTGCTTTGAGCCCTCCGGTGCCATTCTGGTGACCCTTGTTGTATTATGTATGCAAGGGCCCTCGATATAACACCTTATTAGTGTGGTCATATTATGTGCAATAACATCATTAGCAGGGACTGTTTCACAGCTCACTGGCCACTTCCAGTGTGGTAAAAATACAAGCGCCTAGCAAATTGCTTAGACCGTAATGTACATCACAAACTGAAGTCGACGTCAGGCTTACGACATGCTATGCATATGTTTTGACGCCCAGCTGTCTGAGAGTATTAAGCTAATAATATGCTGTAATGGGGACCGAACACATGCAGTAACTCTCTGCCTACCGGCTGACAGTCTTTCAAATCAAGAGTTTTTTTTGTTTCTGCTGCTGCTCTTAGGCTTTGTTCACACTGTTTTTCAATCCGGTTTGATCTGATGTATTTCAGTCGTTGGGATCCACTGTCATTTTGAGAGAGTTTGTTCAGACAGTAGGGAGTCAGTACGAGTCATTAACATCAGATCATTTTAAAATAGGTTTGAAATCCGATCTGAACGTTCACACTGAATCTGATTTGAATCTGAATTCAAACCACACAAAAAATTGATGGGATTTTTTAAATAGGGTTTGCAAAAATGTGGATTTGTTTTCCTTATAAAATGACTTGCAAACGACCAAACTGGTTTGAATCTGATCTGAATCTGAATGGATCCTGGAATATGATGAAGTGGTTCATTTCGCTTTCAGTATTAGTCATCTCCCATCATTAACGGCGAATGTTTGATTGAGATTTGAATTCACAAATCTGATTTCAAACCACTTTTGTATTTCTGGATCTGTAATTAGTTGAGACTACAGCTAAACCCATTCGAATCCTGAACTGAATCGGCTTCGTCCTGCCTGTCTGAACAAACATGAATCGCTTACTCTTATTTCCACACATTTTGCTTTCGATATTACAATCATGCATCATCCTGAATGGTGAAAAAAATGAACTGAGATCTGATCTGATCATTCAGACTCAACAAATGTTCGTTAGCTTTTTAAATCCGGTTTCAGACCACATTCAGATCTGTTTTGAATCAAATTCGCAAATGGCACGTTTGTTTTTTTCATCCATTCAGATTATGACCATCTTAAACTGCTTTGAGTTCGATACAATGTTGGATTTCTGTTGCTTGTCTGAACAAATCCTGATTCAGTGGCTCGTCTGGATTCACTTTGCTTTCATGATGCCGCATGTGATGCATTAGACAATGTTCAGGTTCATACAACTGTATGCAATCAAGCCCTTTCAATGAAAGTTCTCTCCCTCTCTCTACTGTAGCATCTCTCTCTCAGCCAGCTCTTTCAGATTGATTTCATCTGACTAACACAAGGGCCTGCTCCACCTCTGGACTCTGTAGATGCGTAATACAAGGTCAGTCGGTTATAGACAAAGCTTAAGTTGGCAGATTGAGTCTGAGTGCGTTTTCCCTTTTGTCTGTAAACACTAGAGAAGATTGACTGCTGCTGGCCTGTCGAGTGTTTCACCAGGTGCTGTCCTGTTCCCCTGTCTGTTGATCTTTTTGTTTTTGTTTTTTGTTTTTTTTTAACTGGGGAATTTGGAAAGAAGGTTGAATGAGATGAAAAGCCAAACTATTAAAAAAAAAAAAAAACGTGTTTAGTAGGACTCGATTTGAAAATGCACCGTATGTACATATGAATGTTGTTTTAGATTGTGAAAAGAGCATGATTTTTTTATGTCTCAAAGAAAAAAAATCCTTTATTGATATTATTATTATTATAAATATTTTAATGTTAATTTTGTACATCTGTATTTTAGTTTTATTAATTTATATCACGGCCCAACTGATGTTTTGTCCTCTTCTGGGTAAATGGAAAGTGACGCTTTTTCTCGGCGAGATGAAACACTACAAAACGAATCAATGTTTTACCTCAGACTTCCACTCACAGCGTTCAAAACAAGTGAAAGTGTAGCACGGCTGACAACATGGTGCGGCGTTACAAGTGCTGCTCCTGGGAATCGACCAGCAGCTTTTTCGCTCTTCATCTTTTCTCTCAGACACACTTTCGACAGCGGTTCTTCTCAACTCCACCATCGAGTGAATGTCTCCACTTTACCAAAACACTCCATTTTGAGGTGCGAGGCGAGCAGTTGTATTGCTGTTGTGCTGGACATGCCATTTTCTGTCCACTTTTCTCTTGAGTATTTAACGCATTCAGGGCCTGATCAGACGTAATTGTTACATAATGTACAGATGAAATTTTATGCTACTACTCCCCTCAAATAAAGTATAGTGACTGCTCTCAAAGGTGTACTGTGTGTGTGTCATTTGCTGAATGAATTCTCAGTTTCTCTGGATTTACGATTTGTAGTTGCTTTTTTATTACTATTATTTAAACTATGGTTGTTATTTAGAAACAACAACAAAAAGACGCCTGACAAAGATTTATTGCACCTGAAATAAGTTGTTTCGACATATATGACTATTATGCATATATGGTACACATACATACAGAACTATAGTTTTGTTACACGGATTTGAAAGTTTACACTGTAAAAAATACTTAATTAACCTTATGAGTCCATTGAACTTGTGTTAAACTGACTTAAAACAGCTTGCATAACTTACAGAACATGGTCAGCTTGGTTTAATAAGTTACAATGACCTAAAAGCATGCTGTCAGGACTAATCTTATATTTTACAGTGAATATGATTTGTATAATCATAAACATATTTATATGTTAATATATTAAGATCAATTTTCTCAAATATATGCACGTGTTTATTTATACATGCATAATAAATATACAAAGCACACACACATATAATAAGTCAAAACAAACTTTTACTTTGGATGTGATGAATAGCGATTCATTATTGCCCCATCACTGATTTTTTAATAACACAATACCAAGGTTTTAACTTCAGGAGAACTAATACTCAACAAAAACTCAACAAATGATCATTGTCTGAAAAATAAAAGGTTTAAATAGTACTATTACTAGTTAAAATTTGGAAGAAATAGTATTAGACAAAAAAAAAAAAACACACATACATTCATATTTTACTCAAACTAAAACCTGATTAGTTCATGCTGTCGAATCGTCTCTTTATTTTGCAGTTTATTTTGAGTTTTTCTAACAGGTTAAGCAAGAACACTTCAATGTTCTGGATCTGAGAAGTGTAAACACATTACAAGTATTTATATTTAAATCTTACCCACATTATTGATCACAACATTTCCAATTGGACATTTTCTCAAATGTGTGTTCCAAACGGACCGGCGTTTGATGAATTGTTGTGTTTGATCACACCACTAGATGTCAGCATTTAGATGCTCCTATTTTGATTGCATTTTTTTTCTTGACAATTCATAGGTAATAGTATTAATAGTAGTTGTTGTTAATGTTTGTTTATTTTACGTAGTAGCCTAGTACTGTTATTTAGCAAAGACAGTACCGATATTTTTAATACTTTATATGCATCAATGAACCTTGAAAATCTTAGTTTTCGCACACAACAAGCAATAAAGTAGCATAATAACCTAAAGAAAAAAATGCACTTAAAAAAAGATAACTTTTCCATAAATCACTTGAATAATTAGCATTTTAAAATTCATAAAATAAATATAATTATTTTATTTGTAATAAAATTTGTGTTCAGTATTAAAATGAAGCTTCTGACCCTTGTCTTTCAATAAGCCATTTATTACAAAATCATTATTTCCACCAGCTAAAATAATTCAATGATATTATTAAAAAAAGGTGTGTTTGATTGCAATTCTCCATAATGTTGATGTCAATTAGTTTATGAATAATCATTTCATATTTCTGTTTTCTTTTCTAACATCTTTGTGTTTTTATTCTAATTTTGCATCCTGGTTAAGCATTTGCCATGTGCTATTGAACATTACAGTATAAGCTATTTAAAGAGGATGTTGTCTCTGACAGAAGTAGGGAATAGTGCTCCCTTATATCACTACAACTCAATCTGTGAAAGACATGCTCCTGTTATTTTAGTGTGATTTCTATGGTATTATTATTAATAATAATTTTTTTGTGCTTTTATTTTTCCATGTTCAGGTTTCATTTTCATTTTGCTAGTTTAGTTGTTTGATTTCTTTTTTAGATACTAGATATTTGTATTAATTTGTGCTGTTTTGACATTATCAAGTTATTCATCTTGCCAGAAAGGTTTACCTTGAGTCTTGACGTTTATTTTTATTAACATTTAAAACATTTAGTTGTTGTTTTCTTTAAATAAATGAATAAATAAATTTGGGTGGCACGGTTGCTCACTGGTTAGCACCGTCGCCTCACAGCAAGAAGGTCGCTGGTTCGAGTCCAGTGCCATTTCTGTGTTGAGTTTGCATGTTCCCTCGTGTTCATGTGGGTTTCCTCCGTGTGCTTCGGTTTGCCCCACAGTTCAAAGATATGCGCTGTAGTTGAATAAGATGAACTAAACTGGCTGTGGTGTATGTGATTGAATAAGTGGTGTTTCCCAGTACTAGGTTGCAGCTGGAAGGGTATCCGCTACATAAAACATATGCTGGTGTAGTTGGCAGTTAATTCCTCTCTGGTAACCTCTGAACTCGAGAATAAGCCGAAGGAAAATGAATAAATAAATTGTGATAAAATGCTGGTGTTCCTCTACATCACTACAAAATTCAAATGTAGTTTCTTAGTCAGTAACTAAAAGCTGTTTTGGTGTCTCAGAATCACACACAGCTGTTTGTTTGTTTGTTTGTTTGTTTGTTTGTTTGCATGTGGTGTGTTTGGATTTTGACTGATTTGGTTAGTAAACCTGCCAAAGCATCTCTCTGAGTGAGGGAGTCAAGCTGCCCTGTGAGACTGAAGACTGGTAATAACCTGATGAGGGAGAGACTTTTATCCCTGAGGGAGAAAATTAACATCTACACTGAGCTCCTCTTGGGAAAAACATGCGTCTCCAGAACAATTTGGCAGCTCCCCAAACACCGAAGTCACAATGCCAAAGCAAATGCCTCTGTGCACATCTGCTACCTGCTTCTCCATCATCACCAGAACCTTGGAGACCTTTCATTCGTTAGAAACACACAGACGTTGGTACAGTTAACAAAAATCAATTGGCAAAAAAAAGAAAAAATCTACAAATATTTCTTTAGATATTCTGAAAAGTACTTGATAAATATCTGAACACATTTAAAAGGATTAAATTATATAATTAGATATAATCCATTTATAATTATATATTAATTATTATTTTTTCTTGACCCTGAAAACATTGCAAAACATATTTTGGAATATAAAGGTTCAAATTAAATGCATTTTAAATAATAAAATTAATATTTTACTGAGCTTTACAATTACAACATACTGTAGTACATTTAGCCTACAGAACCACACAGAAATATGTGTTTTTACTGTATGTGGGCAAATACATTATTGCATACTTATAATTATTTCTTTGAGTGTCGTGTTTAAATGAAAACGAATA
The DNA here is from genome assembly GCA_903798035.1 of Danio albolineatus. Lineage (NCBI taxonomy): Eukaryota > Metazoa > Chordata > Actinopteri > Cypriniformes > Danionidae > Danio > Danio albolineatus. Next base: position 8,677,794 of record CAIGQQ010032765.1, read on the forward strand.
ACCTTTTGTAATGTACTTTAGCACATAACTCCATTCATTTGTTCATTCATTCTCCTTTGGCTTTATTCATCAACGTTCGCCACGGCGAGAATGAACCGTCAACTTGTCCAGCATATGTTTTACACAGCAGATGTCCTTTCAGCTGCAACCCAGTACTGTGAAACATCCATACACACTCACTTACACACATATACTATGTGGAGCGACGGTGCTAACCACTGAGTCACCGTTTCACATACGTAACTCCATATTATCCTATAGCACCATTATCCTTAGCAGCAAGTTTTTCATTTAAAGCTCTCCATTCACACATAACATTTATTTGTCTTGGGCAGGGCAGATAGCTGTCTGAAAAGCCACAACATACTGGGCCTTTTGCAATCCGTCCGTCCAAACCACATTTAGAGTTCTGGAAAAATTTGGTATTAATGTGCATACATTCAAGTAATGACAGAGCCTAAATACATAATATGATCACAAAAGCTTTATTTTAACAGATGCTGGGCGTCTCATCATGCAATATGTGCATCTTGTTTTGGTGTTTGACTTCTTTAAGTAATGAAAATCAATAAACTACCATGAGATATTTTGTCTTTGATCAAAACCACAGTTCAGTAAACTCAGTGCTCCACTGAATATGTCAACAGTCTCCAGTTTTTATGATGGAAATGTTACATTCAATCCAGAAGGCAAATCCCTATGTTTCTTGGAACAGTAAAACTGTCTCGCCTCTACAGGCAAAAAGAGGAAAATTATATTTCAGTAGAGATTAATAAATAAAAAAGACCTAATTATATCAGCTAAAATAATAAATGTTCTCCCTTTACATGTTCAGACTGAAATGTCAAAAACAAATGAATGTTGCTGCTTTTTCAAACTACTTATTTAAAATGAGTTGAAACAACACAATTCTTATGTTTTTTTTTGGGGATATTTTAATTCTTTTATGTTCAATCCACTTAAATTTGTAAAAACAATTAAGTTACCAGGGCGCCACGGTGACGTAGTGAGTAGCACGTACGCCTCACAGCAAGAAGGTCACTGGTTCGAGCCTCGGCTTGGTCAGTTGGCATTTCTGTGTGGAATTTGCATGTTCTCCCCGTGTTCACGTGGGTTTCCTCCAGGTGCTCCGGTTTCCCCCAAAGTCCAAAGACATGTGGTACAGGAGAATTGGGAAAGCTTAATTGTCCGTAGTGTATGAGTGTGAATGAGTGTGTATGGATGTTTCCCAGAGATGGGTTGCAGCTGGAAGGGCATCTGCTGCGTAAAACAAATGCTGGATAAGTTGGCGGTTCATTCCGCTGTGGCGATCCCAGATTAATAAAGGGACTAAGCCGAAAAGAAAATGAATGAATGAAGTTAACTTAATCGATTTGTGTTGAGACAACATGAAGGATATGTGTGGAACCCAGAATTTTGTACACGGTATACACTGTTCACTGTAAAAAGTGATTAGTTACTTAAATCGAGTACACCAGTTGCCTTAAAAGCAACAAGTTGACTTTACAAAAATAAATGTAAGTAAACCTATTCTAACTTGAAACTGTTAAGTTGACTTAATTTTTACAATTATGCAAATTGTTCTCACCTTTTTTTTAAATAAAAGTAAACTACACCTTTAATATATTTGGTTTTCCCCCCTGCTTTTCTTTATCTAGCAAAATGACATACAGTTACTGAAATAAATCTGCTCTTCCAGACTCCAGTGTGTCTCCTAAATTCATTACAGGCTATAATTGTAGATTTTATAAACTTAATGAAGCACCAAATATGTAATATTGTAATAATTACAGTAATTATTTGAAAACAGACCTGCTAAAATAGTCTGACACTGTAAAAAGGGATTAGTTGACTTTAGAAAGTGAGTACAATTAACCGAATACTAAAAAAATAGGTCAACTTAACAGTTACAATGTGTTTACTTACATTATCTTTGTGAAGTCTACTTGTTGCTTTCAATGCAATTGGTTTACTCACTTTAAAAAACTAAATGCTGGGTTTCACACAATCGATTTGTCGATTAGGTTAACTTATTATTTTTTTCTAATTTAAGTGGATTGAACATAAAATAATTAAGTTGTCCCAAAAAAAAAACGCAAGAATTGTGTTGTTTCAACTCATTTTAAATAAGTAGTTTAAGCAAACATCTTTTTACTTACAAACTGTGTACTTAAAGTCTTTCCACATTGAAAGCACATTCACACTTGAGTTGAGATGACATTGGGTCTAGTAAAGCCTGTGGCTCACATTGGACCACGTCACACGGGCCCCTGGGCCAATGGTTCCTCTCAACTGGTGCATAAACCTCATCATATATAATTCAGGTGGTGTTTAGGTCATTGGCACGCAATGAGCACTCGCAGAGTTGCTAAAAAAAACCACCAACTGCTGCTTATACCCTGGGGAAACTGCAGACCCCCCGAAATAAAGAGGGGACTGACTGAGCCTGACTGTCAGCAGTATAAACTTCTACTCGTTCAACAATGAGAGACATGTGGACACACTCCTGTCACCATTATTTGCAGATGTGGAACAGCACATTCAGAACTGACAAAACTTACTGCAGAGCAGGTCTTGGACTCAGTGTACCCAGAGAACAGGACCCTGAGGGGGGGAAACTGAACTATACATGCTGGACAGTAATGAGGAATGAGGAAGCACAGAAACTATACAACAACAGTCAAGGCCCATATATACACAGGGGAAATTTACTTTAAGAGTAATCAGATTACTTTTTCAAGTAATTAGTAACCCAGATAGAATTTTGAGGTTAAAACTACATTAAAAAAATGCCAATTGAATACTTTGATGTCAAAACGACATTAACTTGATATATAACATTGTTATCAACAAACACATTAAAAATACAAAATACAAAAAAATGAAAAATGGACTATTTTTTGACACCATACGTCAATTTTGACGTCAATGTAGTTTACATGCATCACAGGGATGCACATTCCAGTGTAATTTTGTCATTTGGAATCAAAGCTTGCAGATAAATATATCTTATATTTATGATGTTATTTTGGTGGTCAGAAGGGCATCAATCTGTGGATGTCAAATGAGCTTCATGGTTTTGACATCGATATGCTTTTTTTAATGTGTTTTTTTGATGTCATATTTGGAAATTAACATATTACCTTTTAGTTTCCAAGAAAATAGATCAAAAAGTTAATTGTTTAGCCCTTTATTGACTGATGTTTTGATTGAAATTAGGAGTAAGTGCAGATACAGTTAAAGTCAGAATTATTAGCTCACCTTTTATTTTTTTTTATTTTTTAAATATTTTCCAAATAATGTTTAACAGAGCAAGGACAGTATGTCATAATACTTTTTATTCAGGAGAAAGTTTTATTTGTTTTATTTCGGCTAGAATAAAAGTCGTTTTAAATTTTTTCAAAACCAATATAGGGTCAAAATTATTAGCCCTTTTAAGCTAATTTTTCTTTTCGATAGTCTACAGAACAAACCATGGTTATACAATAATTTGCCTAATTACTCTAACCTGCATAGTTAAACTAATTAACCTAGTTAAGCCTTTAAATGTCACTTGAAGCTGTGTAGAAGTGTCTTGATAAGTATCTAGTAAAATATAATTTACTGTCATCATGGCAAAGATAAAATAAATCAGTCATTAGAGATGAGTTATTAAAACTATTATGTTTAGAAATGAGTCGAAAAAAATCTTCTCTCCGTTAAACAGAAATTGGGGGAAATAAACAGGGGGGTAATAAATCTGACTTCAACAGTAGCCTACATGTACACAGTGTGTAAACATGATAATTGACACTAGATTAAATGTGAACATATATTCACTCATGTATCTCACCTGAACAAAAACAAATTCAGTATCCTTCGGGACACTTAAAATAAACAGAAACTGAGAGATGCAAACTCTGGGTATTCACTGCTGAAGAGTGTTTTTTGCATGCATCCTATTCTTTATGCCACCCAGAAAAAAAATACTTTGAGCTGAACATCAGCTGTTCAAATGGCTGCCTGAGGTTTATTCAATTCACTTTTTACTTTCGTGTAAAAGGTCTTCACATTTTTCATTTTTAATTGTACATTTTTCAAATACTTCCTGCCAATTCCTGCTAACAACAAATGTTTATGGTTGAATGTAAATAGATCATGGTCTATCGTTTGTCATCATGTTTAAGTCATGTTTCGAGTTTCTCAGAATTTCCATTAAGGGAGCATAATTGACATTGATGCTGGCTGATTGATTTATTTTAAGTCTGGATTATATATATATATATATTTATTTATTTATTTATTTATTTATTATTATTTTTTTTTTAGATATTTTTAAAAATATATTGTCTGCATCTTTTGCTAAATTAAATGCACACATTCTAAACAAAACATGTAAGAAAAAATAAAAGGGGAATCTTTTACCCATAAAATTTTGACTAAGTGTGCAAAATCTATATGTAATCATAAAATAATAAAGGCATTTAGCATGTTGAGAAATTGGCTTAATTGCGACATGACCGTCAGATTCGCAATACAATTAATTATTTGAATACAATATTCATTTGAATTTTGTGGTCACAATAGTCAGTATTTTGCACATAAATGAATTCCTGCTTCTTTCAGAAGAGGAAAGCACATCAGAGAGCTCAAACCAATGAGACATTTTTGCAGCAACACCTCTTGTCTCTCCTAATTATGACATCGGGAAAAACTCTTTTCAGAAATGTCAGGCAACTATTATGCTTTTTTTTTATGTCATTCATTTTCTTTTCGGCTTAGTCCCTTTATTAGTCTGGGTTCGCCCCAGCGTAAGGAACCACCAACTTCTCCAGCAGATGCCTTTCCAACTGCAACCCATCTCTGGGAAACATCCATACACACTTATTCACACTCATACGGACAATTTAGCTTACCCAACTCACCTATCACGTCTTTGGACTTGTGGGGGAAACCGGAGCACCTGAAGGAAACCCACGTGAACGCAGGGAGAACATGCAAACTCCACACAGAAATGCCAACTGACCCAGCCAAGGCTCAAACCAGCGACCTTCTTGCTGTGAGGTGAAAGTGCTACCTACTACGCCACTGTGGTGCCTTTTTATTGTTGTGCTTATGGTTTTATTATTAATAATAATGATAATATTAATAATACTATAGAAAACTCATCATCTGATACATACAAGAAAATTGTAAAAACAATTATACATGGTGCATCAAAAGATCCATATAAATTCTAAATTCCAGGTCTGATATAGTTAGTAAATAATGAAGTAAGTATATAAAGTCAATGTTTTTTTAAACGCAAATCATCCTAAAAGCAAACAACAAACAATGCTAATATTCAACAATGTGACCAGATTTCTGATATGGAAACCTGTGATTTAACATTCTTTCTTACATAGGCGGTTCTATTGGCCTATGTAAGAAAGAATGTTGACAATTTTGACTACTGAGCTAGTTGCCAAAATATGTTCAATGGGCCTATAAGACAAAAATCACTCATGTATCCAATTTTGATTCATATAGGCAAAGTATTTGAATAAATAATAAATTTCATTCAGATATTTTGCTGTATTTAACAAAAATCCATTATAAAAACACGGAACTCTTATTTAATTGCTTATTTAATTAACTCACTGCTGATATTAAATATTGTTTACATTTAAATGAGCCTCGTCATTCTGTCACTACAGCAACTTGAGTTGATTTTTAAAAAAAAATAGGCTTAAACAATTGACCCGAAACTGGCTGTCGCGCAACAAACGCTTCACAACTTTTGAAAAACTTCATCAGTTATCCACATTGGAAAGTTGTTCTTGGGTCATCTTGATGGAGCTGCGTCGTTCAAGAAGAAGCAGGGCTCTCCCCGCACACCTGAGGGACTTCTGGCTGGAGGGCGTCTCTCGCGTCGAGGAGCTCGCAGCGGCGGTCAGGTTAGACCACACCTACAGCTGCATCTCTGGCCCAGCGCTGGAGGAGCGACACCTGAAGAACGCGGCGGTCCTCCCAGTCCTCCGTCCCGCAGCAGCAGCAGCAGCATCAGTGTCCTCCTCAGTGGACGAGTGTCAGCAGGAGGAGCCGCTCTCCATCCATGGCTGGAGCGTGCAGGACTATCAGCACATCTACGGCTCCGTCATGGAGAGTCATTGTGGTCCCTACAGCATCGAGCGGGGCCTAAAGATCAAGCAACGGCTGTGGGAGAAGCTCCAACGGCCTTCATTGCTGGAGACAGAGTTGCCTGATGGACGAGTCTTGATCACGGAGAGCAGGTCCAGCAGAAGCAGCAGTGCTCCTCAAATCCACGTGGACATCAATGAAGAGCCACTGCCTCAGGAGGTGCCCCGAAGAAAGAGGCCCAGACACTGAGACATCATAGTGCCCCATGGAGGATCAAGGGCACGTATGTACATACTGTATATAGTGTATATAGTTATAGAGTTAGTATTTACATTAAGTTTTCTTTTCATTCTAAGTGCTTATAACTCTGCTGGATGTTTTAGTGATGTTCAGTGTTGCTGATGTGGCTCTTGGGTTCTGGTTATCAGGTTGTTTTGAGAGGTTTTCTGTGTTTTGACATGCGTTTGGCAGGGTTTTCTGAGCAGTCTCTCTGTGTTGCTGGTCAGTTGCTTGACTCCTCTGAGTGTTGGTTGGTCACTGTTAGGATAGGGTAGGGTAGGTTAGGTTAGGTTAGGATCCCTCACATGGTTTGCAGCTTGACGTGCTGTGAGGGCTTGTGTGCATCAGTGATGCTGAGAGCTTTACCACTGGTACTTCACAAGTACTGGCAGGGTCACCTATAGTGGACAGGTCTCAGCTGAGGTGCCAGACAAAGACAAACCACCTGATTCTGGATGGCAGAAGATTAGTCTTATGTCCCTGGGAGAAGATCACAATCTTATAATACTATCATAATTGCCTAAATGAGTGGGGTAAAAACATAAACAACACCCCCAGAACTTGTGAAAATAGTTTTTAGATAAAAAAAGAAGATTACTAGCTATTCTCAAAATAATTATTATGTCCTGCAAAAGAGATTCATACAGATTTAAATGGCACAAAGGTGCATTAATGATGAACTATATTTCTTTGTAAATTAATTCAATATTCTGAATTAATTTAATATAAAATTGTGAAATTATTTAGTTTAATGAAACGATTAGAGATTATGAAATGATCTGTAAATTAAAATATAAAACTGTCAGTAGGTGGCGATTATGCCTTATGAGTCTTATGGTTTGATTAACCTACGACTGAAAACAACTGA
>CAIGQQ010032765.1:8691175-8735685 GCA_903798035.1 Danio albolineatus
TATATATATATATATATATATATATATATATATATATATATATATGGGTGGTTGACGTATAAGCCAGTTTTTTTTACATTTTTATTTACTTGTAAAATTAAGCATTACAAAAATTGCACTGTGTTGTACTGACTCTTACATTTATAAAAACATATGTGGTCTTTTAGTTTTAGTATTGGAAATAGGCTATATTCGCCAATTTGCTACATTTGTGCCTAAAATTGTCATATAGTGTGACATTAGAATGATTCTGTATAAAATGAAAATTTATACTTTCTCTAAGTAACCAACTTCACCATAAATCTGTAACATTACTATCTTAAGATGTATATATATTTTAAGTGCATATTCATCAGATTTTGCTTTAATTTTCTACATAATTGTGCAAAGTAAGACATTTCTCCACAGTCTTCACATATATTTTAGATTAATTTTTAAAAACCTTGTAATAAATCAAGCAAAATGCTTGTGATTGTCGCTAATACTTTTCTTTTTGATCGATTGTCATTTTTATGGTTCACAAATTAAAAAGAAGTATTTTTATTGTCACAATTATTTTTGTCACACCAAATGACATAGTGTCACACTAAATGATGAATGGCACTACACCACAATTTATCAGAGTATAAATTGTTAAACAGTAACAGTAGTGTTAAGAGATTCACTTTTAATCTTAAAAAATCAGTTTTTATCTGAAAGACCATTTTAAATCACCATTTCAGACCATGTTAAATGCTATCAATCTGAGATGCTAGTCAATCTGAAAGAGTTTAGCCAGCCTGATCTCACGAGAAAACGTAAGTTTTTTTTAAGTTTTGGCAGCTTAGTGGCTAATTCGTACGAATTCGTACGAGTTCAGTCGTATGAAAATGTACGATTTAAAAAAGGAGGCGTGGCACCCAACCCCACCCCTAAACACAACCGTCATTGGTTGATGAACAAATCGTACTGAATTGTACGAATTACATCGTACAAATTCATACGAATTAGCCACTAATTAAAAAGTTACGAATTGTCGTGAGATAGCGTTGGTTTAGCAGATCTTCATTCAGTGATCCTTCAAGAGATGTAGGGGTCATGTTCATAATGGCATTCACTTCTTTTTTTCTCTTTCTGAATTTCCTTTGTGCCTCTCTCCACATCTCTCTGATTTTCTTTTGTTTTGGAGGAAGGGAGTGCACATTGAATACACTGAGTTGTCCTGTCCGTTTCTTTTCTTTATATCTGTTAATGAAAAAATAGTGAGGGCGCCACGGTGGCGTAGTGAGTAGCACGTTCGCCTCACAGCAAGAAGGTCGCTGGTTCGATCCCCGGCTGGGCCAGTTGGCATTTCTGTGTGGAGTTTGCATGTTCTCCCCGTGGTTGCGTGGGTTTCCTCCGGGTGCTCCGGTTTCCCCCACAGTCCAAAGACATGTGGTACAGGTGAATTGAGTAAGCTAAATTGTCCATAGTGTATGTGTGTGAATGAGAATGTATGAATGTGTTTCCCAGAGATGGGTTGTGGCTGGAAGGGCATCCGCTGCGTAAAACAAATGCTGGATAGGTTGGCGGTTCGATCCGCTGTGGCGACCCCTGATTAATAAAGGGACTAAGCCGAAAAGAAAATGAATGAATGAATGAATGAAAAAATAGTGATAGAACAGTGATTCGTAAAATAAAATTTAAAAATAATAATAATAAAATAAAAAAAAAATTACATTCAGATTTTAACCCCACCATCTTGACATTAGTATTGTGTTGAAGTTATTCTAGACATGCTAGACTTTTAACCTATTGTATGTGATATGTGGAAACTGGCATGATTTCCTTTCCCTCAGGACCTCCTCTCTCCTTGCATGGTCAGCATTAAGTTTTTTCCTATATTTTTGTGTCCTCTCTTTACTTGGCATTTAAGCTGATGTAAATAAAAAAAACTGCATATATAAATAAAAAATGCATTAATTATATAGGTAACTTAATAATCACCCTCTTTTTAAAAAATAATGTTTTGAAAATGTGTTTATTTACCATTTTAAAAAGGTGTGTGTAATATGGTGTGACAATAAAATCATATGGTGTGACTTGGAAAAACTCACTTGATATGACAAAGTGTCACACCATATGACATTTTGTTCAGTTAAGCTAATCTATCGGATAAGTAAAAACAGCTAGCTTGTAATTAGCATATGGGTTGCCACATAGCAGCAATGCTTTTTAGGAATTAATAAGTGAAATTTGCAAAAAAACATTTAATTTTTATGTAAATCATGTCACACCATAAGACTCAAATCACTGACCATTAGTGATCATACGAGATACAGAGCTTTTAAACAAAAATGTAAAAAAATCAGAGCTCACCTTTTGACCATCCAAACCCCTCTAGAGAAGAAACTGCAACCTCCTGTTTGAGTGTGGACCTCTTCATTGTAATTATGTCTAAATTATTGCCCGTTCAAAAAATAAATTGTACTGTCACACCATATGAGGTTCATTTTACGGACATAATCTATTTGGTCAGAACTTGGGTTAAAATCATGCACAGGCATCAAAACTTTCTCTGTCTATTAAAAAGGCCTTTTTCTTTCATTTAAATAGTAAAACTATCAGTTATTTATACTTTGCTGGCATACATTGCCATATTACTAAGGACAAACATGGCCCGGACAGTCACACCATATGACAATTTTGAGGTATAGATAAAAAAATTTAAGTAGAGGTCTTTATACATTTAACTAGATATGGTATGCTATAATAATATATTGTGGGAGGAACCACATATAGGTTTATATTTTTAACAAAAACCTATTTTCATTAGTATATGACATTATGGACAGGCAGAATTGCATGTCATGTCATCCACCCATATATATATATATATATATATATATATAGTTCAAATAATTCAATTATTCAATTGTATCAATGTTGTGTTAATAATTGTAATTTGCTTAATTGTAATTTTTGACTGTTAATTTGTCTTATTTTCTATATTATGTAGGCTAGTAGTTTCTATAATTTACTATAATTCCATATGGTGTAATTTATTATAATTTTACATAATTCAGAACAACGAAGACAATAAATATTTTTACTTTACATGTTTGTTTATTTATTTATGTGTGCGTGTAGCTGAGCCAGTAAAAATCTTGGCTTGGCAAGTGAAAATCAGAAAAGCTGCCTTTACTGAACTATGAGTAAAAACCCTTAAAGGATGTGACACACCAAGCTAATGGTCGGCTGTTGGTGAGCATCTGTCAGGTTAGTTTGTTTGGTGTGTTCCAAACGTTGTCTCATGTTTACCTAAATATCAGACTTATTTGCAAGAGTGAATCCCACTTGTGATCAAGTAGTACTGGGAAAATGCTTTGATTATGGTTTGTATGTGTGCAGCACTAGTTCCGATTTCCATGTAAAGGATGACAATAACGATACTGCCACCTGAGTTTATGGAAAGATGCATCTTCTCTTGTAGGCACAGAATGTAGATTCTCATTTCAGTCTGCTGTTGTCTGTTTGGTGTATTCATGAGCAGCTTTTTGGTCCAAAAGGCACCAGACATAGCCAACTGGAGGCGTCAACACAATTTTTTTTTTTTTTTTTTTAACATCAGCTTGCTGTATCCTGAGCTTTACACTGAGCGGTGTTTGAGATTTTAACATTGGCCTTGCAAAGAATTTATATGTATAAATGCATTTCAAAAATCAATTAATGCTCTTGTAATATTGACACACTGTGGTGTCCAAAATAATAGCGTGTCAATATTTTCAAGGTATATGAGGTTTCAAGGTATTGAAGTTAGAATTTTCTGTGTTATAACACTACAAGACAGTCCTGCTAGATAATTTAATTCCTTGATTTAAATATACAATTAAAATGTGGTTTTAATATGAATCTCAATCCATCCTGTACCTGTTTCTCTGCAACAGCTCTGGGTTTGGATAACGAGCTGCCTGACTATGACATGGACTCAGAGGACGAGACTTTATTAAACAGGCTCAATCGTAAGATGGAGCTCAAACCTGTGCAGTTTGAGACCATGATGGACCGGTTAGAGAAAGCCAGCACCAATCAGGTAACAGCAACTGCATCGGAGACCTAAGTTGTGTACTTGAGTTGTGTAAAGTTAATATATTATCATAAAAGCATTGATTATAAATATTACCATGCACGTTTTTTTTATTTTTTTTATTTTTTTTAATAAAGTTTGGAGTTTGAAAGATGTCTAATGGCCCGTTTCCACTGAGTGGTACGGTACGGTACGGTTCGGTTCGCTTTTAAGGCCGTTTCCACTGTCTAAAAGCGTACCGAACCGAACCGTACCGTACCGTACCGTACCACTTTTTAGTCACCCTTTGCAAAGGGTCCCAAGCGTACCAAAGCGAGCTGTAAGGCGGAGCTAGACGCGCAGCTGAACGCCATTGGCTTACAGAGATACGTCATTTGCTCATGCAACAAGCAGAATGAAAACAAAAGACCCGCCATGTTTAATACACAGCCGAGAGACAATGGTCCGAAATAATATCAGCATATAATAGCGAGCCATGGTCGACCCGAGCTTAAACAAACCTTGTCGTCGTCTTGAACAGCCACCATGCCGAGAGAAGAGCAGACTTTTATGGGATTACGATCCCATAAACGCGAGTGGGCGAGTGGTTTCGCTTTGTCGCTCGCGTGCGCGTCAATGTTTGAAATAACAAAGTTCTTAACCTGGACTATTATTAACTCGGAATGACGGACTTACTCTCTAACGAGAGAATAATGACGGAGAGGCTACATGTACTGGTGAAGATTAAAGCTACAGATGAGAGGTTTGCACAGACGGGGCTCTTTCGTATTGTTTTTGAACCTAAATGAGGCATACATGTCTGCTGTGTCTAGTTTTTCTGTAATTTGGTAACATCGGAGACTGTGTGGGGCTGTGTGTGTTTATATATGCTGCATTTATTTACTTATTTGATATAATCGCGGACCGTAGGCTATTTCGCATCATTGATCTGCAGTTATAATCAGATCATGTTCAGTCAGTAATGAACATTTATACACCAGTGTTTATGTGTATAATAAAGAATCTGTTTTGTGAGAAGTGCTTCTCGTATGATTTGTGAACTACCCATAAAGATTTACTGTAGACATTTCCTCGAGCGAAAAATGACGTCGACAAACTTTCTGTCGTACACCACGCCCACCAAAAGAGTACCCTTTTGCAGTGGAAACGCAAGCCTGATAAAGGTGACCCGTACCCACCCGTACCGTACTGTACCACTCAGTGGAAACGGGCCATTAATGTTTCAATAGTGTTCTGTTGATCAAATTTAATTTATTTAATACCAGTACATATGTTTTATTTTAATATATTTAATTTCAATGATCGCATGGCTGATTTGTTTACATTGCATCTGAGATATTACAATATTAATATTTTTTTTTTTTGCAATTTGAGTTTTAATACATTAATTTATGAAAATGGAGCTCTGGATTCACTTATTTATCTTTAAACATTCAATGGTTTCAGTTGGTACACACACCCTGTAATTCCATCACTTGTCTTTTATCCATGTGTTGTTTCAATGGTCAAATACACACAGATGTTTTGTTCCTATTTACAATAACATGTATTAACAGATCAGTATAGCAAACAACAACAATTTGTGGTTATTAATATAGTAATTGATTAATAATAAGATGTGTGGGGTAATAAACTGAAAATTGTTTACTAATGGAATTGGCAGACAAGCAAAGATTCACACTTATTATAATAGTAATAATAATAGGTGTTTTAAAAGAACATTATTTTTATGAAATATAATGTTAACAATACATGCTTATATAGTATTCTTTAAAAAAAAACATTTGATTTCTAAACATCTGTAAATTATTGATTTTGCACCCATTAAGTAGCCATACAATCACAGTAAGCACAGTCTACAATCCGTTTTGGGGTTGATAAACACTTTGCAAACCATGTAAAACGCACTTCGCATGTCACTTATTCTCACCTTTCTTTGTATCTCAATAATTGTTTTTTAGTTGGTCACTCTTCAGGAGGCAAAGCTGCTGCTAAATGAAGATGATTACCTGTTGAAGTCCGTGTATGACTACTGGGTGAGGAAGAGGAAGAACTGCCGGGGGCCGTCTCTCATCCCACAAATCAAGCAGGAGAAGAGGGATGGCTCCACCAACAGTGATGCTTATGTGGCCTTCAGGCGTCGCACAGAGAAGATGCAAACTAGAAAGGTATGTTAGAGGGCTTTCTGACAGGACACTTTCTTACTTTACAAATGTGAACATTTATTGACAAGTGCAACAATAATCAATATTCAGATCTGCTTGTTAATGCTCCTGTTGACCCAGAAAGAGTATATTTCTAAAAGAACATCATTCACATATTGCTTTAAAAGCTTAAAAATATATAAACACTGAGACCTGTGGTAGTGATCAAAATTATATTTTCTAAGTAACTATTCAAATGGAGATTGCACTGTATTATAGGCCAATAGGTGGCAACATGTAACCATAAAAAAACGTTTGTCAATAAAATTGTTTGTTGAATATTCACTCATGCAGATTTATGCCCTAATGAACTTGGAAAAAGTTGAATTATTAAAAAAATACATTTTGGCTTGAATGTTTTATGAAATCTTTTAAACATGCTGCAGCAAACAAGGTTTTTCATTGATGTTATTTGTTGGACCTAGATTGAACAGCTACTAGAGCCCATTCCATCTCTGATCTTTCTTTCTCTCTCTCTCTCTCTCTCTCTCTATAGAATCGCAAGAATGACGAGGCATCTTATGAGAAGATGCTGAAGCTGAGGAGAGAGTTCAGCCGAACCATAAGCATCCTGGAGATGATCAAGAAGAGAGAAAAGAGCAAACGAGAGCTGCTGCATCTGACGCTGGAAGTCTTTGAGAAAAGGTGTGTGAACATTTCTTCATAGTTTCTTTTGAAATAGACTTCAAATATGATCTTCAAATATTCATGAAATCAGTACTCAAGAATAGCAACATAACAAAAATGTTATATTTTGAGTTGAGCAATTAATTCATGCTAGTGCTAAGGCTATGTCTTGGTTATCTTAATGGCATTCCTTCTGTGAAATAAGCATTTTAACGTAATATTTAACGTAATCTTAACTGAAACAGGAGGACAGTGTGGGATATGGAGCAGCCTTTTATAACGAGCAAATATAATTTTTTTTTATGGTACTGCTTTAATCATATGGGTTCGATATATTTTGTGCACACATTGCCTGTACATTGAATGAATGTGTGTACAATGCATTTTCACTTCTGGGCTTCCCGTAGAGTGGTGTTGCACACAGCATGGTTAAAAACAAATAAGGAATTCAGATCGACACAGCTTGGTTACAATTTATTAATTGTCTAAATTTGCAAGAATTTAGGCAGACCTTTGGTTTAAACACCCATTCACAGGAACAAATGATTGATTTCAGCATGCAGCAGTAGAGTCTTGAAGGGCAGGTTGTATCAGAGACTAGAGAGCATTTGATTAGTCAGAAGATTTGATGAGGAACATAAGTATGAGGTATCTTAAAAAAAAAAAAAAGTTTATTCATTTTGCCAGAAGTAACAAACCTGAAGATATGAATGTTTATATCTTCTGAATGTGAATTTTGTCTCTGTTTTGGATCCCACTAAATTGTAGATTACATTACGACTTACTGATATTAACACCTAAAAAAAACTGTGTTTGATTTCACTGGGACTTTAACCACTACTCTCCAACCTAATAAACCAAATAAATAGGCCTGCCCTACATGTTTTTTTACTTAAATGACAAATTTAGATTACAAAATGAAAACACTGGCTGAATCCTTTTAAAGAACCGGCATAGGCTGTTTTTTTTCCACCATCGTATTTTTTCTTTTCTTTTTTTCTTTTGTCAAATAAAAATAGCCGGCTACCTCAAATCGATCGCTCCGAAAAATAGGCCTATGCTTTTAATTAATGCTCCGTTCTAATTCTTATATCACAAGCCTCTGTCAACATTTGTAATATAAGTCATTAAAGATTATGTCTTGAGCATCTGGTTTTACCTGAGCTAATGTGCTTTTATTTCCTCTCACTTGCGGTTCATGTGCGCGCGCTGCGTGTGATGAAAGACAATGACAAGGCTCACGTGTTGGCTTTTTGTAAAGTATAGGCTGCTATTGCATTAACAATTTTGATGTTTACATAGGATATTGCATTCATTTGCATACATGTTTTATAAGCTGTAAAATGAAACCCTTAGTTTAAATCGACTGATCACACCGAGCACACTTTTCCATTTCAAAAACGCAAGGTGCACCACGCTGCCTTTTTTGTCGACTAGGAAAAAAAAGAAGCAGTGTGCTCTACTAGTCTCCACTAGTGTCCACTAGTCTCTCCTCAATTTTTAAATGTTCTCTGCAGTCGTTTTGACAACACAAACACTGCTGTCGCCTCAACAGAAACCCTGCCTCTGCAAAACACTCGTGGCCGTTAATTAAACATTCAAAAGATACGCCTCTCAATTTAAAAAGCACGTTCGCTGAGATCGGCCCCTTATGCAGCCAAACCTTAAAAATATCTAAAAGAATATTTTTAAATCATTTAACTGATGCCATTAATCGGTTAAAAATGCACCCTTTCTGTTAACAGTTAATCACTTATTTTTAACATCCCTACTCAAACTGTCAATTTGCTGTAAATGCGATGACGATGTGTGATGGTGAAATGAAACATTAATAAATAAATCCATGTTGCAGTTAATTTGTAAAATGTCACAGCTTGTGTAGATAAGAACTTACGGGGGGTACAAGTGTTTGTTCAAGAAGCCAGAAAGAATTTTAAATGACTCCCCTCTCTCATCACTGCTCTAACATTTTGTTTCACAATGTTTTGTGTATTTTAGATATCAAATTGGAGACTTCTCTGGAGAGGTTCTCAATGAAGTCACTGTACCTCTGGCAGAGAAAACCGTTTACCCTGCTCCCATATCCCTACCCATCAGCAGTCGGCACAAGACAGAGAACAAAATTAAGGTAAAATCCAACAGCAGGAGTGAAGAAGAAACAAAAACTCAAAAAAATATACAAAAAATGTATGTGCTCACTCATCATTATAAAAAACATATCTGGCTGTTTCTTTTCTCCAGTCACACAAAACTGGGCCCAAACACCTGCACCCCTTCACCGTTAAGCCTGAACCTCATTTTGACTTTGTGCGTTCTCATAAGAAGTACAACAAGAGGCCCAAACTTGATACGTTTCGTCAGACTGGTTGGCCAGAGCGAATACAGACCATCAACAAGGCAGACATTAAACAGTACGACTTCCACAGCTCTGGAGAAGAGGATTATCCACTGGTTAGTGTTTGGCTGCACCTTCTCGTGTACATGTGTTGTATTTAAATATTAGCATAGATAGCTTATCAATTATGTATTTTTCTTTTCTGAAGTCTCCAGCATCAGAACCAGATGAAGAGAACGATCCTGACGGAGTCTTTGCCTTCAGACGGAAAGCTGGCTGCAGTTACCATGCTGTGAGTTTCCTATTCAATATCAGCGCTGGCTATAGATCATGAAAAAATCAGCAACTGTGCAAATCAAAGCTGGTTGATGTAGGAGAAAGGTTATATTTTATTATTAAAGCTGCTGTGAAATGACTTAAAGCATTTGTTCTCAAGGCTTTTGATTTATACACAAAGATCTTCAAGTCCTAGTTTATCTCCACTTTTGCGATTAGTTACAAAATACAGTCGTACAAAGTACAGTTGTACTCCACTGTAGTGGAGAGAAGCACAGGATTGAAAAAAATCTTACATTGCCATATTTTGTTTTTCTGCGATATATATTGCTTGAACAGCTATACTTAGAAATGATTTGAATGGGTGATTTTCTGTGTCATGTAAATCATGTATAAAAAATAAACAAATTGAAAGCAAAATAATTACAATGGAGCAATAAAAAAGTAATGTAAACAGTGCTTTATGGTTTTTCGGAGTCAAACAGTAATCATGTACAGAAACCGTATAGTCCTTATCGTGTTAATTCAGTAAAATTAGCCTTCACTTTTTTGTGCTCAAATGGTTTAAACTCTCTTGAAATGTCTTTACAGGGCTTGAAGTGAACCTTTGCTTCGTAGCACTGGTGCTCCTAACTTTAAAAACTTAGTCACACCAGCCAAAATTGTCACACCCACCAAAAATTTTGTGCACCATTACTACAGGTTTTATTAACAGATTTATTGCATTTGAAATCATCCCGACAATTAAATGAAGGATTAAACAGGAAATCTCACACTTAACATGTGTAGATTCATTGGCAAACACTGTTACCTGAAAACTTTATCACACAGACTTCATAAATTCCGCTACATTCATTCTTCCATGGTGGGGCACCACACCAAATTTCCTCCCGTCACGACTACATTACAGCTTCTCATTCAAAACATTCAGTCATTGTTTTTTTTTTAATATAGCGGGTTATAATTGCACCAAAACTTATTAAACCGTAAGTGAATTATAACAGCGTGAACTTTTCTGTAACCAAAGTAGTGCTGTGCGTTATTTGTTTAACTCTTTAAGGTTACATGTTGGCTGACTGACAGAGCTACCTGATGCGTGAGGCCAACATACAGGTGTAGCTTTCAGTTAAGATGATCAGTTCCATAAATTTACTTTATAGATTAAGGTCTATGGCTCTGTATACAATGACTTTATCTTGCTGGAGTTTATTGCCGCTTCACTTTACTTCAGGACACATTAATGCTGCTCTGTAGGTCTGTTAGAGAGATTCATAAATTCCTAGCAAATGTAATAAATGTTGGAGACATACTTGTTACATAAATTCACTAAATCACAGTTCAGCAGCATGGAAAGAAGTTGTGTGCATGAACAGAGGAAATCAGTACGCAAGCAAAGAGACCCACATGCTCGTATTATATAAATGCGATCTCACCTGGTAATGCTGCACTCACGACATTTGTCATTGAAACGCCATAGGTAGTTGGTAGATCTGTGTAAAAGGTCTGCCGCCTCAGCTGGGAAAAAATCCTGGAGGAAACACTGGACTTTACAGTGAATGGCTTTAGGAGTCTTATCCACTTTTCGAAAAGTGTATCGTTAATCTCCTTTGTCATTATTTGTAACTTTAGGTGGTTTATAAAACAATATCTGTCAGTGTGCTTTTCATTCTCTCATCTTCAGCGCTTTACATTTTTGCTGCTGTAGCTCCCCATCACCTGAAGGCAGAAAGTATTGACTGAATGATTGACAGCTGATATTAACCAATCCAGTCACGTCCAGTTCTAGAGCAGTGTGCCATACAGAAGAGCTTGAAGGCTGCGCTCCGCGTTTTTAAGTGCAAAGATGCATTCTGTGTTAATGTCTCCTAAATCTGTGCATCCGTTGAACAATTTGCAGTGAAAACCGGTTGCATGACAACAATTTTATGCACTCGCACAAATGCTCCATGTTATGAGGTTGCAGATCAAATTTCGGGCTCACATCTGACCAAACTGGTCGCAATTTCAAGCCCTGCTTTAGAATGCATGAAAATGACATATTTTCAGTCTGTTATGGTTATACTTTGCAATGACTCCACAAATCTCATGTATTTTCAACTGGTTGTGTCGATCACTATAATCCCAACTCAATAGTGCATATCCTGCGATGTGACTATTGCAGACGCACACATAGCGATATCAATGTTGAAATGATATATTGTGCAGCCCTACTGCAGTGAATGATTTAGAATAAATTTCATTGAAAATGGATTTCACACAGTCCTTATTAGAAGAAAGTACTATGGAGAAATTAATGTATATAAGATGTTTTATATTTGTTTGGTTTTTTAAAAAATGTTTTATTTTAAGCCATCTTAGGTGGCTGAGCCAACTCTAGCAAGTTTGTTTAATAGACTTAATATTACAGTTTATAATTTTTTTATCACGTTTCCCTCGTCCCCCATTTTAAAGAGTCTTTTCAATCATAATGTTGTCAAATGCATAATTTTATATATAAATGTAAATAAAGAATATTATTTTTATTTTATATTACTGCAAATTTTGTCTTAACAAGAACACGCTGCATAAGGACCTTTAAAAATAATTGTTTGATCGTTGTTTATGAATTAAATAAAATGGTAGTTCAGAATATTAAATGAACAGAAAACATGTCATAAATGTGACAGTTTCCTACTCTATCCTTCCCTACATTACTCTACATCAGGGCTATTCAATTGGCGGCCCGCGGGCCGAACCTGGCCCCCAAGACCATTTTTTCTGGCCCTCCAATTAGTTTGAACAAGACATCAGAAATAAATTTAGTTCAGTCGAAAAACAGCCGCTATAGTTATGAAGTGAAGTGCGCCTGTTCAATACAGCACGAGCTGCAGTTGAAGGCTGCGCAGAGCGTGAGTCACCTGACATTAAGCGAGTGGATCTGGCAGCCGGAAACACTTGGATATTTTTGTAGAAACTGCCTTTTGTACAATGCACTGATATTGTTGTTAGGGATGCCACGATTCGCCGATTTCACTGCGCTTTTATTCGTCACGGTTAATTATTCGTAAAGGCTTCTCAATTGCGCGTTTCTGTTGTACAGAACGAAACTGCTGCAATTAAACAGTTATGCCACCTGTGCGCTAGTTTAAAGTCCCGAGCTTGTACGCCGATGCCAATGCAAGCACACTGGATTAACTATAGCGGCGCGCCGTTCCACTATTACATCCTTTCCGCGCGCATGTTTGTTATTTCTAGAATACGCCAATGTGTGTGCGCAAGCGGAACAACGCGCTCGATGGCGGCTATCCGGGCGCACGCATTAGAAAACATTGCGGTGAGGTTGTGCGTGGCTTTCAGTGCAATGTAAACAAAAGATATGTTAGACGAATTATTATTAAAATGATTATGTATGTACACTCTCAGAAATTAAAGTACAGGGCCTGTCACTGGGGCAGTACCTTTTCAAAAGGTTCATGTACCCAAAGAGTCCACCGTGGACCCTCACAGGTGCATATTCGTACACAAATGTACCTAAAAAGTACCTTTGAGGTACCATTATAGACGCTTCAGATACAAATATGTACCTTTTGAAAAGGTACTGCCCCAGTGACAGATCCTGTACCTTTATTTCTGAGAGTGTATGAACACAGATTATAACACCAGTTAATCTAAATACTTAGACCTACCTAACATAAAGCTTATATTTACATTAGATGCAATTACCGTGAAACCATGATTATTCATCAGACTATAATCGTACAACCAAAATCTATAATTGCTGCATCCATAATTGTTATGCAGTTCAAAACATATGAATGTGTTTGAATGTAGAAGAAGCTTACTTAAACAATGCACTGCTTTTGTTGTGCTTTGAAATAAAACATTTGAAGGTTTGTTAATAAAGCCACATTGTAAAATGCACTGATATTATGTACAACATACATACATTTTAATGTAGAAAAAGCCAACGTGGGTGTCTTAAGGAGCAAAAATGCAACATATGTAGTTGCGTCCTCACTCATATTGCAAGTCATACCTCTCCGGCCCTTCGTTTGGGATGCTCTTCATGAACCGGCCCCCATGACAAACTAATTGAATAGCCCTGCACTACATGGTCTGTAATGCTTCATGTAAAACTGTCACTAGAGACCAAACCAGTTTTTTGTACTCATTTTCCATAGATTCTGCCATTCTTGCTTTAGTAGTTGGTTAATGTTGACTCAGTGGTGCTTTTAATTTTTTGGGGGGATTGTTAAATGTGTGTTATGTGTCCTCAGCCGGTGGTGGATCAGAGCTGTTCTCCTCATTGGCAGCAGACGGGTCAGGATCAGCTGTGGCAGCGGAACTGTCTCACTGCCCTTTCTGTGCCCAGACGGTGCATCGCAGTGGCATGTAGGAGGGTGGGCAGAGGTGGCAGGTATGGCACTATTTACACTTTTTACATTTGACCTTTTAGCTTTTTCTTTCCGAGTTGTTCTTGAGTTGATTTATTATTATTTTTTGTAATTCACACTATTTCTTGCAATTTAAGATTTTTCTTTCTATTTTTTTATTAAATTTTTCTTTAAAAAAATACACATATATTTTAATGTATTTAATAGTCTTTAAAAATTATTTCTCAAGATTTTTCTCAGAATTGAGTAAACATTTAGTTAAGTCAAAATGAAGATCTCACTGTTATTTCGTTCTCAGAATTGCAACCTTTTTTTTCTCAATTTGATTTATAGAAACAAAGTCAATTCTGAGAAAAAAGGGCAAAATTACAAGATGTTAATTCACAATTGCTAGTTTTATTTGCAAAATTGTAAGATATATTATTTACAGTTGAAGTCAGAATTATTAGCCCCCCTTTTTTATTTTTTAGCCCAAATTTCTGTTAAACGGAGATTTTTTCAACACATTTCTAACATAATATTTTTAATAACTCGTTTCTAATCACTGATTTATTTTATCTTTGCCATGATGACAGTAAATAATATTTTACTAGATATTTATCAAGACACTTCTATACAGCTTAAAGTGACATTTAAAGGCTTAACTATGTTGATTAGGTTTACTAGGCAGGTTAGGGGAATTAGGCAAGTTATTGTATAATAATGGTATGTTTTGTAGACTATTGAAAAAAAGATAGCTTAAAGGGGCTAATAATTTTGACCTATGATATTTAAAAAATAAAAAAAAAATAAAAGAGGGGCTAATAATTCTGACTTCAACTGTATATGTAAGACATATGTAAAATAAATGACAGATTGTGCCTATATCTGAAAGCACTGTGTCGTTCATCACTAGGGTTGTTTTGGATCGCACCTCATCAGATCTGGACCGTTCACTCGGGCACCTGGACCCTGATACGCTTTATCCCTCCGCGGGCTCTTGTGTGCCTGACCTTCCCGTCCTCACAAACACAAACTCTCACGTCTCTCAACGGTCTCTGACACAGCTTCTCGGTGACATCCAGGCCTGCAGGTGGAAGTTTTTCCGTCCTCGGCCGCTGCAGGACAACTCCAGGGCTGAGGAGAAGAAAGGGAGCCCGCCGGTGGAAAAAAGTGGAGGGACAACACTGTCTAACAGTGTGTCAGGTGAGGCATCTGAGCTCAAGGGCACTTGCAAAGTCAATCTAAAGAATTTTGCTGAAAATATCTTTTCACCACTGTACTCTTCTATGTTTTACATCAGGGTTTTTCAACTAATTCTTTCACTTTTTATATATTTATTTATTATTTTTTTAATGTGCCCCACCTATTGATTTGATGGAAAACTAGCACTATGTACATAAAACTGGCCAGTTCAGAAGCTCTCAGTGGTTGTCAGTTAATGGATTGAATTCTATATGCTGAACACAATGTTTTTTGATACATTCTACATTGCTTTGATACATTTGAACAGGCTTCATTTAGGTGCACACATAAAACTGTGTTTTATCCTCATGTGCACAATACCATTATGGGTTATAATTGTTGCTTAAAGTAAATGTATTGAGTTGTGAAGGCCTGGTTTATAAATTTTTTCATGTGACTACATTCATTCCTTTTTGTTAATGTTGAAGACGTTTATGCCGTTTAATGTGTGTTGTGAAAACCATGATGTTTTTGTCAGGGTTCCAATTATTTCTAAAACATTTGCACAAAAAAAAATTTAAATTAAAATTTAAAAAATATTTTAACAATTTGCTTTTTATTAGCCTTATGTCTTTTTGTAAACCGTTGATCCAAACAAAACAAAAATACAAACTTTACCCAAAATGAAATGTCTTGTTTAGTTTCTTGAGTAAACTGCTTTATTGCCACCTAGTGGTGAAAATTAAACTGTTTCAATTTCTTCTCATCCACAGAATATTAACATTTCTCCCCATATCATTGCCCATCCAGGTGGATTCACAGAAGAACAGTTTCAGTCCCATCAGCAGCAGCTGGTTCACATGCACAAACAGTTACAGCAGCAAGAGCTGCAGCAGAACTCCACAGCAGCAGAAGCTCACTTACACCTGCATGTGAGTGTAACCACACTGTTGTACACTGATTTGCCTAATTAACCTAACTTGTCCAATTAACTTAATAACCTAATTAAGTCTTTAAACCTCTTTAAGCTCACTAGTTTCTTGCAAAATAAATAGAAATAAGTATGTACTTAATTTAGAATGTAAAAGAATGTAGTTATAAGAAGTTTGTCTATTACTACTAATACAAAGTCAGTAGCTACTAGTTTCCACCATTCTTCAAAATTTCTTCTTTTGTATTCATCAAAAAGAAAAAAAACTCAACCAGTTCTAGAAATAGTGGAGGGCGAGTGGATGATGACAGAATTAGTATTTTTTATTTTTTGCTATGACTTTAAGGAGAAAAAATGAATTGTGATCATGATCTCATCTGTGTGTTTGTCTTAGACTCTGGACTCGGCTGGTGCTCATTTTGCTGCCTCTGCTGTCATCAACACTCCCAACAATGAAAACAGACCCCAGATTGCTAGTGTCAATGGCGTCCTTCCCAATTCAGGCAAGTGCAGCTCCAGAATTGTGAAAAGATTGTGCAAAAGCTGTGAAATATAAAGCATTCTCTACATAAAAGTGTCTGATTCAATAGTTCTTTGTTGTCTTTTGTTCCAAATATTATATAACTATAAACGGCTTTATGAAACTTTCTTAACAGAATGGAGAGCAGATTTGATTTGGACCTTTTATATAACAATATCAGCCTCTTTGTGGAGTGTTTAACAGAAGGAAAGACTAGCGTGATTGACTGTTGAATTATTTCTCTGTTCTCTTTCTCCTTCAGGAAGCTTCAGACAAGTCAAAGTAAACCGTTCAGCTCCGAGTGGAGGTGGTGGTGAATCAGGCTCTTTAGTGCGGAGTCCACAGCTGGCCGTCCCTCAGTCTCTGCCCCACGGCCACGGGCACCTGAGCACTGTGAGCGCTGTGTCTCCTGCCCACACGCATCACACCGCTCGCCTCTGTGCCCCTTCACCCTCAGCCTTAAAGCTGGCCAGTGTCGCCAGCAGTCTGGACCGGGTACCCAAGGTCAGCCCCACTAGTGCCATCAACGTTGCCAGGTCTGAATCTTTAATTAGTTCTTTCTTTCTTTCTTTCTTTCTTTCTTTCTTTCTTTCTTTCTTTCTTTCTTTCTTACTTTTTCTTTCTTTCTTACCTTTTCTTTCCTTCTTTCTTTCTTACTTTTTCTTTCTTACCTTTTCTTTCCTTCTTTCTTCCTTACTTTTTCTTTCTTTCTTACTTTTTCTTTCTTTCTTTCTTTCTTTCTTTCTTTCTTTCTTTCTTACTTTTTCTGTCTTTTTCTTTATTTCTTTGGTAAGATGATAAAAATTCTGATATTTTTCAGAATCAGAAATAAAACGTTATACTCCATGTTCAAAAATTGGCATTTATTCACAAATAGCTTGTTTTTGTAACATTTCTTTTGCTTGCCAAGCCTTAGTTTAAAAAAAATAACCGCAATAAAAAAGAGGTAAAACTTTTTAATATTATTTTTGTGTTTATTGTTAAGTATTTTTTTTTTTTTTTTTATCTTTTTTTATTTTGAAATGTTTTTTTTTTTTTTTTTTTTTTGTAATTTTTAGGAGTTGTTGTTTTAGTTTTTGGTGTGAAGTGATTCATCCAAAATAATTTTAATATTATTATTATTATTACTAATGTTAAAAATGGTTGGGGTACTTAATTTGATCTAAACCATGATGCTCATGCATATTTCAAAAGAATGACATTTATTCATTCATTCATTCATTCATTTTCCTTTTGGCTAAGTCCCTTTATTAATCCGGGGTCGCCACATCGGAATAAACCGCCAGAATGACATTTATTTAAAAAGTAAATAGTTTATTATTACATATTATAAATGTCCTTAACGTCACATTTTTTAAAGGGGTCATACCACTTTTTTCTCCAACAGTTCGCCAGACTGCAAGCCATGCTGGTTCAAAAAACTTAATTGAGAAAAACACAACAGAAAAAACAAAGGAAGAATCTTATTGATGTATAGTTCATTTCATGTTTTCATTTAGACATGATGTATAACAGGCTCCTGGTAGCCCTAAAAATCATTTAGAGATAACATTATGTCTCCTTTTCAGCACCAATCCAAATGTGTGGATGCTTTGTTTATTGGAAGCTAATTTCATTACGCAGTGCACAATAAAATGCAATTTTCACTGTAAAGGTGCTTCTGAAGTGGCATTTTATGTTTTTAACGCAGACAGTTTAATGATGCTCAGAGGTGGCATAATTACATTTACATACAGATGACAGCTGTATACTCTCATACTGGGGCTGAAGTGGCTCAGAGCAGATGTAACGTGGTTTGGTATTGGATGTTTAGTAACTCACCTGTGTTTGCAACTCACCAAACTTGCTTTGGAACATGAACCACAGCACATTTTATATATATATATTCTGGAAAATGTGGTCTATTTTGGAATTATAATTCTAAATTTTGCAATTATTTTAAGATTAAAATATATAATATAACTGAAATTATATGTTTTTTTATATGATATCTGACGTTTATGCATTTCTTATTATCACAGGGAGAATCACGAACCAGAGAGGCTGGCTCTCAATGGATTATCAGAGACAACAGTGGCCATGGAGGTCACATAGCCCATCCAAAACCACACGGACTCCAGAGCTCAGAGCTGTGCGCTTCTACACGGACTTATACCCAATAGCAGCATATCAAAATATAAAGAGAAATTTGTCAATATTATAAGTGTACATTTTGTAAAATTGGGAATTATCACTACCTTGTAAAATAGTATATTTGTATCATTAGTCTGTCATTTCTGTTACTTGAAATCTAGATTATTTTTTTCATCATGCTTTTGCACTTGAAAATGCAAGCAAGACAAGTGCATCAGTTCATGTTGGGATCATGAGCATGAATATAGGTCCTGCGTCACTTGTTTTAACTATTTATTTTGCAATGTTTACATTTTTGTATCTCGTACAAATAAATCCAATTTTGTGACCACAAAATGCAGACATAGCTAGTACACCATGCTTTTGTGCTTTATTTCCTCAATAGAAAAGAAAACATGCTTTCACCGATTCAGAAATGTGTCAGTTCAGAAGTTATTCTCCCTTATCTGATGCCCAGCTGTCTTCCTCAGTGTCTCACCAGGAATAGTATGTTAATTCTGGAGACTCATGGTCTCTATCGGAATGTATTTAAGCGAAACATCTGGTCTTTCAGACTAGTTTATCGTTTCTGTTAAGGTCTATAGCAGGGATCACCAATCTCTGTTCTGGAGATCAGGTGTCCCAGCAGGGTTTAGCTCCAAATTGTCTCAAAACACCTGCCTGGATGTTTAAAATATGCCTAGTAAGAGCTTGATTAGCTTGTTCAGGTGTGTTTGATTAGGGTCGGAGCTAAAATCTGCAGGACACCCGACCTCCAGGAACATGTTTGGTGATCCCTGGTCTATAGGGAGCTGTTTAGCACATTAGCTTTTTTTGGAAGTAACGTTTAAAGTCTGTCAGGCATCTTGCATATGATACTGAGACTTCTCCATTCTCAGTTCAGTGTCTTCAAATAAATCTTCTCTTTTCCAATGGCCTTCATAATGCAATGGGCAAATACTACAGCTACACCAAAGTCATTTTAATAGTTTATTTTAGTTCCCACTAAAGTACATACGTTAGTTTTGAGTTGTTACAACGTGTTTTAAGAAAACAGAAACAGTTACATGACTATTTTTGGGGACCTGAAAGGCTCTGGACTCGAGCACCAGAACTATAAAACAAAACCTTCATTATATTGTCAGACTTCGCAGGTTTGAAGTCTTTGTGAACGCTACATTAAATCACTTTAATTTGTTCAGGTTATTTCGAAACAGGAAACAGCTTGTGTGCTACCATTTAAATATGTTGTATAAAATATTTATTATAGAGACAGTCTTCGTAGGCTTAATCGTGCATAACAACACTTGTTTTTGTTTTGTCAGCTCGCTTGTTCGTGCTGTTTAGACGATGAATACGAATCCTCAGGCATTTCATTTGCTGTTGCCTGATGTTATAGTCACTTTAGTACAGGGGTCTCAAACTCAAATTGGCTGGGAAACCTGATGTTATTGACGAACTCAGACATTCTTTCCCAGAGTATCAAAAACTCCTTTTTGTTTCTTGTACATATTAAAGGGGTAGTTTGTAAATTACTATGAAAATATTAAAATTTAATAATAGACATAATAATAATTCTGTCCCAATCAATTGTTGCTTAACAAAAAGTTTAGCAGATAACGTTAACAGCAGAAAAGAGTTTGGCTATAGTTGACTTTACTGGCAAGTGTTCTTCTCAACATCATTCTTTTACTACAACACAGAGGGGAGTGGGCAGTATGTATTTATTCACATTTACTTTCAAATCAGCCGGCAGTAAAATCTTACTAATGTACATTTTTATACAAATCTTAATATGCTTATTAGGAAAATCTATTAATGAGGTCATTTGAATTGAATATTAGCAAAATGATCATATTTACACCACCAGCATAACTTGTAAACCATGTACAACTTTTTTTTTTCTTTGTACAACAAAAAATGGCACCATAAAACTGATTATAATCAAATGACCCTTGAATATTTACGAAAATAGAGCGTCAGTAAAAACAGCACTCATGGACTTATATTTTAACGTTTACATCGGCCACAGGAATAATCTGCATGTGCGTTACTCTCGACCGCACGCTGAGAGAAACCGAAAGTAATCCGGACATACAGTACAGTATTTTAAATGTCCAGTAGGTGGGGGTCAAACCACAAGTGTATGTCACAACAATGATTGTGATTCAAAAATATATGTTTTGTTGGGCCGAATCTCGTTATGTTTTTGACGTCAGTTGTGGGTCGGACAGAGGAGAAGGGCCGCCAGTTTGAGACCCCTGCATTTGTATCTTGTTAAACAATGCAGGAACATTTTTTCACCACCAGAGGGGGCGGCTGTGCTCAATCAGTCGTAAAGCCCGAAGGAGCTTGTTCGCTTTACAGCAGCAACAGAAATATGTATAAAATAATAATTTCAGGAGAGTAAACCTAAAACATGACTTGCTTGCAGGTGTCTCTGCAAAATAGCCTTGACTGTAATTTGATGTCTTATCAGTTCACGTTGTAGTTTTGTTTAATTCCAGCTTCACATTTTAGTGATTTGAAACAAGTCCTGATTTGGCAAGTGCTAGCTGTCCTGAGACCAATATTTTGTATGATGACCCAGGGACAACTCCATCAGCCACCATTCAGTTAGGTAAGATTTTACTGTAATTTATTTATTTAGTGTTCCCCAAGAGTGCATTTATTTGATCAGAAAGTGCTCAGTAAAAACAATAAAATATCAATTAGAACAACTAGGTTTGTATATAATCTATTCATGCTCAAATACAGTGCTAAATGATCCTCCAGAAATCATTTTTAAATAAATATTTTTTCATATTTTTGTTTATTATTTATATAATTTGTTATAGTGTTCACTTTTTTTGTGGAAATCATACTTTCGTCGGGATTATTTGTGAAACAAAATAGTGAAAGAATAGCATTTATTTGATATTTAACCTTTATAAATTCAAATTAAATCATCATTGCTAAACTTTTAAAAGTTTTTACAAACCAGGGGTGTCCAAACTCAGTCCTGGAGGGCTGGTGTCCTGCATAGTGTAGCTCAAACTTCCTTCAACGCACCTCCCTGGATGTTTCTAGCATACCTAGAAAGAGCTTGATTAGCTGGTTCAGTTGTTTAATTGGGGTTGAAGCCAAAATATGCAGGACACCGGCCCTACACCCCTGTTATAAACATTTAAACAGTATACAGGAACAACAAATATTTGGTTACATTTTTGTTTTATTGGATTTAAGGAGCTTGTATCTGAAAACAGAAAAACTGAAGAGGATGTGTAAAATGGAGGATCTTACAGACAGTTCATTAAATACAAATCAGCCAAGAACAAAAAGAAATTTCCCTATGTGTTAAATGAAGCATTTCTGTTGCAGATTCACCGCTGAGAGACAGTGAAAAAATTTAAACAGCAATTACTTTTTTTATTTACCAAACTAATCCTCGAATGATTTCAGCAGCTCGTGGGAATAAACCATTAAATCACTTTCGAAACCCTGACCTGATTTGTAGTTAGCTTAAAAGTAGTTACTGATAATGATCCCTTTTTGTTCTTGTGCGCAAAATAACTCTTTAGTTAATCAAAAATGTACAAAAATAGCTTAAGAAGAAAAAACAAACATGTACACAGAAACCTTAATACACCTCTATATAGAAAGCATTCACATTTCACATAAGAATAAATGTGTGAGGGTTGAAAAAGGCCGCTGGAAGAAAGCTTGAAAATAAACAGCTACAGGAGGAAAGCGTTTGACTGCATTAGGAAGGTGTTGTTGATCTGCTGTTGTTGTCAGAGATGCTCATGTGCTCTTCATGGCTCGCAGATCAAAGTCTCCACAACAAACTTGTTTTCAAAATGGCGGATCTTGTGGCAGTTCAGAGCCTCGCGCTTTTGCATACCTGTCAAAGCAAAACATGCAGTGGAAGTGGTTAATGGTGGGCCGACATTGTTCAGATGTACTTGTTTATATGGTGAACATAATGAGAGAAAATCTGTCCACGTATAAAGTCCTCCAATAGTATTGGCCATGTTGGTACATATGAGTGAAGAAGTTTTTCTTTTTTATATAAGAATCCTACTGAAGGCCCCTGTATACTTCACAAGAAATGACGAGAAAGAAATGACATAATTTCCAACCAACTCTGGCTGAAAGGAAGTTCTTCTTTGGGTTTTCTTGGCTGTTCAAAACAGTTCACCAAAGCCAACGTTGAGGTTTTGGTTCTTTGAGCTACCACTGGTGCGTGACAATTACTCTTCTTCTCTCTCAACTAAACATTGTGTTTAGGTGTACATGCGAGCAGCGTGACGCCTTTACAACCACACCTACTGCAGCGTATTCAATCCATCTCTATTTCTATAGGACTTTTACAGTGATGA
The DNA here is from genome assembly GCA_903798035.1 of Danio albolineatus. Lineage (NCBI taxonomy): Eukaryota > Metazoa > Chordata > Actinopteri > Cypriniformes > Danionidae > Danio > Danio albolineatus. Next base: position 8,714,124 of record CAIGQQ010032765.1, read on the forward strand.
TTGGGTCAAAGCAGCTTAGCATAGAAGTTCTAGTAAACTGAAATTGAAACAGTTGAGGTTTCAGAGCTGAAGTTCAGTTCAGTGTGGTTTAATTTTCACTGCTGAAAGTGCAAACAATGAAGAGCAAATCCATCGATGCGCAGCAACACAAGTCCCAAACCAAGCAAGCTGATAAAAACTCGTTATCATTAAAAGAGACAAGTGGCGAATGTTGCTGTGATCTAGCTGGTGTCGAAGTGTTTGAAAACAGTACACTGTCACTCAGCCTTCACTCAACTTCTCTCTTTTTGCTCTCTAATGAAAAAGAACTACATTTGAAGTTTATCTGGGCCTTAAACAATTTGTGGTGACGTCAGTGGTGTTTCGAATTTTTGACCCGAAGACCAAACTAAGATTTTTTTGACCGCTATTTCAGGATGATTCATGAAAACTTCTTAGCTATCGCACTGCTATTTTTAAAAACGGTTGATATGATCCACATTTTCCACAAGTTGATATGATCCTTTAGGCTCTTAATGAAAAGTATGTAACACACTTTGGGTACAATTTCTCAATGGAAGTGTAAAAAAACAACAACAACAACAAGACGTTTTATCTTGTCAAGAACAGGTCAGATCACAGCAAAAATGTGTCTCTGTTAATGTTGAGTTACTCGTTAACATGTTTGCCATGAACGAGAGTTTGGCCTGTGTGTTTCCTTGGCAGTATTCCAGTCCAGTGTTTTATGCCCTTCACTCGCTAACTTGTACGTCACTGATTACGTTACACAACTGTCCACTAATGCCGGAACATCTGAATGGGTTTAAATAGAATGCCCTCTAAACCCTTGAGCACTTGGGAACTAGGCTGTTATGATTTCCCGATCGCATTGCAATCTGGGACATATAGGTGCTGGAGTAGACATCTGAAGCAACAGTTTTTTACAAGGTATCCATAATCCTGGACCAGGCCATATCCTGAGCTGATGCTGTCATGGAGGAGCGAAGAGCACAAGACTGATTTCTGAAAGACCACAGTGACAGACAGGTCTCTGCACTGATCCTGTGGGCCAGCCTGAACACCCACTCGTGACCTACTCACACCTGCAGCATTTCCACAATGGACGTTCGGTGATCTCCAGCCCCTGGCGTCTAGACTGCAGCTTTGCACAGGAAGTATGGCCAGAGGAGAAATGATCGTGCCCAACTGAGCCTGGTTTCTCTCAAGGTTTTTTCTATCACTTTCGTCAACGTGTGAAGATTGTTCCTCGCCACTGTCACCTCTGACCTGCTTGGTTTGGGACTTGTAGAGCTGCGCATCGATGGATTTGCTCTTCAGCGTTCGGACTTTCAGAAGTGAAATTTAAACCACACCAAACAGAGTTAAACTTCCCCTGTCAAAATCAAAGAAATCAAGGGTATGTCCATGTAAGCTCCCCTCGTTCACTTGATAAAGTGAAACATACTTTCAGGGGCGCGGCTAGCAATTTTGGGCTCCATGAAAAAATACGAGGATGGGCCCCCTACTACCAAGCTAGCTATCCAGACTCTTTGTCTGTAATGTAGTTATACTGACCTACGCATTTTATTATTGAGTTTGTCCACGACTCAGTCCAGTAATCAGTATTTAGTAAGAGAACGGCCATGACTGTAGCTAGCAGATGATTTATTGTTCAAATGTAAATGTAGTACAAAAAAAAGGAACAGTGATCAAATATTCACTGACAATTTTTACATTTCTAAACACACAAAACACCAATGTGTAGCTATTTAAATAACTGTACTGCAATAGTGTCTCATACAATGTGCAATACACTGGAACAATGACAAAAATCAATAAGACACAAAATTATATTACAATGAGACCCATAAATAAGCCGAGACCCATACATGATGCTGAGTGCATCATCCGGATCATTAAAGTGCACTTATTATTGTTAGAGTCGTCAGTGTGAATGCACTACTTACACTATTTTTATACTACAAAATGGCATAGAACAGTGCATAAGTATGAGATTTGGGACGCAGCTGATGTTAACCTCGAGGACATCGCTGCTTTGACAGTTTACCTGACGATCGCACTCAACAAAGCATCAACTCTCTTCCCGCTACTGATGGACTGAACCATACGGTGAAAAGAGGGGGGGGGGTGGAATTTGACAGTGACAGACACGAGAGGCAGATATAAGCCATATATATATTTTTTTTTCTAATAAATTGTTTTACTTGTAATTTAGAGATACATTCATAATTTATATTACATTATAGTTCCGTTATTAATTATAAAGCAGATCTCTGTGGGCCCCTAGAGTGCATGGGCCCTTAGAATCATGCTAACTTCCCCCCCTTAGCGGCGCCCCTGCATACTTTAAAACGTTGATGAGGATTCCACCAAGGGGAAGTTTGTGCAGTGCATCTCTAAAAGTGGTGTGAACCACAGCCCTTATGTTTATACCGCAGTGTAAAAGAGGAAGTCGTGTGGAGCAGTTTCTCTTCACAGTCTCCCAGGGGGAAAAATCCGTTGCACATATCAATTCAAAGCGGTGCAAAAATTGTGCTCAACATATTAACAAAGATATTAGTTTCAAACTGTACTGTGCGTGCAATTGTTTTTGGTTAATATGACAGGTAAACAAAAAAAAGAGATTTTCCCTGGCTTCTCTGCTTATATTATATAGAGCCAGTATTAGTGGAGGACTGTGTTTATGGAAAAACATACACACTGTTTATTGTGTGCAGTCTAATTAAGTGTTGGTTTGTATTCTCTCACCCAGAATGGTGTCCCTGCGCTGCAGTCTGTACGTGTCTTTGTCTTTGCACATGTTATTGATGTAATAGCCCATATCACTGGTGTCGTCCAGCTTCTCTGTCACCATCATCTCTTCATGGATCAGGTACGTTTGGGGAAGATACATTCCTGCCTGCAAAAACCACACACACATTTAATTTAATGTGAAAAAAGACATAAGAATCACTGACTGACTTGTGTTCTATTCTGGCTGTTTACCTTGATGTTGACCAGGAACTCCTGAAAGTCTCTTGGTGGCATTACCACTGAGGTGTTGAGAGTGATGATGTAGCATTTGTCCAGATTCAGGTCGAGATAAGCAGTCAGTCTCTGAAAATCACACACACCTTCTTCAGACTGAGAGCATCATTTTAGATATATAATTAAGGATACATTAATTTATTAACATATTTTAACAAATATTAAATTAAATAATTAAATTAATTCAAATTATTTTAAAAACTGATGGTAGACCAAAAAATATAAGGATTGGTCACTGAAAACCCCATAGTGACTCATTAAGATTTTGGGGGATTTTTCTCATTTAAAAATAAATTGTGATGATATTTGGGTCATTTGTATTGCTGTGAAACTCCTATATAATCATTGTGTTTGTACAATTGGTATTTTTCATATTTAGACAGATGTTTCCAATATAATTGTCATTTTCTGTTTGAATATAATTTTTAAATGTAACTTAATCCAAAGCTACATTTAACCCTAAATATTTTATGCGATCTGGGAGGCACATAATATACTAATTCCATTATATATTCTAATTTTACTAATGCGCTGATATTTTAGGGATTGCTTTAACACAAAGCATTAAACATTTTTTCACAGAAATTTCTCAGAATTTCAGTCTGCTCAGTTTGCGGTAGATACAGCAGGACAGCTGTTTTTGCATCTTTGCAGAAATAGTCCAAAACTTCAAGGGGCCACAAACAATAAACTTGCATAGCCTACAGCTGCGGTCACACTAGAGTTCGAGCATGCGAAATTCTGTTCTACGCCAAGTACAAGATTAAGAATTAGACATTTTAAAAAGTGAGCGATTGGTAATTATTTTACATTTCTGTCCAGAAAGGTCATGTTTCGATCTTCAATTGGTCTCACACAGTCACGTGATGCGATTTCGCAGGTCAGAGTTCACCAAGCTTGAATTCTGCAAAGCAGCAAACTGCGAAACTTATCGCACGAGTTTGCGTTTCCAGTCTGACGCATTCGCGTGCATATGAATGGAAGTCTATGGGGCGAAAAGTGTATGGGTGTGCATGTGCGTATGCTTTACTTTAAGGTATGTTGTAAAGAAAATGTCCCAACTAGGCATGGGTCGGTGTAAGATTCTGATGGTGTGATAACCTTGGATAAAAATATCACGGTTTCACTGTATTGTGATTACTGCTGTAAAATATATTATATTTAAATGTCTGGGTAAAAAAACAACACAATTTTGAACACAATATTTTTAATTTTGAGAAACATTTATAATATTTCGGAACAGTAAACATGTCAGGGTGAATAATGAAAATGAATCATTGACTTCTGCTGTCTTCGATAGTTTTAAAAACACTGATTTCTTTACAATTTAAATTTCTGCTGGAAATACTGTTGTCCTTAAAAAACTTAAGTAAAAAATCTTACACATATCTTAGGAACGGTATAAAAGAAAATCTTGACTGCTTTAAAACCTTAACCTTTCCAAACCGTGGTAAACCTTGAAAACGGTTATCTTCCAATGCCTAGTACTAACAAGGTAAATAACTATTAAATATACTAAATAATTGTAAATTTAACCCCTCATTCACACTAGCAGCGACTTTGTAGCTGCCTGTCGCTCTGGGTAGCGACCTGCTGCAAACGCAGGTCTGTGTAGTTGTACAGCACGGAGAATACAACCGGCCTCTGAGCAAGCTGAGAGAGGATCACGTGCGCTCTACTGGTACTCCTATTGGCTGTCGCTCAAGAAAGTCGCTCTGCATTTGCATAAAGTTGAAGGACTCTCAACTTTGTTGCGTCACTTGACACACCTGGTCACCAACGGTCGCTGTCACTTGCATAGACTGAGTTCGCTGGAAGTCGCTCGCTCTCAGTTGAAATGAACGGTCGCTTGTCGCTTTGCCACTGCGAGTCGCTCGTAGTGTGAATGAGGCTTAAAGATGCAGAACAATTTCTATGAGGTTTAAGTTTTAGTGAATAGAAAACACTTTTTGCTGTATATAAAAAGAATACAAGTTTCCAAAACACCCCAAGTACCCAAATAGATTAGCTGTACAAATGTGAGTGTGTATATTTGGCATACCATGGTGAAGTCATGCAGGATGCCAGCTGGATCGCTGTCTTTGAACTCTGGCACTGGTACACTGATGAGCTCCACCTCATCATCTTCGAAAAAGCTGACATTCTCCTCAATCAGTCTCAACGGTGCTCCAATTTCCAAGTCCACCTCCTCATTCAGCTCATAGTCTTCCTCGTAGTACTTCAACCCACAGACATACACCTGCTCTGTCTGCTCATTTTGGTGGGGTGAACATGAAAAAAGAAAAAAGTAGCTGTAATGTATCTAACAATTCTGACTCCGCCCAATAAATCTCTGATGGAAAACAAAAATCAAGTATCATCCTATTAAATTGATCCAAATAACGGGCTTCCTCACTATATACTGTTGAAATAATTAAGATTACACTTAAGAAAAGAAACTTTGACACTAGCATATGCAAATCTGAACTTATTTTAATGAGATTTAATGATGATATTGGGACGAGGAATTCATGTTACATGACCTTTCCATATTGGTCCATTCGTTAATTTTACTTAGCCTCACTTTCTATTTCAGAGGTCACCACAGTGAAATCAACCACCAACTATTCCAGCATATGTTTTACGCAGCAGATGCCCTTCTAACTGCAACCCTGTACATGGGGACACCCAAGACTCATACACTATGGCCAATTTAGTTTATTCAATTCACTTATACCGCAATTCACTCACAATTTACTTATACCACAAGCAGATGCCCTTCTAGCTGCAACCCTGTACAGGGGGACACCCAAGACTCATACACTATGGCCAATTTAGTTTATTCAATTCACTTATACCGCAAGTCTTTGGACTGTGGGGGAAACCGGAGCACCCGGAGGAAACTCACGCCAACACAAGGAGAACATGCAAACTCCACTTGACTGACCCATCCAAGACTCGAACTAGCGACCTTCTTGCTGTGAGGCGACAGTGCTAACCACTGAGCCACCTTGCCCCCCAGACACACACCCTTTGCTGTTATTATATGGTTAGCTGTATGTGCATTTTAAAACAGATGTGTGACAGGTATCTGGGTCACAACCCACCAGTTGTAAATCACTCTTTCATGACAGGTTTAACTCAATGTCCTCCGCTAATATTGCCTAATATAAGCAAAGAAGGCTGTGTGGAAATGTTTAACTTTTTGCTCGAAATATTAACAAAACAAACTCTGTGCTAAAGACAAACACAGCAGAGTTTTATCAAAAAACAAATATATTTGTTAAATATACGGGTTTCACAGTTATTGGCTCCTGTTTGAATTTGTTTCAGCAAAAACATTTTTTAAGTATGAAATAGTACACCAGGGTGACTTAGGAATATAAAATTGTTCAACGTTGAACTTTTTTTACAGGCTTTTACATTTGAGGTAATACACAGGCCAAACTGGCTCAGTCATACATCAGAAGTTTGGTCTTGAGGTCAGAAATACTCCAAAATTAGAATTTGAAGCCACCTACATAACCATAACCGCAATTGTTTTTATTTCTAAATATTTTGAGCAGAATTTGCTGAAGTATTTAGGGATATACTTCACGGAAGATACTTTGACACTAGCAGATGCAAATTTGAACCCACTTTTAATGAGAGTGAATGATGATATACAGAGGTGGAATGCCATCTCCTTACTTGGCCTTAGTCATACAATTGACTTGATTAATTAAATAAAGATGAACATTCTATCACAATATTTATTTCTCATACTATTATATTACCTGTACAAATTATTCTGCTTAAAAACTTTATTTGGCAATGAAAAAATGTATGGCATTACCTTTGATTATTTATATTGATTATTTCTATGCTATGCAGCGCAGAATAAATATTTAATTAACATATGTAACCCAATATAAAGCTAGGTGGAAAGATATGATCCTCTAATTTAAGCATTACTGGCACATAAACATTTTGGGGAAGACTGCATTAGTGCAAAAACAATGAATTCAAACCCAACTGAATAAAGAATAAAATAAGAAGAATTTAAGATTATAATATTGGGTGCCACGGTGGCGTAGTGGGTAGCACATTCACCTCACAGCAAGAATGTCAAGGGTGTTCCGGTTTCCCCCACAAGTCCAAAGACATGTAAATTGTAAATTGTCTGTATTGTATGTGTGTGAATGAATGTGTCTGGATGTTTCCCAGAGATGGGTTGCTGTGTAAAACGAATGCTGGATAAGTTGGCGGTTCATTCCGCTGTGCTGACCCCTGATTAATAAAGGGACTGAGCTGAAAATAAAATAAACGATTATTAATATGAAAGATTATAAGAATATACATTATTTTGTAAATTACAAATAATTCAATGGTACCTTTAACCTGAATTTATAGATTGTAGATTCATTGGGTCTCAAAATTAATAACAATGCTATTACCTCATGGGAAAGGGGGAGTTGGAAAACTTTGAGAGTTTGAAGAAAGAATACTGCCTTAAAAAATCAGATTCTGATATTTGAGAAAACAATCAAACAATCAATTCACTTTTTTCCAGCCTTCTTTGCTCATATTTAGCAAGGGTGTCAACCATAGTGGAGGACACTCTATAGAAATGAACGAAAGTAAAATTAAGTTACATTTTAACTAGTTTGTGATATTCCCATGGTTACATTAATTATCTCACCTCTATCACATAGTACCTATACAGATAGGCTCCTGCCACCACAACGCCAGAGAGCACAAGAGTCAATCCCAGACAGAAGCACCAGCACCACACCCGAGACTGATGACGCACCGGCACCACTGCCTCAGGGTCCTGCAGGACAAATCACATACAAATCATGACCAAAACTATATATGCACTCTTTCCAAAGATTTTTTGGAAACAAATTATGATGTTTAGCATGATAAATTCACTTAATTCAAAGTGACAGTGAAGACATTTATAAAGCTTCAAATAAATTGTTTTATTTAGACACTTATAATCATTTATAGTCACGGTTTCTGCAGCGCAGTATTCACGAAAATATCCAAAAACTGTTTTGAACATTAATAATAGTAATAAAAACATTTCTTGGGCACCAATCAGTACATTAGATTTCTATAAGAATGAAAAAACATGAAAATATCAATTTCCTCTGAATTTACTGGATTATTAGGCATTTTTTTTAACTTAAGTGTTAATATTTGTTATATATAGATTATATATAATCATTCCATTTCATTTTTTTTTTTGGCAATTGGACAAAATAACAAATGATTTTAGTTGTTGCTGTTTATCAAGGTTATTCCACCAAATATTAATTTCTTAACTTTTCTGAGGTTAAAACATTGATAATGCTCTGTTGTCTGAAAACATTGTGCTACCAAAATATATTTTATTTTTAATAATAGAAATGCAAAAATGCTTTTTTATTTTATTATATGTCTCTGTGAGTGATAGTTGTTAAATAAAAATGGTACTATTTTTAGGAAGCATATAAATAGTAAACTAGGAAACCATCTTGTTATTTTAATATATTTTAAAAAGAATCAATATGATTGTCATCTGTTTTCACTGTTAAATTCAAGTCCTGTATTTCTAGGAACTGTTTTGACCTTCCACAGCCCTGACCTGAACAGCCTGAACCTTCAGTTCTCTAGCTGTGGACATTCACACACAGCAGACAAACAGGAGGTATCAGCCTACAATCCAGCTCAGATAAACCCATAGTCTGTTTATAGTCTATCATGACAGATATTATGAGAAATTGAAGTGCTGAGAAAAACAGAAGAAGAAAAAAAGAAGTGAGATTCTCTCTATATCTCCAACCAAGCAGTGTTAACTTAACACAGCTTGGTGTTTGTCAGCAACTTCTGCAAAATTAGCAAAAAGGAACTTGTATTTTCATCTATCAAATGCTTCCTGACTCAAACAATGACTGCACACAGGGAAAGTTCATCAAGCTGTCTCTAACTAGATGGGGAATTCAGGTGACTGACAAAGCAAAAAAAGAGAGACACAGACCACCACTGTAGACCTCTTTGTTACATATACGGATACACATTTAACATTATTTTTGCACCATGTTATTTTATTGACGTCACTACACAGGCCTTATTTTGAATACATGGAGGTGAATGTTATGGCCTTAACCAGGAATTGCAGGTGGGAGTTTTATAATGCTTCTAGAAACTTTGCTTTTCGCCATTCTATATTCATAATTTCTATATTCCCAAACTCTACAGAATGCTTACATTTTCTGCTTCCTTTTTTTTGTTGCTTTTATTGGCTTTCACTTTTCAATCCTCATGCAAAGCATTCATTACCTTGAAAATTGCTTGGATCATGAACATGTTTAAAAGCGCACACGTTAAACGTGCCTCAACGTGTCTGTCTTTCACAACTCATGAAAACCTCTCACAGGTATAACAGTAAAGTGTCCTGTTAGTCAGCGTGAAGATATTATTGTCTTGTTTGCTATTTCTCTGTAATCGCAAATACAAGAAACTGCATTTCAGATATGAGAGTGGTAAATCTGTCACAATAATAAATATAAAAATATATAATTTGGTTACATTAGTTATCTGTTTTTATTTCATTCAATAATAATTATGATAGTGGCATTTTAAATCACATCTTGTGTGCTTCATACATCAAAATAACTGTGTACAAACCACATTTGGCACTACTTAATCTTAATAATAGCTCTAGAGTCTCAACTTATTTTTCTTTTGTTTTATTGAAATGTAGAATAAACTCTCCTTCACGTCATGTGTGGTGTTGTATCATTGTTCCCTTGTTCCCCATGCCATTCACAATAGTCACTGGAATGGTGTTGTGTACACTTCTCAGAGCATTTCTGATCAAACTGAAAGCATCTGCTGTTTGTTCATCTCCATTCCCATTTACAGTATGAATGGCTTTTTATCCTTTGTTTCTCCCAATTTAATCACCCTGGCACCCAAAAGCCTTGACAAAATGTCCACTGTAGGCTTTCCTTGATTTCGTCATTATTTAATATGGCCTGTATACTTTCTTTATTTTTTTAAGAGGTATTTATTAGATATTGTCCTTTAAAGTACACAGAAATAAAACATTATAGGTCCACCAATATTTCTGCTGTCTTCATCTTTTTCTTTGAGAGGAACCGTGTAACACTTTTATTATGTAGTTTTTTTTAACGTACAACAAATAAGTAAGTCTTTTTCAGCATACAGATAAGCAAAAGTCAGATGCCAACACAAACACATACACAGAGACAGTCTGTTCAGGCAGGTCTCTCACACCCTACAAATACCAGGAAATTATGTTTGATAACATGCATGCCTAAGGTATACATTTAACATGATTTCTGTCAAAATACCATAGAAAAGATCTGCCATTACTTCAACACAGCCATCAACACAATGTAAATATTAGCCAGAATTTAAAAAGAACTTTCCAGTGCTTTCCAAATTTAAAAAAGGGATCACAATATAAACGAACTACATTACAATACAATAAATAAACTAAATATAATTATTTTTAAAAAGTAAATAAATGGTAAACTAATAATTTTGTCCATGATTTTACTTGTATTGAATTAACTTTTATTATAAATAACTCTTTAAATAAAGGAGGTGTCAGTATTGTAGTAACTTTTATTATAAATAACTCTTTAAATAAAGGAGGTGTCAGTTTATTTTATGAATTTAAGGACGTTATAACGTTTTTTGGCCAGGATATAGCTATGAAAGTGTGTTAAGCTCTCTTTGACAAACTTTGGGCTGTCAGCCATTTTATAACTCTTTTCACTGATCAAAGTCTGACGCGCAAACATGAACAAAGAAAAATACTTCTGTATTTGAGATGAGATATCTACTACGCTAAAGGTAATAACAAATAAGTAAATTTATAACATGATTAAAATATACATTTTGCAAATAATATTCCTCAAACGCAGTTACGAAACAGAAGTACAGTAAATATACAGCAAGATTTATCAATAACTACGTTACTACATTACCTGTTCTTCGTTAATGAGGGTTTCCTTTTTTGGATCCTTTAGGGCGAAAGCCTTATTAAAAGAAACTTTGACCATTCTGAAAAGAAAGTTGTTTTTTCAGTGAGAAGTACGACAGTGAGCAGAGAGATCGCAAAATGAAAGTGTTTAGTTTCCTGATCAGCAGCAATGTTTGTGTGTGTGACGCACATGACAGAGCTGCTCGCGCTGCCTCTAGTGACAGCAAAAACCACAACACCTGCACTACAGCATTTAGACGAGCACTTCTAACATATGCACTTTCCAAAAATACTGATAATTACGTAAAAAAGTACGAGTAAGTTCAGTTCCTATAGATATGAACAACAACTGAAAAAATGTCCTATAAAGAGATATGGGGATTAACGCCCTAGAGTCAGCACAGTTCTGAGATTACTTTGAAAACACTTGTGAAAAACAAGTTGAGGAAAAAATGTAAAAACACTCGAGATTAAACAAGCTTTGAAATAAACTATACATAACTTCTAATTGAATTCAACATTGGATTTACGGCCGAGCCATTCCACTGAACGTTTCCAGTTCATTAGGTAAAACCAGACGTTTTTATCTAACATTGGCATGGCTTACAGTTAATAACACTAGTATTAACTTTTATGATGTTTCGGACTGAAAATGTGACATTCTGTGTTTTAGAGCGCATCAGAGAAATTAGCCACACTTATGTTTTTGAGGTCAAATGAAATGATTTGGAAACTAAATTCATAGGATAGTCATTAGGCTACACCTAAACAAAATCTTGCTGAAGACTCTTTTTTAGGCTTATTCCTCAGATTTTTATGAGCAGATGATATTTTATAGAGCAATTTCATTATTTCTTCATCCACTATTTCAAATTGGCCACTTTTTTCCAAAATGTGGCTATTTATTTATTTATTTTTTTTGTGACAAATCTTTAGCTGGAAATTCCAGACAATGTGTTCATGGTGTAGGCTAATAAATGGTTTGCTATCAACTTCTTGGACTCACTCGTAAATAAATAAATTAATAAACTTAAAGATCATAGTCTTAAATCTTTTATATCTTTTTAAAAGTTTTTTTAAACATATAAATCGAATGATTCTTGAATCTGTGACACGATGGCTCAGTGGTTAGCACTGTCGCCTCACAGCAAGAAGGTCACTGGTTCGACTCCCAGCTGGGCCTGCATTTCTGTGGAGTTTGCATGTTCTCCCTGTGTTCATGTGGGTTTCCTCCTGGTGCTTCGGTTTCGCCCAAAGTCCAAAGACATGGTAAAGGTGAATAGAACTAAATTGGCTGTAATGTATGTGTGTGAATGAGTGTGTATGGGTTTTTCCCAGTAATGGGTTGCAGCTGGAAGGACATCCGCTGTGTAAAACATATGCTGGATAAGTTGGCGGTTTATTCCGCTGTGGCGACCGGTGATAAATAAAGGGACTAAGCCGAAGGAAAATTAGTGAATAAATGATGCCTAATCACATACAAATTGATATCTAAGCCTTCTATCAGCAGATGCTATAAACATTAAACAACAAAAATGAGATTACAACAGTAATAGCACATCCATAGGCTATATCTGAACAATATATGCTAACAGTTACACAGCCACCATACTTGCAACCAGATGTTCCAGGAGTTTTTCGTCGTTCCTCAGCTATGTGATGGCGGTGTTTATGCTTTGCGGTCCTTCTGCCAACAGTCGTCGCTGTGTGACTCAAAAACGTCTAACGCTTTTCATTTCCCACGCATGCGCACAGAAAAAGAAACAATCATGGCGGCGGCGGCAGCAGCGGCAGATAAACCCACGAAAGAAAGACTTTTATCCACTCTGGATGATATAGAAGTTTTATCCAGGTTTGTCCTCACATGCTCTAATCATTTAGACCAAAATTACTATGTCGTTATTTTTGTGTGTGAATAGCTGTAATAAAGCAGAATGATCATGTCCATTCATGATATTTCCCCAGTATTGTTTGAGTTGATACATTAGTTAATAATTGAACAAATAGAGTAATTTTATCATACACATTGAATTGTTCTCCGAGTGATACAGTGATTTTACAGTAACAGGTATTTGTCGCCTCTCGTTTTTCATCGTGTTGTTATAGAGAGCTGATCGAGATGCTGGCGCTGTCCAGGTCACAGAAACTGCCCCCGCCTGGAGAGGACACACTGGTGAGGGACAACGCTGTTTACACACACACACACACACACACACACACACAGACACACACTTAAAAGTTCTCATGCCCTATGTTCTCACTAATCAACCTTTGGAAAGCTATTTAAAATAAAAGCTGAAAGATTTATGTCGAATCTGTTGTAGGATTACTTAAAATGTAGTCCATAACTGATTATATATTATATAATGATAACTGAAGTCAGTAATGTAATCTTGATGATTTTAGTTATTTTGGGAATTTTTGACCTTTTATTATTTAAATGTCCACATTTTAAATTTAGAATAAATGAGAAGTTTGCGAAACAAACAACTTTTTAAGACATATCTATAAAATGTAAGTTTAAAAGGGGTCATGGTTTACAATATTACTACATTAATGTATTTACTAACAAGAACTCATTATGAACAATACAAACCACATGAATCATAATTCAGCATTCACTGACACTATTAACATCCAAATCCATGCTTGTTAACATTTTTCATGAAGTCAAGCAATCTGATTAGAGGCATTCAAATTTACATATATAATCTAATTACTAATACTGAACAAAATGCTTTGGGTTATTTGAACAGATACTGGAGCTGTTAATACAGAGAGACAAAGAGTTTCAGGAGCTCATGCAGACGGCGATGGAGCAGGGCAGAGTTCACCAGGAGATGCAATCATTGGAAAAAGAGGTTGAGAAGAGAGATAGTGATATCCAGCAGCTCCAGAAACAGCTCAAAGAGGCCGAGCATATACTGGTGAGGATCATTTCATTCTTCCAGAACTGTGCAAAACAAAATACTACTTCTTCATGAACCATTTGTGCAGATTAGCATTTTAAATGGTTATACTGTTGTATTAATAGTAGTAGAGGACTATCAGGTCAGGGTTAGTAGAATAATGAACTGGAAAAGTTACTTGTAAGCAGTAAAATATATGTTGAGGGACCATCAAAATAAATGTTCTAAATTATAAGCTCAGCTGACAATCTGTGCTGTTCACAGTGTTAGATGGGCTGTAGTAGGCAAAGTGATGAAAAAATGCCTGAAGGGAGTGTAACAGCAAAATGTACTTTTTTATTTTTTATTTAAACTAGAGTGAGCAGCCAGCTGCAGAGTTTCTTATCTTTGTTGTAAGCATTCTCAACAGAGCAGAGACATCTCCCCCTAGAAGTCAAGGACATGTTAGTTTAAACAGACTCGCATCAGATGTTTTGTTTTTAGCAAGAAGCTTGTGTGCAGTGTCTGTGAGAAAGTAACTTCTCTGATGGATATGCTTGACTTCACTCACTCTTGTGTGCATGTAAAGTATGTCATTTAGCCATACTGAATCTATTGCTTTTCTACATTGATCCTGAGCCTTAGGTTTATAATTTCTGGATATTTCTATGACAGGGATCATCGAAATAAAATGTGTCTTAAGCTTTTACTGTTACTTTAAATGAACAATCCCGCTGTCCATTGTGATAGTGTTAAAAATAATTATTTATTAATTCTGTTTTGTTACTCTGGGGACATCAGATGTGATTTTATGGTTCTTTTGCAAATATACATATAATAAAAACTATTTAGATCTCACAATATCACTTTAATGTGTCTTTGTTTTAGATATTATATTTACTTAGTATAGAAGAAACAGTAAGTCATTAACCACAAAATAAACCCGAAGCCTATAATACATACACATTAACTAAAATTGCTAATATATAATGAAACAATGAAACTAATGTTAGTAGTAACAAGGGCTGCACAATATATAGTTTCAGCATCGAAATTGCAATGTGCGCATCTAAAATAGTCACATCTCAAGATACGCAATGATGTTGAGTCTGACCTTTAAATGACCAGGAGCTACAGAAAACATTTGTAGAGTCACTGCTAAGTTTAACCAGAATACAGTGATGGTTTATAATTTGCCTGTGCCATATTTGGGAACAAAAAAATGTTTGGTGGTTTAACAAAGTTTTTTTGTATTTGGTTATTTATACAATTCATGCAAAAAAATACAAAGTAAAAAAAGTTTTTTCTTACTTAGAATTTGTATTTAGTTTCTACTCCCAATATCTACATTTCAAAGTAAAAACAAAATTATTTTACTTGCCCTATTGGCAGATAATTGTTCTTGTTTTAAGGAAATTCATTTTAACCTATGTCTACTGAAGGTGAAAACAAAACAAGATCTTTACTTTTCAGAAACGATAGAAAGCAAAGTAAGAAAAAGATTATTTGCATTGTGGTTACTCAGTTTCTGTACATGAATACTGTTAGGCTCTCCAGAAAGCTGTCAAACTATTCAAACCATCTTGTGATATTGTATTCATATCGCAATATTTATTGCAGAAAAACAAAATATCGCAATGTCAGATTTGTCCAATATTGTGCAGCTCTAGTAGTAACTAATAATATCAGTACGTTATACATTTACCCCATACAACAACACCTTATATTGAAAGTTCACCCAAAACTGAAAATTGTCATCATTAACCTTTCACTTGTTTAATACAAACCTGTTTGATTTCTTTCATCGGTTGAACACACACACAAACACACACACAAAAAGATGTTTTGAAGAATGCTGGTTGCTGGAACTCATTGACTTCCATTAGTGGGTAAAAAAATAAATTAGTGTGGAGTCAATGGGTGCCAGCAACCAGCATTCTTCAAAATAGCTTTTTTCATGTTCAACAGAAGAAAGAAGTTTATAAATGTTTAAAACTACATGAGAGAGATGAGGTAATTTCAATTTTGGGGCAAACTATCACTTTAAAATCAACTGTAGCCCACCCCACTTTTCAACATAAACTTTATCACTTTATTAATCAGTTTTTTTTTTCTTTTTTCCATCAGGCGACTGCTGTATATCAAGCTAAAGAGAAGCTGAAGTCTATTGAAAAAGCCAGAAAAGGTATTGTGTTTTTAAAATCTCTATAAAAGGCCACAGGTTTGTCTAAATTGTTAAACTGTAAGTTTTATTTGTGTCTAATTTCTACTTTTTTATTATATTAAGAAAATGTAATCTGCCAAAGTACAAGTAAACATAATATGTACTTTTTACAAACATTATTAGTATAAACATTTAGTTTATCTCACTTTCTTGTGATCTTTAAAATGTAATATCTAGAACAGAACAGGAATGAACAGTAGAAGTGTAAAAGAAACATGATTTTTGTAATAGCAAGATGTGATGTTACATGATTTGCAATAGCATATATTGTAAACAACATTTATAGTAAGCACCCAAGCTTAATGATGTGTTCAAACTGAAAGCCAAACTGAAAATATTTGTAAAACACACTCCAAAAGTAGTTTATATAAAAACACGTTTTGGAATAGCTGTAGTATATTTAGGCGCCACGGTGGCGTAGTGAGTAGCTCGTTCGCCTCACAGCAAGAAAATCGCTGGTTCGAACCCCGGCCGGGTCAGTTGGCATTTCTGTGTGGAGTTTGCATGTTCTCCCCGTGGTTGCGTGGGTTTTCTCCGGGTGCTCCGGTTTCCCCCACAGTCCAAAGACATGTGGTACAGGTGAATTGGGTAGGCTAAATTGTCCGTAGTGTATGAGTGTGAATGAATGTGTTTCCCAGAGATGGGTTGTGGCTGGAAGGGCATCCGCTGCGTAAAACAAATGCTGGATAAGTTGGCGGTTCATTCCGCTGTGGCGACCCCAGATTAATAAAGGGACTAAGCCGACAAGAAAATGAATGAATGAATGAATGTAGTATATTTAAGGGGATTCAAAAAATGTTACATGTATTGCAGAAAATATGGGAGCTAATGTTAAGCCATAAAGACTAATTTGCATCGCACAGACAAAAGCCAACAAATAAGTCTGTTAGAGTTTGTTGCATAAGTGTTACTCCTGTCAGCGACTGAACAAACTTAGTTGGATCTGAATTTGGTGTTATTTGCATGTTGAAACATCTGAGCAGTGTGAAATTTCCAAAAAAAGGCAACAAACTCTGATTTAATCTGACCAGGGACCAGAATGGCTTTATGTATACGTCTTTTTAGCCACAAAGAATCATTTAAATAATTGTTTAATTATTACGAATCATGATTGTTGGGACAGTGTAAACACAACAATCAATTTTTCAATAACATTGTAAATATGTCACTGCAGTGTGGATTGGCCCTAAGACTGAATTGCAATAATTGTATTTTACTTACTTTCCTACTTTTTTTTTTTTAAGTAAATAAAATACAGCTCTATTACAAATCAATTAAAAGCTGCTGTAATAATTGTTATAATACAAAAACAAATCATTTCTCTATTTTTTGTTTCCACCAGGCAGTATCTCTTCAGAGGAGATCATCAAGTACGCTCACCGAATCAGTGCCAGTAATGCAGTATGTGCTCCTCTAAACTGGGTACCAGGTATACAGACCATTACTTTGTGCTTCTTCTTCTTCTTTTCGAATTATTTACTTGGTTCATGTTTACACCTGTTGTTAAGATGTGTTTTCATCAGTCTAATGGATGCACATTTGAACATGTTAACACCAAGTAAAAATGATAATATGCTGTAATATAAAATAACAGGCTGACCACTTATCTGAGAATGCATCTTAATACCAGGTTGAAATAGGGACTGAAAACATTTTCCACTTATTTGGTTATATCCTGTTGCATTTGCAAGCTCTTATTGTTTGTTTGTGTGTGTGTAGGTGACCCTCGCAGGCCGTATCCTACTGATCTGGAGATGCGCAGTGGAATGCTGGGTAACATGAGCAACATGTCCACCAATGGCGTTAACGGACACCTGCCTGGAGACGCATTGGCTGCTGGGAGATTACCAGGCAGGTTCACTCTTCTGTTCAAAATGCCCATTTCTTGGTGTTATTTATTTTTTAGCTGAATTAGACAAAATATGTTTTCTTAGTGTGTGGTTTGTTAGTTTATTTTGCGCTAACATTCATTTTGCTGTTGTCCCATCTTCCTCTTTTAGATGTACTGACCCCACAGTATCCTTGGCAGTCCTCTGATGTTTCCATGGGGATTTTGCCTCCTCACCATGGCAACGATTTTGGCCTGGAGCCGCCTGGTCATAACAAGGAAAATGAAGATGATGTGGAGGCCATGTCAACAGATTCCTCCAGCAGCAGCAGTGACTCCGATTAAGTGTGTGTGTTTGTGTGTGTGTGTGTGTCTGTGTGTTTGTGTGTGTTCAGAGTTTGTCCACCTGTAAAGTAAGTATGTTGTCGCAGCAATTTCCGGCTAATGAATTTGGAGATGGAGATGGCAGCATAAAATGCCCCGAGGAGGACCAAACATGCACAGGTTCACTCTTAAGCAAACCCTCATTGGGGCTGGTTGTTTTAACAATATGCTTGTTATTTCCTTCTACGAATGCCTACAGTCATCATTTGTGTGTATAATGTTATCCCACTGGCCTCAAATGTCACCAAGTCATTGTTTTCATTGTGTAAAGCGTGACAGGCTCGTTTGCATTTATTTGCAAATCCGCTAACATTTCTGGCATACAGTTGGAATATAAATAGCTATGTAAATACCTCTGAACTTTCAGACTCTGTAAATAAAACTTTCTTTTTTTAATTAACATAGTAAAAAGTTTTTTTTGTTCTTATCAACTGTGAAAGAAAGATTCATATGACTGTTTCCTCTCTGGAACTTAGGGGAGTTATCTGTCTGAGTGTTATGTGTATATACATTAGATCTATTAGTATCTACCAAAGCCACAGCTTGAACAGTTAGTTTCAAAATTTATGTATGTTATAAAATTATATATTAAATGTGAAATCATTTAAAAATGGAAAAAACATTTTTTTTTAAAGTGTTTTTTTATATTTTAATTATTTTAATTGTAAATTTTAGAAGAGTAGTTAATTGTATAGATGATTGTTGGCTTAAATTGATTTAAATTTCAACAAATTTCTGGTTGGGGTTTCTTCCAAACTAAAATATCCTTATTTGTGTTCAAAAAGCCATGAGGGCGAGTAATCGCATCATTTTCCTTTTGGAGTAAACTAACCCTGTAATATCAATGCAGAGGTGGTACATGACTTTCAAATAGTTGTGAATTTAACATGCCTCACATTTTAGTAAGTGTTGCTAGAAAGTTGCATGCGTGTACTCTACCTATCTTTAAAAAAAATATTGCTCTAAACATAATTGATTTTCCAATAGTATCTATAATAATGCCTGAGCACATGTAGAATTTTCAGCTCTAACATTGGCCACAAGATGGCGTATCAACACTAACTGAGGAGCAAAACTACTTTATGTGTATAGGATAAGAATACACACGAGTAATTAATGATCCGACGAGTCATCATTGCACTATGTGTGTAAGAAAGCATCATATTTTGACACAAATAAGAATTTTTAAGTTGGCAGAGGCAATTAGATCAAAAGCATGAAATTAATCAAGTTTCTCAAATGAATGGATGTTGATGTATTATGAGTGTTGTTGTCTTATATGTGTAACAATTTCAGAAAATGTAGTTCAGTGTTTTATTTTATGAATTAATTTAACTGACAACAGCTGAACAATTTAACCATTAGGCCTACTACAAAATATCAATCTCATTTGAGCAAAGTGACATTTTCATGTGATGTCCTGTTTTGGGGGTCCCGTCAAATTAAATTTTACAATGGTGATTGTATATACATAAGGCTAATGTTTTGAAAATAATATGTCAAATTATTGGTAATGTTCAATCTTCATTTAGCATAGCAGATATTTTCAAAAAAATCAAACAGCATACTTGGGACTCATGTATTAAATAAAATATATCCAAAAATTGGGAATTTTATAAATTGTTGGATAAAAATAGGTTAATGACGAAGATTTGAAATGACATCTAATATTTTTATTACATTGAGGCGTACTGTTTTTTTCAAATTATGGAATGTGAAATATGATATTTCCTGATACATTTCCAATTCACTTTAATATATGAAATAATAATATATGAAATGCGTAGGCATCAGTTCAGTTTTGGACATGTCATGTGCAACACAGGCTCATTGGGAAAATATTCCCTGGTGTACATTTTTGAAAACCAAGAAATATGAGCTTGCGGGTACATATGGCTGCATTTTATGTGTAGGATGGTTCCAGAAACCAGAGAAAACAAAACAAACAACAACAAAAAAAGCAGGTCATGGTAGAAACGCATGGCTTTTCTCTTTTGAAAACCCATGAGTTAGGTTTAGGGAAGGGGGTGTATTATGCACGATGACAAACTAGCTCATAGACACGCACAAGGGCTTTAATGTTCGCAGAAAAGAGCTAGAGCCTGGTTTGATCATCTGGTTTGAGGTAAACATGAATAAGTTAACGCAACAATTATCAGAATCAAATGAGGCCCTGTTAATCATAACAGTGTCTAAGTTGAGTTGAACATTTATTTAACAAATGGAATCATGCTTTATATATATTTAATCGACCCATAAAAAGCTTGTGAAGATTAAAATGTCTGATATGCCCATCTGATGCATGTTGTGTTTCAGGACTTGAATGGCAGTTTAAAAAAAAAGCCTGTCTTGGCTCATTGTGGTCAAACCACTAATTAAACGAATCAAAGTGAAACTGAAACATACCAGCACAATAAATGCTTTTTTCATTAACAGCAAAACAAGAATACGATCAAATAAAAATAAAACTCTCAATTATTCATTTTTATTTTACTAAACAGTTTGTGTTCTGGCCTTTTGTTGTGGCCGTAGAAGCATGGTTAGACTTGAATGCAAATAATTTGACCTCACATGTCATTAATTCTTGTTTATTTCATAGACAACTGACCAGCAAAAAATACATTATAATTAAGCAAAAAATTATTAGAAATTTGTTACAAAAATTTATGAAATTATTTTTAAAACATTGTCTCAGATGTCTATCTGATGGGGTAGCTCAACTGTAGATGATGATTAAATAGATCAAATAAAATAAACTGTTTAAATAGATGTGCAGTATTGGATAAGTATTTGTAATTAAGAATCTTCATGATGAATTTCCAGAGTAGCATGGATGTCCAATATTCACATTTAAGCCAAAGTGAAGAACTGTCAATTTGTTAAAATGGTTAACCTTCTCGTATGTTTCTAGTTCTGCAAAGGAGTGTTCCCAGATTGTTGGGAGTTCCCCGATCAGTGGGAGTTCGCAGAATCAGTAATAGTTACCAGATCAGTAGGAGTTACTAGGGCATCGTCCACACAAACACAGGTGTTTTCAAAACCACACTTTTCTATGTGGTTTCACTGTTTGTCCACACGAAAACGCAGTGTCACGTGACTAAAACTGAGACTGAAAACTCCGGTTCCAAAAAATTCCAAAATTAGTGAGAGTTCCCAGATCGGTGAGAGTTCCCAGATTTGTGGGAGTTCTCAGATCAGTGGGACTTACTAGATCAGTGGGAGTTACCAGATTGGGAGTTTGCAGATCAGTA
>CAIGQQ010032765.1:8735695-8776323 GCA_903798035.1 Danio albolineatus
GAGTTACCAGATTGGGAGTTTGCAGATCAGTAGAAGTTCCCGGATTGGTGGGAGTGTCCAGATCAGGGGAAGTAACCAGTTCAGTGGGAGAAAGATCATTGGGAGTTACCAGATCGGGGAGAGTTCCAAGATTGATGGGAGTTCCTAGATCAGTGGGAGTTACCAGATTGGGAGTTTGCAGATCAGTACAAATTCCTGGTTAGGTGGGAGTTTGCAGATCAGTGGGAGTAACCAGTTCAGTGGGAGAACCTAGATCATTGGGAGTTACTAGGTTGGTGGGAAATACCAGATCGGTGGGCAATAGGAGGGTTTTTCAGCTCATCACCTGATAACATTGGTTTTTATCTACATATATTTGTGCCATTAATTCTGTAGTTGATGCCATGGTCAGTTTTCTTAATTCTAGTTTTGTGCAAGATCCAGTCAGTGCATGTGCAGCCAGAGTCAGTGCATGACTATTTGAAACACTATGCTAATTTGTGCTAATGGTAAGTTTACCAATAGGTGAGCTTATGTGTCAGGAGATTTTAGAGCTGTCCCTGCCTGTAATTAAGATCGAATTTGCTGGTCGTGAATCACACGATAATTCATTACTTTCCTTCTGGGCCTAATTTACCCACACAAAGGGAAGAGAACAAACCCTTCCCAACTGTGCATCTTTGTTCAATGCTTCTGTCACTCACTTCATTTCTTCTTTCAGCTCTTTTATTTGTGTCTGTGCTCTCAGCAAGCTGTCGGGTGAATGGGGATGGACGAAAGAAGAGCCGGAGGTGAGAATGATTAAGGCTCTCAGAGGTGAACTTTAACACAGGCACTTCAGCTTTTTGTCTGGATTGCTTCGGCTCATAGATTTTACAAACACAGAGAGCTGCTGCTGCCATGTGTCTATAAACTTTGCTCAGCTGTAAGGCTATAAAAATGTTTTCCACATGAATCAAATATAGAAAAAAAGCCCAAACCAATGCTGACTATTTTCACATCACACTCACGTTCAACATTTACAAGCTTTAAAATACAACTCACACTTACATCAGGCAGAGGCGCTGCTTTTATGAATCTCTTTCATTCTCTGTTTCTGTTTTTGTTATCCTCTACTTGGTTTAGTCTTCAATGCATGGTCAATATCGGGTAGGCAGACATTTAACGAATGCATATGGAAATCTTTAATATGTGTCACGAGTCAACAATTATGAAAGACGTGCTTGCAACACTTGGTCGATGGGTCAGAGACTTCTCATATTTCTGATGAGACGCTGAATGATTAATCACTTGGTGTTACAACCTTGTTCGTCAAGAAGAAAAACAGCTGCTTTAAATGCAGTCTTGTGATGTAACTGTTTGTACTGCTGCTTCTATTGTCAGGAATGACTATAATTGACTATAATGAACAATTTTCAGGAAATGTTTACACTACTGTATGATTAAGTGAAGTTTCACAAACTAATTTCGAGAGGAACACGTGATACTGTTGACCGCAGCTGGTCTCCCATTTACAATCACCAGCCTGCCAATCAGATTAAACCAATCCCACTATAAGTATCCCAGCATACATCACTCCCTTATCTTCGTTTTCCGAAGAAACCCCCCATCCACCCCTTCTCCTCCTTCTATCTTTAACACGGGGAGCCCTCGAGAACTACCTGATCTCGTTCTCCCTGTTACATGCTCATTCTACCAGGCGGGAGCCCTGGGCTCAACTATCTCCGAGCTCAGGGTTCTCTCCCGGGACAGCATGCCAAACCTGCTAACAGTTGTCAAACAGTTGTCAAACAGTATCTCAGTGCGAACTCTTGAATTATGTGATAGGGCTTGTTTTTGCATACCTGTCAACCCTCCCGTTTTTCTCGGGATTCTCCCGTATTTTACAGTTCTATCCCGCTATTATCCCATAAATGTATTTTCCCGTATTTCTCCCGTATTTTCAGTCGTTCTCTGACGGGTGTCAATAAACATTAAAGGGGAAATAAAGCACTCAGTCAAATTTACCTTATTTTGTAGACCAATTTCCACTTTAATGAAAAATATATAACAAACATGATTAAACATAACCATTTCGAAGAAAAGCGAGTGTTTTATCATACATTTTAGTGCAAGGGCGCCGCCATCTTATAGATGATTTCTACAGTGTCAAAGCTAAGGGTAAATTAATATATTTTCATAAACTGCCGCTAAAACACAGAACAACACTGCTTCATTGGCTAGCGGCGATACAAAGGAAAAACCCTCCTATGCGCCCTGAGGCACGAGTATGCAGTGACCATTTTTTAGAGGAAGATTACACTGAGAAGAAGATCTTTGAGTCAGAAACATTAGTAAGTCATCGCACCAACAGACTGAGACCTGAAGCTGCTCCGTCTGTTTTCAGTGTCTCAGGTTATAACGCGAGCTCACCGGACCTCCCAACTTTCTCTGTCAAAAGTGACACATCAGTCCGTCAAAGGGAAAGGGCTCTAAAACGTGCCAGCCAGGTATTGAAGAGACCAGTGTGTCCATAAAAACGTCATGTATTCAACAATTGTACAAGTACTTATCTCCCAGTGAGAGCAGACATACTAACATTAGCTTCAGAAGGCTCTACTTATGAGCGACAACTTCCAAAAAAACCAATACATGCTAAGCCAACATTGGACACGGCGTAAAGGCTGATTTAGGGTGCTTTCACACTTGGTTCATTTGCCTGGACCGTACCCAAGTTCGATTGTCGCCCCTTGCCACCTGCTTGGTTGGTTTGTGTTCACACTGTGTTTTTTCCTTCTGAACCCCGGTACGCTTGCATCATCAAGCCGATGTTTTGTGTACGTCTGTTGCCAGGCGACGGACACAAAAGCAAAGCGCCGGTATGGAAAGACGTCCGCACATCGCGGTTGTTTCGCTTTTACTGAACCTTTTGGTCTAGAACATACAGAAAACGGCTCGCGTCTCTCTGCCGCAAACATATTATACACGTTCAGAACATCACGCGATGTCCCAGCTGTTTTAGGAGGAGACAAGCATTATCTGAGCTCTGGTTGATCTCAGTCGCACTTGTAAGCGCGTGATACTCAGACACACACACACCCACACACACACACGCGCATACACACACACGAATGAACGTTATAAAAACTATAGTTTGCTGTACTGTTGACGGTTCACTTCTGGCTTTTGGTACGTTTGCATTCATACTACAAGTGAACCGTACCAGAGTTCACATGAACCGTACCCCAGACCACCTCTTTCAGGCGGACTCGGGTACGGTTCACGGGTGCGCACCCGAGTTCAGAAGACGTGTTCACACTAGCTAAACGTACCGTACTATGACGTCAAACGAACCCGGGTGGACCAAAAGTGCTAGTGTGAAAGCACCCTTAAGGCTGATTTATACTCGACGCGTCCGCTAGTTCGCTTGAGTGCGCGCGGAAAATATGACGTCATCGCGGAGTTTGCGGATGTTCGCTTTGGGTGCGCGCGACATGGTTTCGGCTGGCGGAGCGCACGGATTTTTTGAGACCCCAGCGAACAGCGCGCGCGGTGCCGCGTCTGATTTGAGTTGGATATGAATCCCTTTGAAGAGATTTTGTCTGAAACAGGTACGACTGTACAGACATATTCATGATCAGTGATCATAGAGATAACCAGGTGATCAATAATTCTTGGCTAGAAATTGAAACAGCAGTGAGAAACGAGGAAAGTTTAAGTTAAAAGGTTTAGAAAACCTGAGGGATGAGTTAATTAAAGCCAAAAGAGGCCAATGGAGACACAGATACACAATTACAGTATATATTTTTCACCAGTCACAGGTTTTACACTGATGTATTTATTACAACTGAATTTAAAACAATTTAATAGTTACAAAACTATAATTAAGGAACAAATGATGTCTTTGATAACTGGAAAGGAATATTTGAACCTGTCGATTTACAACATGAAGCCGTTTTTCTAGGCTTTATGGTGATTATGGTCAGGAATGTTGGATTATTATTGCATTTTTAGCATGAGAAGAGGACAGAAACTAACCAGACAGTACTGTGTGAATTGTGGAGCGGCTAAATAAAAATAAAAAAAAACATCTGTATTATTTAGTAAGTGTACTTTTTGCTTTTATTCTCGCCATAATAAAATATATATTAGTTGAGGAACCCATGTTCTGTTGTCATTAATATTTTAATACACTTTAATAGGTAAAACTGTCCGAGATATGAACAAAAGCAAGTGATGCATCAAAGTTTGATTTAAAAAAACCTTGAATGGTTACAAAAATCTTTATAATCATTAAAATAATTTATAAAAATAATAAAAATAACAAGTTTAATAAACATCAATAATATTAATGTTATGACGTAGTTCCTGAAACTTTCTTCTTCTCTGTTTTTCTGTCTGACTTTACGGTCAGTTTCATTTGACCGCCCCCTGTCGTTTTAAAGAATATCACAACGGCGAACGCGGCGAGTATAAAAGCCTCGTCCGTTTCGCGAGGTGCGCGCGCACTCAGCGGAGGCGCGCGATGCGGCGCCAGGCGAGAGTATAAATCAGCCTTTATACTCGACGCGTCCGCTAGTTCGCTTGAGTGCGCGCGGCAAATATGACGTCATCGCGGAGTTTGCGGGTGTTCGCTTTGGGTGCGCGCGACATGGTTTCGGCTGGCGGAGCGCATGGATTTTTTTGAGACTCTGCGAAAGTGGAAATTGGTCTACAAAATAAACTTGACTGAGTGCTTCATTTTCCCTTTAAAGAACTGATCCTCCCTACACGCAACCCATACCGCCGAACCACCGGGGGCCGCCCTTGCTCTTAAATCTGTTGGAATCTGTCTGTGCTTTCGTTTTATTTAGGAATGAAACACTCTGAAATAAACATTAAAACGGCGGGATTCCCTTTCTTTTTCTTTACAGGTGCCGTCGCTCCTCCTATACAATCCTCAAAACAGTCATAAAGTGGTGCGTGACAGACGCTGTTTCCCAAACGGATTCTGTACACTCGATTAGAAGCAAAGCGAAAGTGGATACTGGGTTTTGTGTTTGTGTTTGAACAGACATATACACATAATTAATAATAATAATAACATCTAAAGATGTCGATCTTGATGAGGTTTTTTTCAAACACAAATAATTTTTTTCCTAAATGAGCATAAAACTTTAGGTAAGCAATCGAATGCTTCCCTTATTTTCACATCCCAATGTTGACAGGTATGTTTTTGGTATTTATAATGGTTGATTAAATCAATCTTTAATTTAATTATTCTATTATTTGTTTAATGCTGTATCTGTCTTTTATAGTGTTTTATATTATTAATAATAATAATGTTTTACAATGAACATAAGACTGGCCTTAAGAATGAATGAGGTGGGATTCGCACTACTTCAGTTTACCTCTCACACATTCTTAAACAGTACCGTTTTCCACCTAATAGTATTTTTTTTCTGATCAGCTCTCAAACTGTTAACTTCAGACTGGAATCCCTGCAAGTATTCCTTAAACAAACGAGTTTTTATTTTATTATTAATAAAAAATGAAAATTTACTTACCTTCAAGTAGTTTCAAAATGTGTTTCTTTTTTTGGAACACAAAAGAAGATATTTTGAAGAATGTTGGAAGCGGTCACTGTTGACATCCATAGGAAAGAAAAAAAATTCTGTGGAAGAAGTCATTTATTCGTTTATTTTCCTTCGGCTTAGTGCCTTTATTCATCAGGGGTCGCCACAGCGGAATGAACCGCCAAATTATCCAGCATATGTTTTACACAGTGGATGCCTTTCCAGCTGCAACCCAGTACTAGGAAACACCCATACACTCTCACATTCACACGCATACACTATAGCCAATTTTCATTTATACATTCATTTTCTTTTCGGCTTAGTCCCTTTATTAGTCTGGGGTTGCCACAGCGGAATGAACCGCCAACTTAACCAGCATGTTTTACGCAGCGGATGACTTACCAGCTGCAATCCATCTCTGGGAAACATCCATACACACAACAGACAATTTAGCCTACCCAATTTACCTATACAATGTCTTTGGACTTGTGGGGGAAACCGGAGCACCCAGAGGAAACCCACGCAACCACAGGGAGAACATGCAAACTCAACACAAAAATGCCAACTGACCAAGCCGGCGCTCAAACCAGCAACCTTCTTGTTGTGAGGTGAACGTGCTACCCACTACGCCACCGCGGCGCCCCCATGGTCAATTTATTTTATTCAATTCACCTATAGCACATGTCTTTGGACTGTGGGGAAAACTGGAGCACTCGGAAGAAAGCTAAACACGGGGAGAACATGCAAACTCCATACAGGAATGCCAACTGACTCAGCTGGGATTTAAACCAGCAACCTTCTTGCTGTGAGGCGACTGTGTTAACCACTGAGCCACAGTGCCGCTCTTCTGTGGAAGTCAATGGCTATCAATTTCCAACATTCTTCAAAATATCTTTTTGTTTTCTTCAGATAAAAAACAACAACAAAAAAAAACAAGCTGACATGAACAAGTCAAGGGCGTGTAAACTGACATTATTTTGAAGAGGTGAACTGTCCCTTTAAGACACCACTTGACATTTCTGTCTCTCTCTTGTATTGGATATATGTAAGGTATAGGTTTTTTTTTAAAATTCTATACACATTTGAGAGCATTTCTTTACAATTTCAAATAAAATGTCATTTAAAGTGTTTATATTTTTTTCAAAAAAACATGTAGCCCTAGCTCTTAATTTTCTGAGCACTAAAAGTTCCTTTGCATAATTAGCACTTCTTGTGTGCTTTGGACAAAAGCATCTGCTAAATGACAATATAAGTATAATGTAACCGTTTTTTTTGTTGTTGTTGTTGTTGAAAATAAAGGTTATTATACCAAATATTGACTCTTTTGAACAATGGTATTGTGTTGTCTAAAAATAATGCAAACATATGCGTAAACATGACACATTTTTATATTATGCAAAAAAAAAAATCTAAATCGTTTTTATTTGAAATTTGTAAAAACAATGTCACATAATTTACCGAATAAAACAATGGTCTCTTATATTTTGTCCATAGCTTTATATCTAAATGATCTAAACTTCTTTTCTAAGAGAATTCATAACATCACAAATCTAAACTGGGAAAAACAACCATGTAGTCTCTATCATTGGCTTTCAGCACCTAGGCATGTACATCACAAACACACATCTTGTGGGCACATAATGGCTCAGTAAATCACAAAAGGGTGGCCAGCGTCTCTATGGCAATCTCTGACTCATTCGACAACATCAATGTCTTCGGTCAAGCAACACGTTCCCATAATGCAGCAGGAGTGTAAATGAAGTGACGGACAGCTTCAGTACAGAATAATGTAGCCTATAAGAAACAAGTTACGCATATATGTCTGGGGTGAGGTTTTTGCACACTATATTCCTAATGCTCTTAATTGCATATAACACATCACTTGCTCATTTGCAGAATGAAAAGTGTTTTTTTTTATTTAATAAAACATTCAAAAATAACCTTTTAAGTGATTCGTTTGTTGCACTTTATCAATTTGTGTCTGCAGATTTCAATTACAGCTCATATTTATCAAGGCAATTAGAATTTTTCTCCAGCCATAAATTCTCCACTTTACAGAGGAATATGTTCATAATATTTGCCAGACATTATACAACATATTATTCTACAAAAATTGTGGCCATGGATAATAAAACCAGTCTTGTGCTGCTCAGGTATATTTTTGACAATGGCCAAAAATAATAAAATAAATGGATCAAAATTTATTTTTTTTAATGCGAAAAACCGTTCAAACAAGGATCTTGTCCCATGAAGACATTTAGCACATTTCCTACCTTAAATATATGAACACAAGACACATTTAAACACAGTTTAGAACCCTTTGATTCCACATTTCAGCAAAATATTGATTAAAACTAATAAAGTATAAATCAACGGAAAGCTTATTTGATTCAGCCTTCATATAACGTTCATATAAATCTGATTTTGTGGATCAGGGTGACAGTCGTGGAAAATAAATATGGATATAGTGATAAAAAGAGATTCCCAAAATCCCTTCTGCAAAAACCATTGACTCTGATGTCTGTTTAAATAATTAATTTGACTCCATCCAATGTTCTGATTTTTTTTTTTACTAGAAATAAATGCAAGTTGGCGCCACGGTGGCGTAGTGAGTAGCACGTTCGCCTCACAGCAAGAAGGTTGCTGGTTTAAATCCCAGCTGAGTCAGTTGGCATTCCTGTATGGAGTTTGCATGTTCTCCCCGTGTTTAGCTTTCTTCCGAGTGCTCCAGTTTTCCCCACAGTCCAAAGACATGTGCTAAAGGTGAATTGAATAAAATAAATTCACCATGGGGGCGCCGCGGTGGCGTAGTGGGTAGCACGTTCACCTCACAACAAGAAGGTTGCTGGTTTGAGCCCCGGCTGGGTCAGTTGGCATTTCTGTGTGGAGTTTGCATGTTCTCCCCGTGGTTGCGTGGGTTCTCTCCAGGTGCTCTGGTTTCCCCCACAAGTCCAAAGATATGCGGTACAGGTGAATTGGGTAAGCTAAATTGTCCGTAGTGTATGTGTGTGAATGAGAATGTATGGATGTGTTTCCCAGAGATGGGTTGTGGCTGGAAGGGCATCCGCTGCGTAAAACAAATGCTGGATAAGTTGGCGGATCATTCCGCTGTGGCTCCCGGATTATTAAGGGACTAAGCTGAAAAGAAAATGAATGAATGAATAAATGCAAGTTAGCACATATTTAACCAAATAAGGCTAAATTTGCATATTTAAACAACATTTTTGAAAAAAACTGTAATGCATTACACATTTTAAATTCTTAATTCAATCAATCAATGGTGTAGAAGACTAGTAATGATTATTGGTTAATTTGTTTACCCTATTCACCTGCAGTATCTTGCCCTAATGATGGAAATGTAATCTTGCTCATGTTAGATGTTCTAGTTGCAGATGTTGATCTACTTTCAGGGTCTCTTTGATCACATGATGAGCCGAGGGCATGTTTCTGCTCTCTGGAGGACATCTGCTATTAGCGGTAACTGACTCTTGGAGGATTTTTCACCTGCTCACTCTCTGTGCTTCTGTGTTTCTGTCCACCTCTGATACTGTGGCTTATTAGCTTCTGCTGGTTTCATTACTACATCACTCAATTATAAAATAATTACAGTAAGTATAATTGCCGTAAATAATTACCGCCATTTACATGGAGACGACTAATCTAGTGTTGTGATCAAAAGTGACTGTAAAAGCATTAAATTATGTTGAGGGGTTGGTCTTTTTCACATGAGTTTTCATTGTGCTTGAAATTTCTATAAAAATCAATTATTTTATTATTAGACATTCATCAAATACATAAAACCAGACACGTGCAAAATTAATTGAAATTTACATCATTTTATCTGTACATGATTTTAAAATTTCCAATAAGTCAGTACAATGTAAGATTAGTAACCGTTTAATTGCTGAAATATTAGTTCTGTTGTTGATGAATTTAGCTAAAGAAATTGTTTATAATTTTGATGTCTATGCAGGTTTAAATATATCAAGTTTAATGTTTGTTTTAGTTGTTTTAGTATCTTACTACATTGCGGAAACTTAAATTTGAACAGTTTTTATCTTATTAGCACATCCAAACAATATTTAATTACTACTTAAACTTAAAATAATATTCTTAAAAACAATTATCTTTTTTTTAAAGTAATCATATTTTGTAGCGTATTAATGAACAATGCATTATATATCAATTATACGGTGGCCGAGAGAGCTTAACGCTCTGCAATTTAAGAAAGCACATGCAATAACAAAAAACATCAGCAAATTAAGAAACGATCTTCATCAATTTGACAGCACACCTGTTGCAAATTCTCACAACACAGACAACGGAAGAAACGTGCAAAATTGCTAAAAAGAGATAACCATCCTTGTCTTCACTTTGTGACCATGACAACGGCCAATTTAGTTTATTCAATTCACCTGTATCTCATGCCTTTGGACTGTGGGGGCACAACCAGAAGAAACCCATGCGAACACAGCGAGAACACAGCAACTCCAGAAATGTCAACTGGCTCGAACCAGCAACCTTCTTGCTGTGAGGAGACAGTGCTAACCACTGAACCATCATGCTGCCCCTTAAACAATTCATAGTAAAAAAAAAAAAAATGGAACTACATTGGCTTCCATTATCTGTTTGCACCTACATCTACTGTGATGATAAGCAGGTCTACTATCTTGCACCTCACTGCTATGGACAGTCCGGCATGATGTGTTTTTCTTTTACATTTTAAACAGTTTAAAATGTAATCTTACTGTCACTGCTGACATTCCAGATCTCGTTCTGTTGGTGAAAAATGAACTTCCAGACTGTCTGGAAACAGCAGAGATAACCTCATACTGTATCTCTCATCTGGACTTTCAAGCTCCACATGATTCAAATGAGCGGGTGACTAATGTAATATAATTTCCTGTAAGTCCTGCGAGTATGTGGCTACACAAATATTTATTTATTATTTTATATCATTTTACAAACACATATATATTTTTTTCTGTAGAAAAGATTTAAATTAGGCATATAATATAAGCTCATTATTTTGACCTCTTTCTTTCAGCTGAAAACATGATGCTGTTATCAGTTATGGAAATTTGCCCTTTTTGTAAGCATCTAACTAGGTGCATTTAGTTTTTCTGCTTTCAAACAAGTGGCAAGTGGTGCTGGTTTTTGGATATAGAGGCTATTTAGATGCAAGGTGAACAGCCCTGTAAACAACAAAGGAAGACAGACTGGGTGGATTATGTTCTTGCATCTTGGCGGTTGTTAGCTAGATCCGACACGGATGTGGCCCGATGTTAACGAGAATTATTTAAATTATTGGTCCCACTTTATAATAAGTGTTGCTTATACCTGTGAACTTCCATGGTAATTATGTGACAATTTTACACTTCATATTGAGTGGACAGTTCCAGTGGATTTACCATGTAATTACACTGGTATCACAAGGTAAAACCTTCTAATGCAGCATTAGTTCTGCTATAGTGTTCACAAGTACATGATCTGCAAACAGGTGTGGAAGTGGGAAAACATCTGCAAGTACATATTGTTGTTACACAATGCACTTACATAATTCTTGTTACAGATGTGTACTTTCCTAGTGTTGTTACCAATGTCCTGTTACACATTTGTACTTACAAATACTATTCAGACGGTTGTTACATGAGTGTAGTTACACCAGTATTACACAAGTAAATACTATGTACCAGTATGTACATACACCGTAGTTACATACTACTTACACATCTAATTACCATGTAAGTTCACAGGTATACGCGACATTAAAGTGGGAGCGAATTATTTATTAAAGTTTCCCATTTATTTTATTTTATTAACGTCTACCCCCACCTCAACCCTAAACCCAACCGTCACAGTAACGTAATTACAGTAGTTGTCTCGAGTATTAAATCACAATCTATTAAATTACCAAATAAATTGTATTTTCTAAAGCCTACCCCCACCTCAACCCTAAACCCAACCATCAGAGTACTGTTAAATATGATTTATTGTTATACAGTGTCATGAAAAAAATGCAGCTATATTGATGTGCATCTCGCACTTCCAGCCTGTTGCATATCCGATCTAGACTTTACCATTCTTGGCATGTGGCTGTTTGTCAATAAGAAGTTGATGTGCTTTGTTTCAGTGTGGTTCATTGCTGTACCATCATTGTATAATAGTTTTATGTCTTGGCTGAGTGTTTAAAAATGGCATTTTTCATGTTGTTGTTCTGCTGGCTTGTTGCACTCACTGGTGACGATTCTCTTTAAACCTATAGTGTTCCCCAGTGAGTCCTGCTCCACTTTGTTGTAACCTGCTGTTGTTAAATGTTAAATACTAAAGCAAACCATTACACAGAATGCCAGATTTGAGGCAACAGCAAAATAAAGGGAATGCCCCAAGAAAGACTGGTCACAAACTTGGTTGTGCGTGCAAAACATTTATCACCAGATTACTTTTCAACTGTCTGCCTTAAACATTTGCAAATAAAGGAGATCGGCTCTATAGATCGGCTCTATCGACTAATTATTTTGAAAAACTTATTTTATGTATCGCATATATATATATATAATTCTCGTTTTTTGTTATTGGTAGGAATTGCCAGCTTCAGATAATCAATCATGATTGCTTGACATCGCAGCCTTTAACATGAATGTGGCTAGACTGCATATTAAACTAATTAATTTGAATGCTTGATGAAATAATGTTTACACCTAATGAATATTTACGTTGCATGAACATGGCGAGGTCATTTAGCAACTCAAGAAATGTCAAGATATGAAAATCTGAATGCTTTTCATGTCTGCCACTAATCCTGTCCTCAAATATAGACTTTGCAAGTGTACACTGACAAATAAATGTTTTATCTTGGCTCAGATAATAAAGCTGTTGCAAGGAAAGCTGAAGAAAAGGGTTTAAAGAAATAGATTTGCTCCTGTCAGATTTGTACAGAGGTGTGAGTGTTTGTTTTGTCTATTGAGACCATCTGTGCCCACTTTCTCTAACCATGCAGTTTGTCTGAATGTATTTTTTTTCTTTTCTTATATAACATTATGATCTATCCATTTTCTAACAAACAGTTCAAGACTATGACAAATAATCATCTCTTTTAAAAAAATATATATGTTTTTTTATTGCTAAGAAAAAGGCTGTTTGGACAGTTGGATTCAGAAAATTGTTATCTCTTTCAGTTCAGTATTATCTATTGTGTATTGATTTACAAAAAAAAGTTTGAATTTGAACAGCACTTTGAAATTGCAAACTTTTGAAAACGGATCTCAAAGTGCAGCTTTTAAAAACAAGACTGTTATAATCTCTGTGTAATATAATTTTCTATGCACATCCGTATGCATAGTGCTTTTGAAGCATCGATGTCATCCAAACACACCTTTATAATCATATAGCAGGACATACAGAACATATTCAATTGGACATATAGAATAGCAAGACACACTACTCGTCATGTTTTTTTTGTATGAAAATGCTTCTGTTCAATAAGGCGGCATTTATTTAATGTAAAATAAATTGTTAAATATTTATTCATATTTTAAATGCGTTCTTATTGTATGTAGTTTCAAATGAAATCATTACTACAGCCATTATTGCTTTTATTACTATCACATTAATATTAATAATAATAGAAATAGTAGTATTTCTAAAGGATCGTGTGACTGGAGTAATGAAGCTGAAGATTCATCTTTAAAATCACTGGAAAAAATGAAATTAAATTATGAACTACTTTTGAACAGTTAATTTGAACATTTGAATTTGAATTGAATTTGAATATTTGAATTTTCTAGTGCAATAACACAATTTTACAATTTTTACTGCATTTTTGATTAAATAAATGCAGCTTTGGTGAGCAGGAGAAGCTTATGATTTAAACATTTTACTGACCCCAAACCTTTGACTGGTAGTGTACATTTGACAATTACTGAAAAAGATTGAAAGTGTCTCTCTGGGCATAATATAAAAATATTTGTTTATTATAAGCATGCCAAGCCAACATTCACAGTTTGTCTTTATTATTATTATTATTATTATTATTATTATTATTATTATTATTTATTCATTCATTCATCCATTCATGTTAATGCTATTTAACTATATTTAAAATGTATGCAAATATTATCTTGATCTAGTTAATTATTTTGTTATTAACAGTTCATTTTAAATACACTTCATTCAAAAATTTGGGGTCGAAACTTTTATTATTATTATTATTACTACAAATAAATTAATACTTTTGTTTAACATTGGTACACTGAATTGAGGAAAGTGACAAAAATTCTAATTTTGCACAACATATGTTTTTCTTCTTTCCAAAAAAAAAAAAAAAAATCTAAGATCAAAATTTGTGCACCAATTCATATTATCTTCTTTTAGTAATTTCTGAATGATTTTGCAACACAGCACAGACAGTGACTTATTTAACTGGTTAGTTGTTGCCAACACAGATGTAAATTAATTAATAGATTTTAATTGTTGTTATCCGTAAATGTTATTCACAATTTTGCCTTTTCTTGTATTTTTGATTCATCCTTGCAACCTTAGTGTAATCTAATTTTTACTCACTAGTAATCTGTATATTACACAGGTGTATTCTAGTCTGAGTCAGTTCTCTTACAGCTTGCTACAGTGGGGGAACTCGTGTAGTATAATCAATCCTTTTAAAAAAAATAGCGTACTGCGGTGCTCTGATACTCTAATTAATCCAGAATGCTTTTATCTTTTATAATCAAAAATAGCTCTGCCCTTCATGATACATTACACAAACACTGGCTCAATTTATACACTCTCTTTCTTGTAACAATCACAGTTTGTGCTCGCTTCTTTCTGTAATGAGCTCTTATGGACAAGCAGGTGAGGTAAAATCTTTTCGCAGGGAATTTAATGAAGGGAGTCTGGCATATTTTGGCACCGGAACAGAGACGATTGAAAGCTGGCATTCATCTTCAGCTTGTTCCTCAATTTCAAAAAGATGTTCTGTCCTCGTAGAGCATAAAGAAAGAAGATACATTCGACTCCAAACAACAGATCTGAAAAGACAAAGCCTCACTGACTTTCCGCATGCTGTTTGTGTGTGCGTGTTTATCTTGATCATCAAAAAACATTGATCTCCAGCAAAGACTCATTCTTTCTGTCTGCCGTCATCGTCTTATTCCAATGTTGGCAGAAAGCTTTGCTTCAGCCATGTTTTTGGAGAACGAATAATTTTTTAGTACATTGTGCAGCAGAGATAAAACTGGGATCAGTATGGTGGCATTCCGACAGACACACACAAAGTCATAATACTGCATACATAATTGTTTATATGGTTTACGAGGACATTTTTTTTACTGTTAAAAAAAAAAGCACATTATATTTGCTGAAGTATGTTATTCCTTTTATATTTAGATTTCCTTATTCTACCCCTAAACCCAACCTTCACAGAAATCCAGTGGTAAAAATGTAAACGTCAACAGGTAACTATGACTAATAACTAAGTATAACTCCATTCGGTATGATTTTTAAGCATTTTTAAGAATCACAATCAGAATCAGAAAGAGCTTTATTGCCAGGTATGTTCACACATACGAGGAATTTGTTTTCGTAACAGAGCTTCTACAGTGCAACAGAATTACAGAAGCAGGACAAAAAACAAATAATAAATATATTCAAAAAACTAGAAGTAAGTGTTAAATGCAAATATACAAATGGACAAGTGTATGTACAGGCATATTACTATATACAACGTTATATGTGCAGCTGTTATGTGCAAATTGGCATTTAAAGTGTGTTGTTAAATAAGTGTATGTGTGTGTAAGAGTGTATTGCAAGTAGTGATGTTGGTTCCATGATTGTTATCACCGAGTGTTCATGAGATGGATTGCCTGGGGAAAGAAACTGTTTCTGTGTCGGGCTGTTCTGGTGCGTAGTGCTCTGTAGCGTTGCCTAAAAGGTAAATATTCTAGAGTGATTTTAGCAGCCCTTCAGCTCGCCGTGGATAAGTACAGTTCTTGGAGAGTAGGGAGGGTTGTACCAATGATTCGCTCAGCAGTCCGAACAATTTGACGTAGTCTTTGAAGGTCAGATTTGGTAGCTGAGCTAAACTAGACAGTTATTGAAGTGTCTGTCTATTGAAGTGTTCATTATTTTTAAGCATTTTGACCTGCATGTCCTCATAAACCAGAGTACAAATAGGTCATATCCATGCCATTCTAAAAAAATGTCCTCGTAAACCATATAAACCACACTGGATTTTCAAAATAGTTAATTCTGTGTGCATTATTTAGGGCAACCGGAGACGGGAACACTTCCCAAAAAACATTATAATTTGAACGGCATCTGCGTTTTTTATTATTCCTGAGCTTTCCATAATCCTGGACCAGGCCATATCCTGAGCAGCTGCTGTGGTAGTCATTGAGGAGAGGAGAGCATGAGACCGATCCTTGTAAGATGATCCCTGTGACAGACGAGTCCTCGCATTGTTCCCGAAGGGCCAGCCTGTTTACCAGCCGGTGACCCACCTGTGGTCTCTCTGTGATGGACGTCCAGCGTTCTCCAGCCCCGGCGCCTAGACTGCAGCTCTGGACAAGACGTCTGGCCATAGGAGAAATGGTCGTGCCCAACTGAGCCTGGTTTCTCTCGAGGTTTTTTAATTCTTCACATTCGCCAATTGGTGAAGTTTTTCCTAGCTGCTGTCGCCACTGGCTTGCATGGTTCGGGACTTGTAGGGCTGCGCATCGATGAATTAATCTTCAGTGTTTGGACTCTAAGCAGTGAATAATAAACCACGCTGAAATGAACTAAACTGAACTTCAACACTGAAAACTGGACTGACACTGTTTCAATTTTTTTTATAATGCATGTGAAGCTGCTTTGACACAATCTACATCGTAAAATCGCTATACAAATAAAGATGAATAGAATTGAACTGAATTGAATTGATTTATGGGGAGTTTCCGGCTCATGGGACCAAACAAATGTCACTCGCATTTGGTTTGTACAACATAAGAAATATAAGGTACACACTGATAACAGTAAGTACTAATAAACTTGCTCAAACTGGAAAATTCGTGTTCATGCACCACACAGTGTCAGGAAATATTAATATCTACACCAAGGTATTTACCCTGTAGGTGTTCATGAGTGTGTCAGCGGGTTCAAGCTGCTTGAACAAAGCTTTGACGAGCATTAGGAGAGCCAGCCTCTCTGTCCTTTCATACGCGCACAGACATTTGGTTAATGACCACAGATAGTGTCTGGATTGATCATTAAATGCACAGAAATATCTCAATGATGGGCGTCACACAATGCACCCAGCAATAGGCTTACTCACTGAGATACGTAATGTCTTTACTGAAAGAGGGGCTTCTCTCCCGTCCTTTTCTTCTTTTTATCATGATGGTAATTAAATCTGTTCTGTCCTTTCGCTTATTTGGTCTATTCATTACGCCGTGGTGAAAGCTTGAAGACAGTGGGTTGTTTTTGAGCTTGTTTTCCCCTTTAGTCAAAATCATGAATGAAAAGGCAAGTGTTCTTATCTGCACAGAGCAAAGCGGTGGATGAGTCACCTCTATTGCACAGCGAGAAAGAGAGAGACGGCAGTGACTTGGGTTTATTAAGGGTAACATGATGAAGTCCATCTCACATGGATAGAGGAGAAGCAGACAGGAAATGTGAGAAGTGGGGAAAAAACCCTTAAGACAATGATTTCTGCACATTGTCTTCTGAAAATGGGGTATTTTCCTGAGAGAGAGAGATGATTTTAGGAATTACTGGTCAACAAAGAGCAAATAACCAATTACAGGTTCATCGTTCTGTATTACATTTGGAAACGCAGTGTGCCGTGTGTGTGTAAAGGTCAGATTTGACACTGATTGCTGTAGAACCGCAGGCTTGAACTTCAGTGGTAAGAAATGTGTTTTCAAACACTTATATGCAAAGGGACAACAATATAAAGGAGGAGCATGTCAGAAAAAAAAAGTTGAATGGGAAACACAGAGACAGTTGAGACAATGTCAGGGTAACCACAGGGAACAGGGATAAAATCGCAATCATATGTGATCACAGGGATGAGACTGTACACCCATGGGTAAATCATAAATGATTTATAAGACAAAAAATAGAGTGTTTCTGACAAGAATTATATCTTCAACAAATAACAGTTGATTTCAGATTTCAGTTTTTGCTGTTGCATTTACATAGCTGTAACTAGCAGATTATAGCTAGCTGAAGCTATTTAAAGATGCACTATAAGTCATTTTTAAAATACACTTTCAACCACAGTGCTAGAATGAGTCTCAAAACACATTTTCAGTCAGCAGTAAGAAGTTTGTCAACTACCCAAAAGCAGAGATATCAAAAAGGGGCAAGGTTTTGTTGGGTTATGTTTGTTTTGGTGCTTTCAAAAATCAACGTCTTTTAACAAAATTTGATTTGTGGACCATTAATTTAATCTCATTAATCTGATTTTAGAGGTCAAAATAGTGAAACAAAACAACACAAACTTTTTCCACTACAGCTTCTAAGCAATCAAGACAAAGATTAAGAAACTAGCACAAGATAACTGTACAAGAGGTACTTTCCTGCTTCATGCGTTTATGTGTTATGTCTTCTACTTGTTGCAATTTCAGCTTTATTAATTTACTCTAAAACTGCTGGGTTTGGACAAACCCAAATTTAATTCTAGAAAAATGAACACAATGTTGTGTTTGTCCATGTTTGACCCAATTCTAGGTTAAAACAAACAAGCATTTGTGCAAGATAAGCTGCGGTCACACTGCACTTTTCTCCCCAGTCACTTCCATTCATACACGTGAACACGTTAGATTGGAAACGTAAGCTTGCGCAGCAAGTTTCGCAGTTCTCTGCGTTGGAAAGTTCAAGCTTGGTGAACTCTGACCAGGGAAATCGCATCATATAATTGCGTGAGACCAATCGAGGATCAAAACATGACCTCTGTGGACAGAAATTTAAAACACGGAGCAATCGCTTACATTTTTTAATGTCTAATCATCTTATTTAATCCCGCCCTTTTTCACAGCACCATACCACAAAATTTTGCAATACACAAGCATACGTGCATCTTACGTATGCCACAGCTCAGAGTGTCACGATGATAAGAAATAAGACAACAAAGAGGATCCAAACGCAAGTGATATTTAATGACCAATGGCCATAAATCAAAAAGGTGCAGGAGTTCAAACAAAATAACAAGGTAGTAGTAGGGTGTAAATAATGTTCCAGAGAACGTCCACGAGAATCCTGACAAGACACAGACAGACCAAGAACAAACAATAACGTACTGACAACCAAGAAAGGCACTAGCGCAAATATATAGTTGCCACAGAATGGGAACCAGCTGGAGCTGATTAGATCAGCTGATCGTCATACGTAATAACACGTGAACACAACAACCACAACAACAACACAGAAGGAGCGCGTGGCTCCGCAAACGTGACACAGAGTCCTCTTTTAAATGTTATTATTACATGGCTGTCTGGAATACTCAATTCTGTTTTTCTGAGATAACAGCTGCTAAATAAAGCAGGCTCATCTGGAAACTTTAAATCAACTTGACCGTCAGTGAATACCTTCATATCCATATATTTACATCCACATTTATGTGTATCTGCCTATCTGTCAACCTGTTTATTTTTATTTTTATTTTTTACATTTTATATATTTTTGTCTTGTGTATAAATAAAACTTAGGTCCGTGTTCTATTTTCATAAAATAAAGCCCTTGCATTGGGCCGATAAGCTTGTCAGGCTTTATTCTGCGATAACAACCCCCTGGATGCTCTTTTATCCCCAACATTGATTTGTCTCTATGTTTTACCTAGCTTCTTATTGGCTGAGCTGGGGCTGGCAAAGAAAGACCACTGGGATCTGCCTCATTTGACCTTATAGTCTGACTTCCTCTCGCTCAACCTATACGAATTTAGATAAAAAAAGATAAGTAAGTTTTATAATATAAATGAGGATTCTGGGCCAGAGGCTATGTGAAATGCACGTAACGCACCATCCCAAGATGGTGAATGATAGAAAGCCACCAATCACCATGAAACAATGTGCGAAAATATAAAAATGTTATTTTTAGTTAATGTAATCCAACCTAATATGTTTTAAAATCTTCTCACAGGTCACTAGATCTACTATGCATTAGACTGGCTCGATCTGAGAACCTGAATACTAGTGTGTAATTGCAGTGCATCCACGACTCATTTATCTCCCTACTCAAATGATAGTTCCTCATTAGATGAAGCATCCATTAATATTCATACATTTTACAGCTCTTTTAAGAGCACTTTAATGATCTTGTAGTTTGTAAACTTCACAGCCAAATCGAAATAATCTGTTCAAGAGATGGGAATTATTTCAGATAAGATTATTAAGCAATGGACAATTAAGATGTCAGCTTTAATTTAAGAGGTCTTTTATCCATGAAAGATGTGCAAGTTATCAATTACAGTTTATTTATATGTGACCTCGATTCCCCTTTTTGCCTGTGAAACCTCTTTGAAAAAATTCCTTTTCACGGAACACAAAGTTCTGACAACTTTCATATCCCTCGCAGCAAGAAATAAAAATAAACAGACTAGAGTGGACTTTTTTTTTATCCTGTTACAGTGTTCAATAGCCTCTCTAGGTTATTGCCACAAGTCGCTTTGTGAAGTCTGTGCTGTGTCCACTAGAAACGGATGTTTGTTTGGATGCCCTACAGTGTTTGTCAAAGTTTCATTACACTTTGTTAATTATTCAGCTCATTAATAATGCATAAGAAAGCCGTTTGGTTCGGAGCAGCCTTAAATGAACACATTGTCATTTATGTCACTCTGGCTTAGTCCCCGCATATCAACATTTCTCCG
This sequence comes from Danio albolineatus, assembly GCA_903798035.1. Lineage (NCBI taxonomy): Eukaryota > Metazoa > Chordata > Actinopteri > Cypriniformes > Danionidae > Danio > Danio albolineatus. Next base: position 8,756,051 of record CAIGQQ010032765.1, read on the forward strand.
TTTAAAACTTAGTTTTGACCTCTGCCTGCAGTATTAAATGACAGCTAGCTCGCTGTATTCGTGCTGTTCTGTTCAGATTCTATTCTCTGATGTACTCCTCCAAGCATTACACACGTCTCTTTCTAAACACCAACACATCCAAAAAGTTTCAAAGCTGTAGTACAAAAGGTTAATGCTGAGTCTGAAAGATTACAATGATAAATCAGAACTATCTTGAACTAAGGGGTTCAGTAAATATCCCGCTGTTTGAGAATCCTGGATTGGCCTGCTTGATATTCTCTGTGACAAATTATGTTACACTTAAAGCTTTTTTTGGTCTAGATAATACACTTTTTATACTTTCCCCCAAAAGCACAATCTTAAGCCTCCCTTTTTTACTCCAATTAAATGTGTTACTTAGTTACTATAATATATTTTAATGTTACAGTATTTTTTACAGCATTTGTTTTTATTTCTGCATTTTTCAAAGAGAAAGATAAATAAAATTGCATATGAAACTTTTTTACTTAACACTGTTTCAAGAGTTCACACTTAGCTGATGATTTAATATAAGCTAGTTTGGCATGCTGTCCCGGGAGAGAGCCCTGAGCTTAAGGGATCCTCGAGCCCAGGGCTCCCTCCCATTCATAGAGCGAGAGGGGAGCTTGAGCTTAGGTAGCTCTTGAGGTAGGTAACTCCCCCTCTGCAGCAGCTAAGGGAACCACCAGAGAAGGAAGGGAGTTAAACCGGAGCCTGAATTGTTTATTCTGTAATGAATTATGTACATCTTTGGATGGTGGGAGGAAACCGGAGGCCCCGGGGGAAACCCACGTGGACATGGGGAGAACATACAAACTCCGCACGGAAACACCCACCAGCCTGGCGAGGACCAGGACTGGCGGTGTTCTTGCTGTGGGGCGACAGTGCTAGCCACTGAGCCGCCGTGCCGCCCAATCTAAAAAAAGGAGGAGAAGGGGGAGGAAAGGAGGGTTTTCGAACTGTGGACTGGAACTGTGGTTATTTATAGTAGAAGGGGAATCATATGATAGGGAGATCGTGATTAGATAATGTGCAGCCAGCCGTGGTAAATCATAAGCACGTGATCCTCTCGAAATTAGCTTGTAAACAAACTTCACTTACATATGTAAAAATGCTCATAAATCAATTGTAAATTATGTGAACATGACCATTACATGCACTTTAATGCACATGCACATGTCAATTTCACCTTGTTTTCAGAGACAACGAATACATAAACTGAAAACTATTCATTCATTTAGATTTAGTGAACACTATATTCAAAGTATGACACATATGCTCAAGGGAAAAACAAATTCACATATTAAACAATACTCTCACTTTCTTTGCTCTTATTGTAAATCTTTTACTTGGCTTACTTAAAAATTCTTTACCTTGATGTTATTTCATCGTTTATTCTTGCCTTTTTCTGTTGTTTTAGACAAGCGCCAACTTGCAATGACAAATTCCTTGTACAGTTGAAATCAAAATCATTCGTCAAAATCACCTGTGAAGTTGTTCTTCTTTTTCAAATTCTAACTTAGTTAACCTAATTAACCTTGTTAAGTTACACCTTTCAATTGCACTAAGTAAAAGTAACACATTGCCTTCAAATGCACATGTATACCAACAGTATTTCGTCACCTTACAATTATAAGCTTATATCTGACATTTTTGTTAAAATTTAGTTATTGACATATTCTTACTAATTGACAACTTATTTACATTATGGAATGTTTTTTGTAAGTTTTTTTACATTTTAAGACTTTTTTTCATTTAAAAAAACAGATGTTACACACATACTGTTTGCTATGGAATGCAAAAACTTTGAAGCTCAATATCTCAAAATCCTTCAGAACGCAGATACAAAAAGTTGAGTTAACTTAAAATTTTAAAGCAACCGGCTGCAAACAAATTTGGAGTTTATTAAGCTATAGTGTTTGAAGTTGTGCCAAATTATTTTTTTAAGTTGACCAAAAAGGCTGATTTAAGTCAATTATGCTTTACGGAATAATCTGGCATAAATCTTAACCCAACTTTTTATTTTCTGAAGATATGGAGAAATCAAAATTTAAAGTCTCCTCAACTGAATTTTTTACTTTCATTGAACAAACAGTTCCAAACATGCAGTTGAATCATTTGTATGAGTAAATTCAACTCTGAGCTCAAAAATTTTGTCCACCTAACTTACAATTTTATACTGAGTTAATTTGTAAGTTGGATTTTTTTACAGTGTAGAACCTTATAATTCCAAGGTGACAATTTGGCAAAAAGTGCTGCTCCAATTCTTTGTAGTCTGAGCTTGTCCTGCAGTATTCTTGAACAACGTACCATAAGATAAAATTTTATGGGAGTTGTACATTGCATATAGGAGAAGTAATTAAACTGTTATTAAGAGATGATGCCAACCATCGGAGGACTTCGAAGACGATACAATTACAACACAAAAACTTCGAACACCTATATACTGTACTATATGACTGCAGGTTAACTGTGTTTGCAATAACTGTAATTGTTAAAAGTTATTAGTTAATAGTTACAAGTTAATTAGTTAACGTTATTAGTAACTAATAAAGTTATGGTAACTAATAACTAACTTTTCTGATTTTGTTTGTAATGCAATAATGTGCACCTTTAAAACAATAAGCTGCTTTGAAACATTAAGTATTGTGAAAAGCGCTATACAAACAAACAAACTTGAATTGAATTATTACACCTCAAATCAGATTGTCGTTGTAATTCTCAATGTGTATCTAAATACTCGTCTCAAAAAAAAAAAAAAAAACAATTGTGCATTTATGAAGTGAGCTTCACACAGGTGAGTGGGCTTGACAAACCACCGGTAGAAACACTCTCCTCTCTAATAAACATCCCCCCACCCCATTTAGTTGTATTGCCTCTTCTTTTTGGGTAACACTTTATATTGATAGTCTATTTGAGTATTAGTAGACTGTCTACTTAATATCTGTTGATACTGACATTCAACAGACATTTAATTGACTATGAGAAACTTCCACTAACCCCAACCCCAACTACAACCGTAACCCCAACCTAACAATTTACTTATAATCTAATGAGAATTAGTTGCAATGTAACTTAAATTCAACAAACGGACCATCAAAAAAAAGTGTGACCTCTTTTTGAATCGCTGGCTGCTTCCTCAATTGTAAGTTGCTTTGGACAAAAGCATCAAAAGCATGACTAAATATAAACTACTGACCAAAGGAGCACAACTGTGGTCAAATCATTACCAGTTGATTAACCTTCAGTGTCTTGACCGCAATATTTTTGCACATTTTGAATATTTCACTTTCTGTTTGAAAAAGTCTTTTTTTTTATGTTAGTTATGATGATTGTAAAAGAGTGCGTGGCAATGTTATCAGAAAGCCTACAGTAAAATGCTTTTTGCTGCAAGATTTCCCTTTCATTTACGCTTCTCTGCTCACCAATGGCTTGAGTTTAAATTTCTTTTCATTCCGGCACAAACACTTTGTATAAGAAAATGAACAGCTGCAGATTTATAGATTTGAACTAGTTGTATATTCCCCTGCTGCCTTCCTTCCACCATTGCCTTCTTTTTGCTTCCATTATTTGCCTTTTCTTTTAATTGGTATTTGGAATTTGCTTTGCTTGGTTTCACATAATACACTTTTTTGTTTACCTTTCATTTATTATTTGCTGTGTTCCCTGTTGCATTGCTGTTTTCCTATTCAGTGGCTTTCCATTCCCTGCATTTCTCTATAGTCAAGATGGATGATTGTAATGCGTCTGTTTTAATGTCAGGTTTCCATCAGCACTACCATACATGGCCCATAAAAAAAGTCATATTTTAATGTGGTTTTATGGATATGTCTTTGCCTTCAGCAGTGTCGTTCACCATCTCTGTGTTCAATAATTAGTTTTATATTACAGAACTGTTAACTGCTTGATTCAGATTTGTTGATGAACATTTTATGTGTGAAATTACATGTATTTATCAGTAAATGCACAGCTAAAGTCCAGGCAGGTCTTGACCACAAATTATTTCAGTTCTGTCAGAGTCTACAACACCTAAATTATCTAAAACACACAAGGACAATGACCAAGCAAATAAATATACTCAACAATAGGCTAAAAATGACAAAAATATAAATGTTTTCTTATTTTTCCTATTGAAACAAAGTGTTGTTATCTATTAAAAGCACATAATCTACTTCTCTCTCTCTCTCTCTCTCCCATACAAATGTGCACATACAGTGCACACACACACAAACAATAAGAGAGAAAGAGAGAAACTTGTTGTCAATGTTGCCCTGCAGCTCTTACAGTAAAATGGTTTAACACTCTAAAAGCTAAGCTAAAATGCCATTTTTCAACAGCAAGGCAGTAATACCACTGTCCTTAAAGCAGTCAAACTTTTAGCAGAGACATTGTTCTCTTCAGCAAACACATATATGTGTAAATGTGAATTTGTGTGTCTTGATAAACACAAATATTCATGTTTAATCAAACTCTTTCTCCTATTTCTCTCATAATCACTCTCTCTACCCCTTATAACTGCATTGGTCTTCAATAAAGGCTCCACAATAAATAAATCTTTGGAACAAACAAACAAACCTGAATTGATAACTGCTATTTTTATAATATTTCAGAAGTCATGTGTTTTGTCATTGTAATCTACAATACTCAACGTAAAAATGTAAAAAAAAAAAACCTCACTTTTTTGTAGTTTATGTAAATCATGTTTTTTTTCTTTTGTTTGTTATTTTCTGATTGTAAACAGCTGTTGAAAAAAAAACATATATTACTTGATTTTTTTGACATATCATGAAGGAAAATTAATCTTAGGATGATATACAATCACCGGCCACTTTATTAGGTAAACCTTACTAGTACTGGGTTGGACTGACTTTTGCCTTCAGAACTGCCGTAATCCTTATTGGCATAGATTCAACAAGGTACTGGAAAGATTCCTCAGATATTTTGGTCTATATTGACATACTGTAGTAGCATCACACAGTTGCTGCAGATTTGTCAGCTGCACTTCTGTGGTGCGAATCTCCTGTTCCACCACATGCCAAAGGTGCTCTGTTGGATTGAGATCTGGTTACTGTGGAGGCTATTTGAGTACAGTGAACTCATTGTCATGTTCAAGAAACCAATCTGAGATGATTTGCGATTTATGACATGATACATTATCCAGCTGAAAGTAGCCATCAGAAGACGAGTACCCTGTGTTCATAAAGGTATGGACATGGCCAGCAACAATCCTCCGTTAAGCTGTGGCATCATAATGGCCCTAAAGTGTGCCAAGAAAATATCCCCCAAGCCATTACACCACCACCAGCAGCCTGAACTGTTGATACAAGACAGGACTGATCGATGCTTTGATGTTGTTGATGCCAAATTCTGACCCTACCATCTGAATGTCACAGCAGAAATTGAGACACATCGGACCAGGCAACTTTTTTCCAATTTTCTATTGTCCAATTTTGCTGAGCCTGTGTGAATTGTAGCCTCAGTTTCCTGTTCTTAGCTGATGGGAGTGGCACCCGGTGTGGTCTTCTGCTGCTGTAGCTCATCCGCCTCAAGGTTTAACGTGTTGTGCATTCAGAGATGCTCTTCTGCATTACTCGGTTGTAATGAGTGGTTATTTGAGTTACTGTTGCCTTTTTATCAGCTTAAACCAGTCTGGCCATTCTTCTCTGACCTCTGGCATCAACAAGGCACCCACAGAACTGCCACTCACTAAGTATTGTCTCTATTTTGGAGATGGTTGTGCATGAAAATCCCTGCAGATCAGCAGTTTCTGAAATACTCAGACTAGACCGTCTGGCACCAACAACCATGCCACGTTCAAAGTCACTTAAATCACCTTTATTCCCCATTCTGATGCTGATTGTTTTGACCATGTCTACATGCCTAAATGCATTGATTTTCTGTCATCTGATTAGAAATTTGCGTTAATGAGCAGTTGGACAGGTGTACCTAATAAAGTGGTCGGTGAGTGTATATTGTTCCATCATCAGACAAGGATTTATCAGTAGTTTAATATTTTACTAGGCCACAGCTGTATTTCAATGGGGCTCATGTCCCAGTAAAAAGAGTCTAGTGACACCCCTGGGTACATGGCATTAGCATTGCTCTACCCTGGTCTTGGGGGAAAGAAAAGTTTCACATACAGTACCACAGGTAGACTCCTCCAGTGTGTCTGCACAATAGCAGTGGTCAGAGGATGATCAAACCCTGGTAACCAATGTAAAGGCCTTACCCACTGAGACAGCACCACCAGTGAGTCACCCGGGTGACCCACTGTACAAGAGGAAATGAAAAATGATAACCTCGTACTTCAAGGAAAGGTCACTGCGAAGCGCATGTTCACATTTAAAGCTCATATCAGACTACTTTCATTTCTTCCTTACCAACCAATTTCTTAGGGGATTACAGCTAGTGGTGGAACACACACACACACACACACACACACACACACACACGCACGCTACTAACGCTTACCATTGTGGACACTTTGCCCCACACATCCTCTAAGCCAAATATTCTCTAATACTCACTTTCATGCTTCGTCTCCCTTTAGCTTTTACACACACAAACGCTTATAGTCATCAGTGACCTATTTTCAAACACCGTCAATCTCTGAACCTCTTAGACAACATTTTAAAACAAATACAATCTCACAACATATTCTTTCCTGCATGGTAATTGAAGTTCAGATCTTTGAATTATTGCATATTGGTACTGTACCATGAACGAACAATTACTACACTGTAAAAAAATGTCATAATTAATGGGTTGGCTATTTTTTGATTTTTCTGTTTATTTACAGTTAGAATTTGCGCTATTATCTCTGCTCGGTTGACTTTTGAGGTTGAAAATTCAACTGTGTAGTTTAACAAAAGACATTTACTGACAATTTATTTAACAATTTGTATCAATATATATTATATGAATTCATACAATGAGAATTAAGCCTGTAAAATAACAGAAAATGTACCAGCTGTTTATTATGATACCAGGTATTTGTACCATAATTTGCAACAACAATCCAGACAATATATCACTTCAATCTAATAAAAATATACAATTTTCAATAAATGTTACTTTTTTAAACTTTTCAACATTCAACAAGTAGTTAGACGAAACATGACGGTCCCATAATTCAAACACAACTAAACAAGAAAACAAAACAAAACAAAACAAGGAAAACTATTACTTATAGTAACATAATAAGTAAATCCTGGCCAGATCTGCCCAGTGGCCTCTGTCCATCATGGCCTCCCAACCATCCCCGAATCATAATTGGCTTCATCACTCTGTCTCCTCTCCACCATTTAGCTGGTGTGTGGTGTGCTGTCCGGCGCAATATGATTGCCGTCCCGTCATCCAGGTGGATGCTACACACTGGTGGTGGATGAGGAGATTACCCCCATTGTGTAAAGTGCTTTGAGTGTCTAGAAAAGCGCTCTATAAATGTAAGAAATTATAAATAATATTATTATAAATAAGGTCCTAATTGTTACTTTAGTCAATGCAATTAACTTAAACTTCAATGAGCAATATATATAAAAAGATATTTAAATGTTTATTTTGTTGTAATTTATACTATACAGTTTCTGCATTTTTTTTTTAGAATGTTAAAATGAATTTCAAGAGTTTGCCCTTGCCTATGATTGATTATAAAGCGTGTTTGGCATGCTGTCCCGGGAGAGAGCCCTGAGCTCGTGGGATCCTCGAGCCCAGGGCTCCCCCCCGTTTCAGGGCGAGAGGGGAGTCTGAGTTCAGGTAGGTCTCGAGAACTCCCCCGCTCTGCGAATCTAGATTATGAATAGCTCTGGAGAGTGTATGCTGAATTCTACACTTATCTATGATGCCGATTAGTTGGGGAATCATGCATTAGCTAATGAGACCAGCTGCTATAAATCATAAGCCCGTGCTCCTCTCGAAATTAGTTTATAAAATAAACTTCACTTATTGTAGCAGAGCAAATGATCTTCTTTTATTCCTCACCAGAAACGATGTGCAATCAGGATGAAAATCAATTGTTTTTCAAAGGTAGCCAGTAAGTTTCCAGTGTAATAGATTGCAACTAACACTCGTGCTTAGGCAGTATTATTGTATTCTATTTGCTCATTCAATCTTTCCTTCAAATGCTGAGTACAGTATATTTGATTTTCTCTTCTCACTACAACGAATATATTCACGTGTCTCCAGCAGCAGTTCATAATCGAAACATTGGTTTGCTTGAGAGGCTGATCAGTAATCATTTTTTTAACTTTTAAGTTTTAACAAGTCTAGCTTTACACTACTCCCAGATACACCTGACGATTTACCACACTTTCCCCCACAGATAGCAATTCTTCATCAGCAGTTTTCTTTAGGAAGAAATCTGAAAAGACCTCAGGCTTGACTGTAACCTCAAAGCTTGTTATGACTACTGCAACGTTTGGCACAATTGCATTGTGTGTATCATCACTGACCTCCTTCAGCAACACTTCATGCCAATTTCTAACATTGAGACCTCAGCAAGCTTGTGCTGTAGACGTCTACGGAGGAGATAACACAATTCTTACATGATAGCATAGATTTTTAATTTTATTTTTAAGATTAGTTCTGCAAATACTACTCACCTACCCGTCTGAAGGGCAAGGCTATGCCAGAGTTTGGTTCCCAGATATATTTGAACTCTTCTTTAATGGAAAATGTCTTCGGATGGCACGTTTTAAGACCGATAGATTTGCTGATGATTTATTTAACTGAGGCCGTTTAGCAGAACTGGCGGATGTCAATACAGCACGACTCTCATCTGAACTGGTATCTGATTCGGAAAGCTCTGTGGGTCCAGGGGTGTCGCTGTGAATATCAGAGTCCAGCCGAGAAACCAATTTGCCTCTGCAGACTCCAAATCTGTACATAGCTAAATAAAAGGTTTGTTTTTAGACAAAAAAGTTGCATAAATTTCATCATACCGTGCAAAGAACTACTGCTGTCTTTAGCACCATCCTCATCAGCGGAGGTACAGCGTCTTATTCAGTGAAGTTACAGCTAACAAATCTGTAAAATTAATAATACAATTATTTTATTTTATTGCAACACAGGCTCAATGTGAGCAATGGGGAAATGTGATCAGGGATACATTTCTATGAACTGAGAAGTATGTTCCTCAAGGTGCATAATGACTGTATTTTGTGTCGGTCAGTCAATTTCAAGCTGATATTGTAAAGTGGGAGTGACACTGACAACGGAAGTGTGGATCCTAAGCAGGTCTTTATTGACAGGATGGTCAAACAATCAGTGGTCTAAACAGGAACAAACAGATGTATACGGGCAATCCAGAATCAGAGTCAAAAGGCAGGCAGATGTTCAGAGGCAGGCAGCAGACAAGAAGAAAACAGATATACAAGGCAAGGATCAAAACACGGCAAAGCAAGACAAAAAACAAACAAACAAAAAAACAAAACAAAACAAAAACTTGTAATGTAAAGTTGTAATGTCACAATACATTAAACAAGGCTCAGCAACTTCTCTGTGTTAGTGTGTTGCATTTATAGTCCATGAAAACACAGTGAGCAGCTTCATCTGTGAGTGTCTAATCAACGGTGATTAGGAGCAGGTGTGTGTGTGTGTGTGTGTGTGTGTGTGTGTGTTGCATGACTGGATATGTAGTCCATTTACCGGCAGATTTGTAGTTCATGAATGTGAGTGTTTTCCAGCGATCTATTGTGTTTAGATCGCTGGTGATCGTGACAGATATATTATGCACAATGACAAGCCGACCAGCTTCTCTCATTTACATGCCTGAGAAAGACATTAATATTCACAGAAATGTACACGGTGGCCTCTGGATTTACAAGAAATTGCATGTATCAGAAAACGTGCCCAAGTGATGTACAGTATTTGAGATTGGCAAAAATGTACACTGCAGCCTTCAGTGGATTTCTAAAAACAAAAACTGCAAGAAAACGTATATATGCAAGAAACACATATTTCTCTGGCAGGGCACATATTTACAATGAGCCTGGGTTGGTTTTTAGACATATTCTACCTGTTTGTTTGGAGTACTCAGCACAAATACGTAAAATAATTCAAAACATTCATTTGATTAATATAGCAAAACAATCATGCGTTTACTGGTAATATAAAACAATATTTACATAGCTCAACAAGGTGATAAAAAAGCATGTGAGACTTAAAATATCTAGAATTGCACGCACATCCAGTTTAAAATTGAAGTCTGAAGTTGTAATTTAGGGTGACATGGTGGCGCAGGGGGCGCCACGGTGGCCGAGTGGTTAGCACGTTCGCCTCACAGCAAGAAGGTCGCTGGTTCGATCCCCGGCTGGGCCAGTTGGCATTTCTGTGTGGAGTTTGCATGTTCTCCCCGTGGTTGCGTGGGTTTCCTCCGGGTGCTCCGGTTTCCCCCACAGTCCAAAGATATGCGGTACAGGTGAATTGGGTAGGCTAAATTGTCCGTAGTGTATGTGTGTGAATGAGAATGTATGGATGTGTTTCCCAGAGATGGGTTGTGGCTGGAAGGGCATCCGCTGCGTAAAACAAATGCTGGATAAGTTGGCGGTTCATTCCGCTGTGGCGACCCCGGATTAATAAAAAGACTAAGCCGAAAAGAAAATGAATGAATGAATGGTGGCGCAGTAGGTAGTGCTGTCGCCTCACAACAAGAAGGCCGCTGGTTCAAGCCTCGGCTGGGTCAGTCGACATTTCTGTGTGGAGTTTGTGTGTTCTCCCCGTGTTCGCATGGGTTTCTCCCACAAGTCCAAAGATGGTCACACTTTATTTTGATGGTCCGTTTGTTGAATTGAAGTTACATTGCAACTTATTTTCATTAGATTATAAGTAGACTGTTAGGTTGGGGTTAGGGTTGGGGTTAGGGTTAGTGTAAGTTGACATGTACTTGCAAAGTTTCTTATAGTCAGTTAAATGTCTGTTGAATTTCTGTATCAACAGATATTAAGCAGACAGTCTAGTAATGCTCAAATGGACCATCGAAATAAAGTGTTACCCCAAAGATATGCGGTACAGGTGAATTGGTTGAGCTAAATTGTTCGTAGTGTTTGTGTGTGAATGAGAATGCATGGATGTTTCCCAGAGATGGGTTGCGGCTGGAAGGGCATCCGCTGTGTAAAACAAATGCTGGATAAGTTGGCGGTTCATTCCGCTGTGGTGACCCCGGATTAATAAAGGGACTAAGCCGAAAAGAAAATGAATGAATGAATGAGTTGTAATTTAACAAATGAATAAAACACACCATTATTGTGAGCCACTGTACAACTTTTTTCTTTGTGTGCTAGAATTGTGTTATAGGCACCCTGTACATAAATAGATTGCTGTGCGTTTGTATCATGCTTTGAAGACTCGGATCTTGATGATTGCAAAGTTTTAGCGATGCGACTCTTCAGTTAAAACCACAAAAAGGGTATAAGTGTTGGGCATGTTTGTTGTATTACTTTTTTTCCTGCTGTTTTGCTTTGTTTGATCAAGTAAATCTATTAAAGAAATGCCTATAAATTAAGTATTTAAAAAAGGCAAACAACTAAGAAATGACTTTTATTTCGACTGTTTTTAAAAGCTTGGAATAAAATCCATACATGTGTGACCTGAAGAAAAAGTAGCAGCATTGTTTAAAAAAAATCAACTTAATAACCCCATATGATGACAATCTGATACTGTTTTGATCCCGTTGCCTGAAGCAAAGTACTGTCAAACTTCTAGACAAAGTGGCTGGAACGAAGTGTTTTTTATAGCCAGTAGCTCTCTTTCCCTGCATGTCAGGCAAACTGCAGCGTCCTGCTCCAAAGAAATTTGGAGGATTGGGTACATTAACATTTAATCAACAGATCAAATGCAGAGACTCTGAGGGTGTCAACATCAACATTTTCTCCCTGACAGATGACTGCGGTGGGAAGATCAAACAATATGATGAACCTTCAGACGTGTCACTTCTGATTATCTGATTATTATCTAATTATAATCCTTATTATCACTCAAAGTAGACCATCCTTGTAAAAATGTAGCATATTGACTAACTTTTAAATACACCCCTGATACTTCCAGATGGGCTGAGACATCACAAACCCAATCAATATATTTCACAGACAGAAGAGACTGGGAAAAAAACTTAGCACTTTACTTTGCTTTACTTTGATTAGTCTTTATACTTTACACTTTTAACTGTAAGTACCTTTTACTTATATGTAATCTAGTAGTCACTAGAGAATTAAAAGACTGTCTGAATAATGTCTGCCAACACTTCATTTTGACAATCCACCAACAGACAGGCAACTGACTACATGTAACTTTACAACTACATTGTTAAAAGCGATTAGTTACTTTACTTTAAAAAAGTGAGCAAAACGTTTCCTAAAAAGCATCAAGTGGACTTTATTTTAAAAAGTGAGTAAATCCATTTTAACTGCAAATGTTTATATATATTTTTATTAATTATTTTTGGTCAGACTTTATTTTGATGGTCCGTTTGTTGAATTTAAGTTACATTACATCTACATGTCAACTAATTCTCATTAGATAATAAGTAGACTGTTAGGTTGGGGTTAGGGGTAGGGTTAGTGTACATTGACTTGTACTTAGTTTCTTATAGTCAGTTAAATGTCTGTTGAATGTCGGTATCAACATACATTAAGCAGACAGTCTACTAATACTCAAATGGACCCTCAAAATAAAGTGTTACCATTTTTTTGTTTTCTTCTGGTACATGACAGAATAATACAAACACATATTACAAATGATCACTGGCAGGCCTGCTAACTGTAAAGCCAGGATGTATACAGTGGTTACTATGGACAAAAATACAATCTAACAAGAAAAAGAACGAGAAAAAAAAAAAGTACAAGAAAACCTGCTGAGTAATTTTAAACTGTGCCAGAAGACATCTTCACATAAGACCAAAAGTCTTCGCACTCTGGGATACTTAGTTAGTAATTATCTGGGATAATTTTTCCAAGTAAAGTCAACTAATCACTTTAAAAGCAATGGGTTTACTAACTTTAAGTAAAGCTAACAAATCGCTTTTTACAGTATACAGCTTATTCTTCTAACCCTAACCATAACCTAACAGTCTACTAATACTATATGCTGTTTCATAGTTACTTCAATGTTTAAACGTTAAATAGTGTTTAAAGTGAACAATAAAATAAAGTGTAACTAAACTTGAGTATAGGCGACACGGTGGCGCAGTAGGTGCTGCATCCGTTGCGTAAAACAAATGCTGGATAAGTTGGCGGTTCATAAAGTTGGACCACAAAATCAGTCGTAAGAGCAAATTAGTTGAAGTGTATATTTATGCATTGGCTGAAAGTTGAAAAAATAAGCTTTGCATTAATCAAAATACAGCCTACCAAATACCTACCAATAAACATTACCAATCAAAGGTTTTATATATATTCGCCGTAGTAAATGTAAACAATCCCTTCATGGATCATGATCTTTGATTAATATTGAATGATTTTGGGCAAAATATAATGAAAATTTTAACCCATACAATGTATTTATGGCTGTTCCTCTTTTTTAGCATCGACAATCATTAGATATCTGTTCATTAGGTTAAAAAGTGATGATTTCATCTAGTTGGCCATAGTTTGCTAGTCTCACTAGAGCTAAATTGCCCTGAATGTAGACATGTTGTAAGTTTAGAAAAAGCATAATTTAGCTCAGCATTGCCTCCCAAATAATGAGCAAGCAAATGCACGCTCTGGTTATTGTGGGAGCTTTAGCAGGTTTCAGGTAGCCTGTATTTTCTATGTCTTCTGTCGGTGGGGTGCGTGCGTTAGAATAATGAATGTCACCCAGGAAAATAACCTTTGCAAGATAATTTAGAAGCCAAATGCTGTAGCTGACATTTGTGCAGAATGGAGATCCTGACAAAATCATAATACAAGTAGGGAAAATGAGAGCAATTTTCATGTAATGAAATCTTTCTGTGTGGCTTGCATGTGCGCCGGGAAGAATAGAGTGCTGCACAAAAACATGTAGACAAAGCATAAGGGTGATTTATAAAAAGCCTTTTCAGTTCTATTCTTCTTTAGAAGTTGATGGCTATATCATGTTCGGTCTGCTTAGTAGGTTACTTGGCCAGCAGTGAAAGAGAAATGTCAAATAATAAATTGATGCGCCAAACAGAAAGTCTTAGCTTTTGCTACTTCAGTTGGTAGAGAGTAAAAACTCTTATATGCTCTGATCTACAGCGAGCATCCCAAATATATGAGGGAGGACGTCCATTTTAATTCTTTCTTTAATCTCATCTGATTTTGACTGGGCAGTCAAACACTGGAGGGAAAGACAAGGTAATCATGAGTTCAATCGGATCAGCAAGAGTTTCCCCTCAGCTGTTTCACTCAATACATTTGAGCTGCTTAAAGTGGCTTTGACTCAAGCAAACACAATTACGCCACAGCACAAACAACTGGTTCATTAGTCCATTGTATGTGTTTGCAAAAGTGACTAAATTATTAAGCAAAACTCTCAACAAACATTGTCTGTATGCAATTATTTGCGTAGCACTTCCAATGCACAGATGGAGGAACATTGGGAGCTCAATTCAGACAGAGAAATCAACACAACATAAACACAAAAAGGCAAATCTTGTACAAAGGAATTATAATTAATCATTATAATGTTGGTTTCTTTGTGTTTATACAAGCGAAAGTTAAATTTCCTTTGGTTAGAAATCTTTATTTGCTTATATTTGGTGTAAAACTAAATGAACCTCTATGTATGTTTACTGTATTCCGTTCATTATCAAAATTAAAAACTGCGAATCAAAATGTCCATGAAGGAATTAAGTTAACTTTACAAATTGAAGTGGATTGTGTCAGGATTCTGTCACCTTGGTCTTGTTAATTCTTGTTTTGGTGGCAGAGTCCAGGCACTAGTCTTGTATGTAGTCTCTTATCCTGTTCTTGTCTGTTCTCATCTTTTGTATGAGTGTCGTCTTGGTCGCGTTTGAGCAGTGCATGCTCTCGCCTGCAGGGTCCAGGCATACTCGTGATGCACGCTTTCATCCTGGTGTGTGTTTTGTTGGTGCCATGGTGTTTTCTGTCTCAGAACTCCATTCTAGCTGGTTTCGGTTTCTGTTGGCGCTGGGATCGGCAACATGCATGCTGCATGTGAGCGCATGGTAAGTGTTTTATTTATTGTGTACTCGTGTCTTGCATTATGTCTTGTCTTGGTGTTGTGTAGAGCATGTGGCTTCATGTTTACATGTTGGTCGCATGCTTTAGTGTTGTGTTTTATGTGAACACGTGGTTAATGGGTTCTCTCATTGACTGTTTGTTTTAGTCCTGTTTTACATGAGCACATGGTTTATGTTGTTTCTTTGTGTCACGTCTACTGTCTAGTCCCACCTTCCTTGTTGACACATTATTAGTTTAATATTTTCACCTGTTTAATTATTTATTTTTCCTTTAAGCCACAGTCACATTAGAATTTGAGCATGCGAAATTCTGTCGTACGGTGCTGCCAAAAGGGGTGGAATTAAACAAGATGATTAGATGTTTAAAAAGCAAGCGATTTGGTCCTAACAATAAAATTCTGTCCAGAAAGGTCGTGTTTTGATCTTCGATTGCTCTTGCGCCTTGCTCACACTATGGGATTTCAGCCACGATTTTGTCATCTGAGTCAAATTTGGAAAATCCTAATAGATTCCTGAAATCCTGGGCTACAATCTGTGACCTTTGATCGTTGGTTGATATGTTCACATACAGCTGCTTTATGCCTGTTGCGAACAGATGAAGTTCTGGCAGTATCAGAAGATTTAAAACATTTTCCTGCAGTGTGACAACAGCTGTGATGAGCGTCAATCTAAGAACCAATAGGAGCACCAAATTTGATGATGCAATCCATGCGAATGACCGCAGGGAAATGTTTTTTCTTCCTGGTTTTATTAATGAGGCACACTGTGTGCAAAATTTCCGCTACAGTTTGTTTATATTTGCTGTGAGGAGTCATTTCAGAATGCAGGACAGTGAAAGTGTCACGGGTGGATGACGTCAAACTTCTGAGGCGTTTTCTTTCGTGTTTGGCGCGACTTCATTGTCGTTCAGTCTGACTTTATGACAGCTGAGATATTACAGTGAGACATGTGAGCCATGTTCGTACAGTCTGACATGCCACAATCATTCAGGATTAAAAAAAAAAAATCACACAGCGTGAGCCAGCCTTTATGCAGTCACATGTTGCGATTTCGCAGGTCAGAATTCTCGTAGCTTGAACTTTGCACTGCAGCAAACTGCAAAACTTGACGCACGAGCTTGCATTTCCTCTCTGACGCATTTATGTGCATATGAATGGAAGTATATAGGGAGAAAAATGCAGTGTAACTGGGGCTTTTTAGTATTTTCATGTCGGCTGTCCTGTGTCAGTTCGTCATATGTCGTTCCCAGTCATGCCTCACTATGTCTTGCCCTGTCCAGTCCTGCCCAGTCAAGTATTTTTTTTGTTATTTATGTTTTAGTTGTTTTCCCCCTTAGAGATGGTTTTTGTTGCTTTATATATATATATATATATATATATATATATATATATATATATATATAAATAAATCATAAACCCATTTTTTTTTGTCTGCATTTGAGTCCTCCCTCCTTTCCCCACCCACTGACCATGACAGGTTGAGCATAAAGCAAACTCTCGGAAAAAACCTCAAGAGTTGTGTTGTTTCAGCTCATTTTAAATAAGTGCTGTAGTTTGAAACAGCAAACATAGCTTGTTTGAGTGTACAGTACGGAAACTTTCTTTTTTATATAATGGTAATGAAACAGAAAGACTTACACCCCTGTAAGTGTTTAGGTGCATTTATTTTTGAAATTTACAGAAGAATTGTAGCAAATTATTTCTGAATTTGTATCATGTTAGGTTTTGTACTCAAGTTTAACAGTATTGACATCATAGAGTTGAGGTGGTGACTATATCTGAGTGAGAGAAAAAAAGCCATGTTATTTGAAAGATTTACTTGACAAGTGATCTACTGTTTGTATGCTGTTGTATGCACTGTGTGAAAAGATACAGAAAAAGTGACCTTAGTACTGACAAATGGCATCTATATAGTGATCATAAAAACACTAAAACAACGAGTTCACCCAAAACAATAATATCCTCATTCCCATGTCTTCCTGAACTTGTATGGCTTTCTTTCTCCTGCGCAACACGAAAGCTATTTATGACAAGCTGAATTTCAAGGAGAGATTTATTTCGAACAATATAATTGCAATTTAGTTCTTTCACACCGCAGTAGTACAGCTTTGGATGCCTTGTAATGTAGCACAGAATCATACAATATAAACAGCTTTAGGTTCACATTCATTTCAGCTTTGTGGGAAAGTGCGATGTAAATATATATATTTTTAAACTGTCTTATCTTGCATTCCACATGAAGAAAGAAAATTACTCAGATTTGGAACCATTTAAGTGTGTAAATAAGTACAGATATTTGTGTGTGTGTTTCTGAGTCTGTGTCGGTGTGCCACGAACAGATAACTACTGTTATGATCTCTTGGAGTTTATAACAGAGAGAACAGTTAATCCTTTATCCTGAAACAAGAGATGTAAACCTGGCTTAGCTCAGACAGACTGCTCCTGTAATTAATGTACTAAAAGGGCTTTGCATAAAATAAAGAAAATGTCAAATAATAATAGCAGCTTGCTGTTACATTATTGCTGAAAATGCATGTCAGTATATCACATAATGCCTCGCTAACAATGTACTCCCTAATAATTGTTGTCGGACTGTTAATGCATCAGTCACCATTTGAATGCACAGCAATCAAGTATAAAATTACAGATACTCTTTCTGAAATAAGGAGTTTTAACTGACGTGTCTAGTTCGTGCTAACAGACATTTTTCATTGTCGAAAGCAAATCATGTGCACAGCTAAACAGCAATCACTTACATGATTTCAATAAAACACAGGAAGCCCTCTAAACAGAATTACCTGCAGTTGAGTAATGATGGCCATTCGCTTTCCATTCCAATTTACATGTATTGATTCAGCAGACCCTTTTATCAGAAGTGACACGAGCAGACTGCAACATAAGCAAGATGCTACTTGTTCTCCTACATTTTAACAACTTCAGGTAAGTATTTGTGTAGTCGGATGAGGAAATCTCCTGCTACCAACCTAAGCTTGACATTCACTCCCCTTTTTTCAAATCACACATTTTATTTTATTTTTCACATAAAGAGAGATTACCTTCAGTCGAGCAGAGCTATTATATATGGCGAGCATGTACCGAGCACTTCTTGGCAAATTGTATTTTTCCAAATGAAAACTGGTGTGTACAAAGCGACACACGTACAGGACTAACGTTATATTCGTCCCTGCAGGAAAACATCATATTTCATCAGGACTTAATTCAGAGTAGTGGGAAAGCTGCAGTGATTGATGTATTCCTGCATTGTCACGTGAGAATACACTTTCAAACTTTACTAGAGTCAACCGTCAATGAAAATTCATAAAGAGACTGTAATGTTAGAAATTTGTGTGAAGCCAAAACTTTTGTCAAAGTCTTTCCTCAGCAATCCTCTTGAAGAATGTTTGATGAGGACTCATTACTGCCAGCGGTTAGTCATTGCTGACCTTGTCTGATGAGGTCCAGCTCTCCATTTGCATTCGCCAGGGTAATGTGTATCGTTTTATATTAATGAGAGATTCACACGGGACCTGGATATCTCCTTGACATCAACTTCCTAGATCTGCTTTTATTGTTATTTTTGGATTGTCCTTTTGCTTAAACACATTTTCATAAGGACTTAAAGGGGTCACTGAATGCAGCCACTGAAAACCAGTCCACTTTATGTGAAAATGATCATTTGCCATCTTCATTTTTAATAATAAAACAAAATACAAACCTAGCAAACAATTTTGTGTTTAATAGACGTCTAATAAACATCTAAACATAGACAGCTTGGCTAAAACAAGGCTAAACTTGGGCTGAAAATATAATAGACTAGTCCCAAATCTAGACTAGTCGTCAAATAGACCGATAAGACAGACTTTATGGCCCAGTTTCACAAACAGGGAGTAGCTTAAGCCAGGACCTGACCTTAGTTAAATTAGGCTAGTTAAGCCACACAGCAAATTTCTGGAGTTGAAAAATTAGGAGTTAGGGAAAAAAAGCGTGAAAGAGTTACATTTTTGGAGTTTATTTTTAAACTCTAACACCATTTTGTGTTATGGGATACTCTCTGCTGTGTTGTATTTTTGGGTTCATTCACTAGTGTTCAGGAATGTGCTTTCACTCCACATCTGGAGTTAAATGTTTAGAAAGTCCTGCTGAGCAGCACAAGAGAACTGGAGTTATGGTCTTAGTTGTGAGGTATAGGTAAAAGTGCCTTGTTATACAATTCTAAAAGCTTTTTCGAAATGTTGGATATTTTGTGACAGAATTGTGTTTTGCTGCAGCTGTTTTGTTTTGTACCGTGATGCTAGTAACCGTGTGTGGCGAACTTAGCATCTAACATAAGTTAGCTTTTTCATTGTGGCTGTTATGTGCAGTATTTAAAAAAAATTGTGGATGTGAACAAGCTAATGCTAGCTAATAATATTTATTTTCCCTGTGTTTCTGAAAATGTGTGTTCTGCTGTGAAAAAGAAGCGGTACTTGATCAGATTAAGAAACCTGCTATTAATTTTTTAAATAGGCTAACTTACACAATGAGGTAACGTTAATATCTTTTATCCAGCAATACAGCTTTATGTCTGTAAGAGTTAAGACGTGAAATATTTCTCATGGAATGCTTTAGATTGTAACATGATTTAGATGTGACCATGGGAGTACGCTGTTTTCAGCTATATTTACACATTACATTTTTAATCACACTAACACTGGCTTTAAATAACATTTATTGCTTTCATTACAGGTCACAATGTTTTTAAGAGTGCAATTTGGAGGCAAGAAAAAATTTATTATGCTAGAAGAAGTTTGTTTCTTGGATTTTCTCAGTGCAAGTGAGTTTTGGTATGTTGTTGTTTGAAAAAATAGGTCTGATTTTGGTTGTTATCTATAGTTTTGGGTGAATTCTAACTTCAAAGCCAGCAGAGTTGACAGATTAAGGAGTATGATGAGATATTTTTTGCTGCTTTTTATTCCTGCAAACGTAATTTTATATAATGTGATGTTGATTTATGCAATTTTACTTAGCTTTAGTTGGCACTGGCTGCAACATGTATTAATTGTAAATGTTTTGCTGTCAGATTTATTGCATATTATATATTGCATTAGTTTAGTCATTTTCACAATTTATATATATATATA
>CAIGQQ010032765.1:8783071-8805169 GCA_903798035.1 Danio albolineatus
ACACACACACACACACACACACACACACACACACACACACACACACATATATATATATATACAGCCCTCATAAAACACCACTTAAACACTTTGATCCCCTGATATCACAGACTCTCTCCCACTGATCCCTTGATGTATTTAGTCTGAGCGATATATATTCTCCCGATCACCAAATCACATCTTGCAACATCTGTAATGAAGACCTCTCTTGGCCTTTTTCATTGGTCATCCTAACACCTGTCATGCCCAGTGTCACTGTAAAATTAAATCTTATTTTATACCAACCAGATGCTTAAGTGTTATCTTTACCATTCTCAATAATAATCATCTGCAAATTACAAGCAAAAATGGCAAGCCCTGAAATAATCATACGTTTTCATTCATTTTTCCACAAATAATCTGATCTATTTTATATTTATTCTCATAAATGTAGCCATTCATAGTTGTTTTTACATTATGTATTGGACATTTATTTGTTTATTCAGTCATTTGGTCACGTCTGAGTTAGGGGACACTCACTACAGTTAGGGACATTAGTTTTTAAGCAGTATATTCATGATGTTTAGCAGATGCTTTTGCTTGTAGAATTGTCTGGGGAAGTTCCTCCAGATGTCCACTTCTGATTCTCTGACTGCTCTGTTTCATGGCAGTAGACTCTTATTTATTATTTGGCATTTGCTGACGAGGTTTGTTGCCTGTCGTCAGTCAAAGGAGTGCCAGATGGGGTGTGAACATAAGAAGGGGTTTGCAAACTGACCAAGATCTTGAACCATGAGTTAATTCATTACAAATGAAATGGCAAAAATATTTGATTGGCATCTTGTGATAGAGTTACAAATAAGAAAGGCACAAAGGACAACAGACAGGCCCCCCCTCACACACACTCACACACAGAGAGAGAGAGAGAGAGAGAGAGAGAGAGAGAGAGAGAGAGAGAGAGTGAATGTGTTGGCATGGATCAAAATCACAGAACCGCAGCTGTGACAAGCAATTTTAATTGCTCTATTTGCTTCTCATAGATGAAGCAATTAAATAATAATGTAACAAGAATATTGCAGAATATTTTGTTTATTTGTTTGGCTCCTTTCAGTTTTTATTGCATATTTGAGTATTTCATTAGATATTTTATCTTATTGTTAAAAGGTTTCTGTCCAGTCTTTAAATATACAGTAGAGTTTAGATTAGACTAGATTAGAACAACCTTTCCTGAATTATGAGGTCAAAATGTTTTCCTGTTTTAATTTATCCTAACAGTGAAAAGGGCAGTTTTAAAGCATATTTCACAGTTACAATCATTCTGAAGCACAGTGGAAACACTGATCAAAATTAGGGAACAGTTTCTGATTTCTCACAGTTATTGGTGGTAATCTGGCACCTGAATTATCTGACAAAACCTATTTAATTGGCAGCCTAATATTTCACTTTTCAAGATGGTGAGCCTTTTTAAAGTGACTTAAGCCCTCTGACAGCAGGTTGTCCCAAGAAAGGTTTAAAGGAGACCAGTTCAGACAAAGCTAAAAAAAGAACTGATCATTCCAAATTTGTTATTGTTATAATATTGTATCTTTACAATTTTAGTAACTCAGTCAAGACACCCCAAAGGACTGGTCATCCATGAAAGGAAATGCCCGATAGGAGAATGCATGTTGTGTGACCAGAGAAATGGTGCAATGGTCAGCAAACTGGGGAAAGGCTGAACCCAAAGTGTATTACAAAGTCTATTAAATATGCAGGAGGAAGTGTGATGGTATGGGGTTGTTATCTGCAGTAGGTGTTCAGCCTCTTGTAAAGCATCATGGCAGATTAAATGCAAACATAGATCAGAAGCTTCTTCTGTCACTGTCAGAAGGTGGGCAAAGGACGAGGACTCAATTGCAGTCGATAATGGGCATTTATTAATTATAAAAAATAAAACAAAAAGGGAAAATTAACTACAATACAAAACACAAACTTGGCTTGCAGGACAGGACAGGAAGGATCTAGACAAGACTTGACAAGACAGGAGTGACATACGATGTATGGTGAGCTACAAGAAACTGGCACAGGACAGCAGACATGAGGAAACTATAAACAGAACACATTGGCAAACAATCAGGTAAACATAATAAACTAACAATGGGATAACAAGGAAGGCGGTACTAGACAATAGGCCGGACAGCACATGACACAAAGAAACAACACAAGCCATGTGCTCATGTAAAATGGGACTAGAATGAGTGCTCGACTCGAGAAAATTTGAGCCGAGTACCACATATTGTACTAAACAAGACAAGACAAGTGTCTGCCACCAAAACAAGAATTAACAAGAATCCTGACACCTTCAGCAACGTGTGGTTCCTTCCCTCCATTCATCACTTATGACCCTACGTTTCATACAGAAAAATGAGCCCCATCACATAGCAAAACTAGTGAAGCTGAAAACATTATATTGAAATTGCCAGACTAGATTCCTGATCTAAACCTGAACGAAAATCTCTGAATAATCAGTGGTGACAAAGACTGAGACTTGTGAGAGATTAGTGATTTCCCGTGAGAAACTAGTGAGACCCTAGTGATGTCCTGTAAGAGACTCGTGATTAGGGGTGCATCAGATCACTATTTATCAGATCAGGTTGTACAGATCACAACCCACAGTTCTCAACATACGTGACCCGCAGATTAATAACTTAATCCAACATTTATAACAGTTGCAGAGAGATCGCCTCCCACGTCATTCAAATCACGTGTATGAAAGCATTTTGGCTTCCCTGTAAAATATAATGATGATGGAAAAAGTTGTGGTGGGACCTACCTAAATGCTTTCTTAGATTATTATTATACTTAAAGGTGTTTGCATTTAAATCTGCAATTGATCGAGAGAGATTCGGTTTTACAAACAAATAACACAGAAGTACTGGGATAACAGATTATAGTTCAAATATATACACTGATGTTTATGATAAAGATTAAAATCACAGTTAAATGGAACTTGACGCTGGTGAATGTTGTAACAATTACATTATGTAACCAATGGGTGGCGACAAACAAACATCAAAATTATGTCACTGAATATTCATTCATTCATTCATTCATTCATTCATTTTCTTGTTGGCTTAGTCCCTTTATTAATCCGGGGTCGCCACAGCGGAATGAACCACCAACTTATCCAGCATTTGTTTTTACGCAGCAGATGCCCTTCCAGCCGCAATCCATCACTGGGAAACATCCACACATTCTCATTCACACACATACACTATACGGACAATTTAGCCTACCCAATTCACCTATACCACATGCATTTGGACTTGTGGGGGAAACTGGAGCACCCGGAGGAAACCCACGTGAACACGGGGAGAACATGCATACTCCACACAGAACTGACCCAGCCGAGGCTCGAGCCAGCAACCTTCTTGCTGTGAGGCGACAGCACTACCTACTGAGCCACCGTGTCGCCATGTCACTGAATAGGTTTTCAAAAAAGTTTCACCCTTAATGAAGCATGATTTTTTATGTGTGAATTGTTGAACCATTAATTGAAAATAAATAAGATATGTTGAACAAGATGTTGGATTACTGTATTTAGCATTATCAGCAACAGTAGCAAGGATAGTTTTTGGTATTGAATATTTTCTTTTGTTTCAGCTGGTTCTTTGGTTCTTAATTTTAATTTTTATTAAAATTACAGCTTCTAAGTTGTGTTCGTTAAAACCAATAGCTTTTGCAGTAATAATTTTGTATAAATGTAAAGCAAATGACATTTATCTTCTCCCAAAAACCATAGTGTGATCCAAACTGTGAGGTTTGTGATCCTTTACACCACTACTAGTCATGTCCTGCTAAAAATTATTCAGAGACTAGCAATGTCCCGTGCCGTGAGAGACTAGTTATGTCCTGTGATAGACTAGTGAGAGAGCAATATTGTCTCTTGAGAGACTATTGAGAGAATACACCCCCCGCACACACACACTTTTTTAACCAATTTTATGTCTCTGTAATTTGCAGATTTCCTCTGCATTTTTGCAGGATTTGGATTTCCTCCTGCCACAACATCCACATTATAACTTCCCTGCTGTTTTCCTTTCAAGTTTTAGAATACAAATGTGAGGTATTATCCACTTTGTGAAATGTATGCTTTGCCAAGCTGAGTCAATCAGTACATCTTGGAGACTTAGAGTGTCCCATTTGAACACAGACAAAAAGAGGCTAAAAATTAGCATACCAAGAGTGGACATCATCACATGCTGGCGCTCTTGTTCCTATTGATTTTAGTTTTTAGGAGCATGCTGCAGTGCTGCAGTGTATTCAGATGTAAAATAAAAAACAAAAACAAAAAAACAATGATGCGGCAAAAAATACCCCGCATGAAAAGAAGAGATTTGTCTGGGATGTCAGTGAATAATCTGACATGGAATTATCTCTGTTTGACGCTTGCAGTGACATTAATGCATTCATGCAGAAGCACTGAAGTTGGATTTTGAAGACGACACAAGTGCTTTTGTTACTTAAAGCTAGAATCTTTCCTTTAGCCATCCAAGTTTTAACTTAACTTAAGTTTATGACAGTGAATGGCATTGCTGTGTACACCTACGCTTTTTGGACATCTTAGTAGTTAATTTGAGCAAATTGAGAAGATATCAAGTCGTTCGCAGATGATTCACAGGATGGAAAGGAACAGATTGCGCCAACAAGAGGTGTTGACTGAGACTGACTGTTTATATTTATTCACAAGCATAAAAACACTCACAGATGATGATGGTGGTAGGAATGAGTGGCAAACAGGGGAAATGAGCATTATGTAAAACTCAAACTGTTCATGTAATCTTCCTTGTGGCGACTGCAATTTTTTTTTTTTTGGAGTAAGAATTAAGAAGAATCTGACATTTGCTGTCATCTGAGCTGTTATCTGGTGAAGAGACTGTCTGATTTACTTCAGCAACTTACTTAGGGGGATGTTTGAAGTCACTTAACTTAGATTTAGATTAAGATACACACTACCAGATAAAAGCCTCGTCGTTGATCTCAGTTGTAAGAGCAATAAATAAAAACTTGACATCCAGTTGATCATTTGGAAATGTGTCAGAAGGTAGATTTTTCATGTGAATCCAATGGAACCCGAACGGACCCAAGATTCTGACAGAAATCAGTCAAGTTTGGTGAAGGAAAAATCATGGTTTGGGGTTACATTTAGCACAGGGGCATGCAAGATATCTGCATGGCGGATGGCAACATCAATAGCCTGAGGTATCAAGACATTTGTGCTCAATAAACTCAAATTTAAAAGAGTACCTTTTAGGTTCTGTGTGGTCTAGGTTTCTGTAATACATTTTTGGTGGTTCCTGCACATGTCAGTAATCATAAGAAGACAAAAAATGCCTCTATCATAATCTATGCAAAAGTTATTGTATTCCAACTGATGAGAGGTGCTATACCTTTTTTATGTATTTTTCGTCTATTAAACTTGGAAAGTCTTCCATATCCAAATGCAGGGCTATAAATGACAAACTCCGGTGTTATTGGACAGAAAACCATTTGAATTTACAAAAGAAACTGGTGAAAGTAATAAATAATATTTGTTATGTTTTCTGTTTTATGATGAACCACTTCAACATTGGGCGCTTTTTTATTTTTTGTTCTAAAATGCTTTTTTGAAATTGTGTAGATAATCCCATAAGAGAATAAGAAAACTCCAGACAGTTCTGCTTGAAACCAGCAGATAGCAGCAAACACTAGGAAAAAGAATTTTGCCTCTACCATAGAGTATGCAAAAGTTATTGTAATTCAACTGAATATTGGGAAATAACTTTTTGATCATTCATATCAAATATGACATATTTGCTTCTGCATAGTTCTTACATGATGAGAACATGAGTTTCCATTACTTTCTCATTTCTCCTTTCCATTTGTATCATAACATTATATCAAAGAAGTCAAAGTCAGCTTCTCCAAAACTTCCTCAGCTCATAGAAAAACAAGCTTATTTTGAGGCTGTCTCCTTTTTCTGCACCATAAAAAAACACGGTGATTCATTCGATAACTGTTTGATATGTGAATATAATTCAGTAAAGGAACACTAGAATTGTACATGGACAGGCAAGAGCTTTTAATTGAGCTATGACTTGTACATGTGTGTCATATATGAAGCATATAAAAATATGAAAATGACAGCTCAGGTATCCAGTATTTTGTTGTGTAATTAAATGTTAATAACTTTTGTACAGTACAATAAAAACCTAAGTGATGCATATGTGCATAAAATATAGTTTCTACGCTTTTAAACGGAACCACTTATAGGGGTCTTGCGCAACCACAGACCTTTAAAAATGAAAGGGAAGTTGATGATGTCACCGGACCCGGTATTGGGTCCGCAGAGAGGTTAAAACATAAGACAATCCTCGAAATTATGAAATGCACAGCAGGGTTTCAAAACATACAAAATAAAAGGTACAGAATGGCTTAATTAATGTGATGGATTTGTTAACAAAGTATTAAATTGCAGTTGGTTTTTTGTACCTATCAATGTGACCGTTGCCACAACATGTGACTGTTGTGGCCAACAAGTACTAAATTAACTTAATAAAGAGGACTTTAAGTATTTATTCAAGGTCAAAAAAATGTTTGTTAATTAAGAAGCCTGTAAACTCTCAGAAATAAAGGTATGCGAGGAGTCACTGGAGTGGTACCTTTTCAAAAGGTACACATTTATACCTAAAGAGCCTGTATTAATACCTCAAGGGTACATATTAGTACCTAAAAAGTATAAAAGTGCCTCTTAAAATTTGTAGGTACCAATATACTGTATACTTTTGATGTACCAATATGGACCCTTTAAGTACAAATGTGTACCTTTTGAAAAGGTACCATCCCATTGACAGCTCACGTACCTTCATTTCTGAGAGTGTATATCAAAAACTACTTTGCATGACATTTACATTGGCATATTCAAAACAATGATTTTTTTTAAGTAAAAATTTTAATTAGTGAAAGAATTAGGGAAAATAACAATTATGACCAACTGACATCATATAATCCATAAAAACAATCTGATAACCAGGATTTAAATGGTATCTTATTTTATTTGAAATTAAACACAAGTGAAATCTTAGTTTGACTGCATCTACGGCCAAAACTTTAGTATTCAGATCGCGTTTGATTAGATTAACAGTTTCAAGACTTTGCTTTTCACCCTGTGTTATTGATAGCACAAACAAATGACAGAAAAATCTGTGCTATGCAGTGCACAGATTAAGAAGATGCCTTTGTAATGCATTTTGAATGGTTATTTAAATTGGATTCTGTTTTTGGAATGTGGTGTGGGACTGCAGCACTTTTAGAGCCAAGGGCAACAAAGGATTATTTTAGACCCTAGTCATACATCATATCTAAATAATTTCTATACAAGCTTCAAAGTACCCAAGATGATGCCAACTATTTATATAGAGCATGAAAAATGTATTCATACACTAATAAAATATTTAAATATTTCATACAGTTTTTTACAGTTTTTCTGCCACAGAAACAGGCATTAGCTTATTATCTTCTAGATTAAATGGCATTTGCATTCTTTATTTTTCAATTTGTCTTTCTATTTCTGAAGACAGCCTCTTGGCTTTTGCGCTCTCTTTGTTCTTATCTGCTGGAGCACTGAGCATCTCCATGGTTATGAGCCTGTGATAGGTCAAAAAAGAAGCAACAATGTGATTATCGTTTGGTTATCTCATTCCCTATTGAATGCATTGTTGGCGACAAAGCCTTTCCATGGCAACAACTGGCTGTGAGTGGCAGCGAGTTTGCTGATATCTGAGTGGAAAGCAGCGCTGGAGGGCTAGAGCTGATGTTCTGTCCACTGACCTGGAGTCGTGTTGATGGTCTGCAGCGCAACAGCTCGTGCTCTCTGTTATTACGAGATTATAGCTTCAACTTTAAATGACTCACGTGCGCATTGTACTCTGCGTGAACTATACTGTATGACATTCAATTTAGTGTGGTGTAACAGTGGGTAGGTTTACATGGACGTCATTAATCGAATTATTTACTTTATTCTGAATAAGACAATGTTAAGATTAAGATGAATGTTTTTTCCATGTTCCCATTTTGCATGTTGTGATACACAGAGGGGCGGCACGGTGGCTCAGTTGGTTTGCGTACCGACTGGACCGGTTTCTATGTGGAGTTTGCATGTCCTCCCCGTCTTCGTATGGGCTTCCTCTAGGTGCTCCGGTTTCCCCCACAGTCCAAACACATGCGCTATAAGTGGATTGGGTAAACAAAATAGTGTATGAGAGCGTGTGTGAATGTGAATGTGAGTGTAGGGGTGTTTCCCATGGGTTGCGGCTGGAAAGGCATCCGTTGTGTAATACATATGCTGGAATAGTTGGAGGTTCATCCCGCTGTGGTGACCCCTATTAAATAAGGGACTAAGCTGAAGGGATTGAATGAATAATACATAGACTGATTAATGTCACATCATTATGCCATCTGACATTTCCTACAGAATTTTGCATATGAAGGTACAGTTTGTCCTCATTGTGGCAGCCGATACAGTTTTGATTTCCTTTTTATTTTTATGAAAGCTTTATGGGGAGTTCACCAACTGCATACAACGCTCTTTTGTTTGCTGTCAAATGGTTGACCACTGCTGTGTGTGTGTCCTTTTACAAAATACGATGAAAAGCCCTACATGACGGTAATAGTATGATTAATGCGCACTTGCCTATACTGCACTTCAATAATGGGGTTAAAATAGGAATGCTCCGCATATCTTAATTCGATTTCTGTTTACTTTGAGCATAGTCTCGGCCTCAGACGTCACGCCAAGCACTACCCACAGACCTTTAGCTAAACTTCTAATGCAGGTGGCACACTATTCTGGAAACACTTTAGCAGACCCACAATCGTCCTCTGATTAGTTTAAATCTACAGGATTTCTTCGAGGTGTGTAGCAATCTTAATCAGCCCACTTGGAAAAATGTCTGAACAGATAAAAAGGACTGTTTCATTCCCACTATTATGGCGTGGCACAAAACAAAATGTTATAGTTAATTAAGCTGTCAGTCATTTAACAGAGTGGGTGGTCCATGACCATTTAAATTGACCAAAGTTCCTAAACCTTCAGCCATCAGTCTACGGCCTGGCTACTCAAGACTACTTTGAGCATGACCTTAGCCAGATAAAGATAATTAAATATGGCGGCAAATCAATGCCAAAATTAATCAAGCGCAGCGAAGATGTTTACCTACATATCCTATATATTTTACCTATATATATCCTATATAAAAATATATATCCTATATATTTTTATTTAATAGGGAAACTAGCTTTCCATACCATACATATCAAATGTGGATCATCATATCCTACGTCCAATCCCGGCTCACTTCCAGAAAGGGGGAGTAACCAATAGCGTTAGAGATAACAAGTAAACTAAGACCCGCCCCAGGAGTGACAAAAATCAAAAATGTTTAGCGCGAGCAGAGAAGAGCCAGCGAGCGAGCGGAGAGAACTGATCGCGTGCGCTGCAGGCATGACCTCGATCGCGAGAGCGTACATCGTGCGCACAGATGATGTTTCCTCGCGGTGGGTCAGTTCAGCGAGCGCATGATCTGCTCGCGATTCACTTTCTCCTCGCGCGTAAACATCACCGCTGCGCTCGATTAATTTTGGCATTGATTTGCCGCCATAATAAAACATGTCTGTTTTAATGGTAGATTCTAAATCAGTGTGAATAATGGAATACTGCTCCCCATGGAATACTGCTGTCCCGTCTTTTGGATGAGACGTTAAACCGAGGTCCTGACTATCTGTGGTCATTAAAAATCCCAGGATGTTGTTCGAAAAAGAGTAGGGGTTTACCCCGGCATCCTGGCCATATCTGCCTATTGGCCCTTTGTCCATCATGGCCTCCTAACCATCCCCATATCATAATTGGCTTCATCACTCTGTCTCCTCTCCACCAATCAGCTGGTGTGTGGTGTGTGGTCTGGCGCAAAATGGCTGCCATCGCGTCATCCAGGTGGATGCTGCACACTGGTGGTGGATGAGGAACCCCCCCACCCCATTGTGTAAAGCACTTTGAGTGTCTAGAAAAGCGCTATATAAATGTAAGGAATTATTATTATTATTTTTTTTATTATTATTATTGTTATTATGTAAACATACATTACTGACAGGAACACAATTCTTAAATCAGAATTTCAACAGCCTGCTGCCATTTACTAAGTAATCTGCATGTCTGTACGCTCTGACAAAAGCATCACTGTACCAAAAAAATGTCAGCCGAAATACAGTTAGAGCTGAGAAATGAGGCAAGAAAAGCATGTAGCTGAAAATGTGATTTTGATATTTGCATAACTTATTCATTACTGCACCTCAGCAAGTTTCATTTGTGCTGCTAATGAACCGAGCCGAATAAAGACCGAAGGCATTCTGTTATAGCGCTGAGATTATTATTTGCAAGTATTTCCATCATTTAGACATTCAGGTACTGGACTGAAACTAAGTGTTGGATGACCAACGATAGACTCTTATTAGTGCGTCAGAGGCAAATGTTTCAACAAAGTCATTTTCCGTCTTCGTGTCTGAATGCACGCAACATTTAACATCCCTCTTTTGTACTGAGAATAATTCAAAGGTCAATTCAATCGTCCTTTTGTTTGTTGAAGCATCAGCTTGCATGTGTGTGTCTTCTGTACAGATTGAACGTGTGCGGTGCTCATCAGAAGGTGAGATCTAATTGGCAGTCAGCTATTAAAAGTCAACATCTGGTAGGTTCATTTATTATCAGACTCTTGTTTTCATGGTCTACACAAACACACATGCTCATGTGTCTGGGATGATACTCTTCCTTTCACACCACACACTCACACATTCACATGCAAACGTTTATTCTACAGGACAGAACTGCCAGGTTAGATGTACGACAAAAAGGAAGATAAGCGGTACAGTGCTGGGGGTAATGAGACAGTTCAAATGTAAAAAATAAGAGTGGGAGGAGAAGGGGGAAGAGAGAGCGAGAGAGAGAGAGAGAGAGAGAGAGCTTAAGGAAATACAGAATGTGATGATGTGTATTTGTGGAAAATGTGGATGGATGAATAGATAGAGGGGAGATAAACAGATTTACTTTATGAAGAAGTATGTAGAGATGAATGGATGAATAAATGTATCTGTTAGGAAATATATTTTTAAATATGGATAGATGGAAAAAAGATCTAGACTCTATAGATGAATGGATGAACAGAAACAAGGAATACATGGGTGGACATGTGTATAGATGAATGGATGCATAGATAGAGGATGGATGGATGGATGGACAGACTGACACACATTTAAATGTGAAAAGGTGAATAGATAGATGGTTACATTGGATAGAGAGAAATAAGTTGAGGGATGAATAGAAAGATGAATGGATGTGGAAGGGTAGATGATTAGAGAAATATACAGACATTAAAATATGGGATAGATGGATAAATATGAGGAATAGATAAATGAATTGATGGATATAGATGAATATCTATATATATAGACAGAAGGTTGAATGAATGGATGTATGCATATATGAATGTTTACAGGGATAGGCAAATGTTTAAAAATGTGTAGATGGACAAATATATAAAGTGATGTAGTAATTAATGGATGAATAGATGGAGCCTAATATTACATTTATAAGTGGTATATTTTATAGTAATACACTTAAAATGTTTGTTTAATATGGTAGGGTTGTATAATGGTATTCCACTGTATTACATAGACAGGCATAGCCATTTGAGTTCTGAGTAAGTCAAATACGCTCAACCCACCTGTTTAATGAATAAAACACTTTCTATATTTAAGTGCATATATTTAAGTTTTTTGTTTCCATATATTAAATGAGCTCCACATTTCTAATTAAATGACATACATATAAATATATATATTTAAACTAAAAAAGCTAATTCACATATTTCATTTTCATTTCTTCAATACTAGACAACACTTGATGTTTCTATCTCTGTCAGTGACTCAGTGACAGTTAAAACGAGTACATTCTCTAAGTGGTTCTGTCACTGTGTTTAATCCTTTCTGTGCAAGACTGTGTGGTATGCCACACAAACTGTAAAGTGTTTTATATTGGTAGTTCGTTTTGAAATAAAAATAGCGGTATGTTCGTTAAGAGTTACATTTTTCGCTGGAGGAAACAGCTGTACTGATGACTGATGAGGTGAACGACGAGAAAACTGGACTGCTCCTCCGCAACATTGGGATACAGGTGATACAAGGTTATCTATATCAAAGAACTGCAGATAAGCAGATATTATAACAATTTATGGATAAACACACACCTCGTTCACTCGCTGTGCAAGGCTGTGGTTTGCTGATCAAATGAAAAACAAAAGACAGGGAGGAGCCGAATTCTGCCGCCGTTTTCTTATCAAATTTAAAGGGGACTGAGGCGATAATTTAGTTTACAGTTTATAAGCTAATCGCAAAAGTTTAAGGGGGGTTGAGTAGAAATATAATAGAAATATAAATAAAATAGGCCTAGCAATTCCAATGCTAGATGGATTGATGGATAAGTGGATAGATGGACGATAGAAGGATGTATAGATAGAAGCACTGACAGAAGCTTATATATGGATATGGACAAATAGGCAGGGATAGATATACTACATTCATGGTAAATAAATAGATGTATTAATATATAAATGTTTGGGTATGAATATGTACGATGAATATATAAGCAGATAGACCTAAATATGGATAGATGAGTGTATAAAGGCAGACATTTAGGGAAATGGATAATAGGGTTCTCCAGCACTGGGGGTTGCACGGGTTGGAATACTGTCAGTGCTGGGTTTTAGTGCTGGTAAGTCATATTCCAGAGTAATTGGTGGTTCATTTTGCTGTGGCGACCTTTGATAAAAGAAGGGAATACACTGAAGGAAAGCGAGTGAGGGAGTGAGTAAATCATAAATGGACAGACAGACGGATGTTTAGACAAATGGATAGAAAGACAGAGACAACAAATATTTGTTTCAGCAGTTATGATATACTCAGCCAGTCTGAAGCATATTTCCTTTCTCATGGTGAGTTTGTGTGTTTATATCTTTGTCTGAATGTTTTCCTAATCTTGCCTATTTCCATCAATCACTTTTTCTTTAGGCCTCCAGCAAAGTGAAGTGTGTGTATGTGTGTCGCCTGTCACATTAAATAAGCTCCGCGATTTGTCTTGCTAGTTCCAGTCGCAGGTGCAGAAGAAAGAGGGAACACCTGAGGAAGTTTCGCTACACCCCTGACACACACTTCAGTCTCTCTCTCTCTCCCTCTCTCCCTCCCTCTCTCTCTCTCCCTCTCTCAGCACAGCTGGATTGAGCAGAATGATCACTGGCTTGAGGAGGACCAGACTCCACTATAGCTCCGCTCACAGCCAGAGAGAGCAGACAGAGGGAGTGAGAGAGACACGCGCTCAACTAGCAGGTCATCCAGCTCACAAAATCTGTTGTGTTCTGACAACGACAACAGAAAGGAGCCAGAAGACTTCACTCAACAGACACACTGCGCTTTCAGAAATGCAAGGATTAAGGGAACCGCGTTTTAACTCTACACCTGACATTTTCCAGGATTCAGGCTTTTTGGTGACAGCGAAAGAGTAGCGGGAAGTGTTTTCAAAGAGGACAGAATGAAGCAAAGCTCTGGAGCCAATGACTGCTTGAAAGATGCCATGAAGAATGCATCGCCTCTAAGTGAACTCGGGAGGTAACAAACTTTTGCTTTCGAGAGGCTCTCACCGCTAATTGGGGACATTATGAACTTGCATGTCAACATCTCCAAACTGGTGCCCAAAAGCGTGTTGACCTCTTCAAACCTGATGCCCTTTGACCCTGACTCCTGGACTCCGAGTCCGGACATCATGCTGGGTAACGTGGTCCATAACAGTTCAATCAGCTGTAACAGAAGCTGGACTGACACAGAAGCATCTCTCTTTCCCAATCTATCCATGATTGGCACTTCCAGCGAAAGGACAAAACTGCTGTCGTCGCAAAGGTGCAACGGCGAGACGACTAAAGAGGAGTTAGTTCGCAAAAACTGGGCTGCGCTGCTGATTTTGGTCGTGGTCATTGTTACGGTGGCTGGAAACATTTTAGTAATCATGGCCGTCAATCTGGAAAGAAAACTGCAGAACGCCACCAATTACTTCCTCATGTCACTTGCGGTGGCAGATATGCTTCTGGGACTTTTGGTCATGCCAGTCTCCATGGTGACCATTGTGTATGGTGAGTCTGCTTCGATTTTGACACCGGTAATAGGTGTGCACTCTAGTCAGTCATTGATCCTTTAGGCACTGATGTCTGGATGTGTGCCTTTCACTCATTGTTGAACGCTCATGTGATTCTAAATAACAGTAATGTGTTGTATGTTTGTACTAACGTCAATATCAGGTGGCATGGGTGTATATTTACAGTATTAGGCTGAAACAGTTTCCAGCGAGTCCATTGAAAGCATATAAAGAGTTATTGCTATATGAGTTTCCACTGGAAAAGTTGGAGTGTAGATGTGGCTGATTTTAATAGGGCACAGACAGAATTTTCCCACCACACGCTTTGGGATTTTTCTCAACTCCTGTTTGAAAATACCGACTGGAAAGGCACTCGGAGTTGGACATGGTTTACACTGATCAACCCAATGTCATAGAAAAACATTATTTGACATGATGCTGGTAAACTGACGAGCATAGCTTGACATTTTTATGTAAGATATAAAGCGACACGGTGGCGCAGTAGGTAGTGCTGTCGCCTCACAGCAAGAAGGTCGCTGGTTTGAGCCTCGGCTTGGTCAGTTGGCATTTCTGTGTGGAGTTTGCATGTTCTCCCCGTGTTCATGTGGGTTTCCTCTGGGTGGTCCAGTTTCCCCCACAGTCCAAAGATATGCGGTACAGGTGAATTGGGTAAGCTAAATTGTCCGTAGTGTATGTGTGTGAATGAGAATGTATGGATGTGTCCCAGAGATGGGTTGTGGCTGGAAGGGCATCCGCTGCGTAAAACAAATGATGGATAAGTTGGCAGGTCATTCCGCTGTGGCGACCCCGGATTAATAAAGGGACTAAGCCGACAAGAAAAAGAATGAATGAATGAATGTAAGATATAAAGATATTGTTTTATTGGCTGCAAACTTTTTGTGATTATGTCTTTTATCACTAAATCATGGCACCATCCTGTGGTGTATTGAGGAATTCCCCAACCAAACAAAATCAATATCATTAAAAGATGTGAAAGTCTGATGGCTAGGGATACGCGGGACATGACATGCTTGTTGACAATGGAAGTATTATTTGAGAATGTTTTTTAAACCTTAGATTTTTTTTACATAACTACAAAATTAATGTTACATTTTAAAAACAAGACATTATTTTGAAAAATAGACATTTGTATTTGAATTTAATTTTGACACATTGAAAATAAGCAAGGTGCAAGAGTATTTTGGCTTTGAAGTTTGAAAGATAGATAAAGGCAATGCATTTTTTTAACAGCCTAAAGCTGGGTACACATACTCCAATTTTGGTCATAAGTTGGTCTATAATACAGGCAAAATCTAGTCTTTGATCACAGGTTTGACATGTTCAATGACAGCTAATTAATGGCCATTGTGGAAAAAACGTGATCTTTGATCAACAAACCAGTCATAAGCGCAGTTGTTTTTATGTTTATACCCCTGAACGCTGCATAAATAAGCTTTTCATACTTTGTTAGGATAGGACATTATTTAGCTGAGGTACAACTATTTGAAAATGTGGCATTTGAGGGTTCAAAAAATCTAAATACTGAGAAAATTGCCTTAAAGTTGTCTGAGGTGCCTACCAATGCACATAACTATTTAATACCTTTTTCATAACCATCATTCATAGTCAAAAAGAGTCTGGATATATTGACCGTAGAAAATGTATAAAAGGTCTACTTGGAACTCCACTTAATATTCTAATGATTTTTAGTACACTGTAAAAAAAATCTGTAATTTTACGGTTTATTTCCGGCAGCTGGGGTGCCAGACAAAAAACCCCAAAACGTTAAATTACAGAAATATACAGTAAAATAACGGATATTAAATTACAGAAATTTGCCAGAAATTTTAATTTAAGGAAATTTCTGTTATTTATTATCCATAATTTTAGGGTATATTTCTGTCATTTAACAGGTGTTATTTTACTTTATTTTTAACATTTTTTTTTTTATTACAAATTTTTTATAGTGTATAAAAGAAAAATCTATAATTTTGACCTATACAATGCATTTTATGCTATTGCCAGAAATGTACTTGTGCAACATAAGACTTATGTTGAAATGATTTGTGGTCCAGAATCACAAATCTGCTGAATATCTGGCAGTGTCACAAGATCTGAATAAATAACCAGCAGGATCACAGAATCTTAATTTTAATCCATTTCTTCTTTTCAAAACAAGCCATGATTAAAATAACCATGGGAGATGTTTTTTTTGATTTGCCAGCTGCCATTTCACCTCTGCATATAAATGCGTCTCACTGTCATCAGATTGATGATCCAAAACTAATGACGAGTCTTCTTGTGTAAGTCCTGTTTTAAAACTTTGTAACTGTTCTCAAGTCTGACATTAATGACAGTGGAGACAACAGAGTGTAAAGTTAATTATAGCAGAGAACATGTTTGTTGAAGGTCTAAAAAGTGACCTTCTCTGATCTCCTCTGTTAAATATGAAAGGCAGACTGTTTATTATGTGAAGGACATGAGATTTTCTACCGGGTAAATCATTTATGAGTGAGCATCTCTTTTGTTCTGTGACACATAAAACAAATGCTTATTTACAAGCACATATCATAGCATATATTTACATATTCACCTAACTATCTATTTAAAGTCTCTGTTGCGAAATCAAAACTTACAATGTTTATTTTGCTAACACACATGGTTAAGATGAACAATTAATCCATGCAAGTTAATCCGTGAGGAAATGTTTGTGTTGGTAATCTTCAATCAAAGTCTGCCCATTTGCTTCTGCACTTACTGTAGATTGGTGGTTCTTCTTTGCTTCTTTTATTAAGGAATGATGTGCAAAAACAAAGCCCCACCATTACTCAATACTCTGCTTCAAGTATATGAACATACTGAAATAAAAATCTCAGCAACTTCTGGTTCATGTGGACTTTAATGCTGAGTTCACACTCCATAGTTTTCAAAAATGTCGGATCGCCATTGTTTTCATTCTGCATGACTCTCTGGGGCTGCGTTCAGTTGTGTTCACACTGCACGATGCATCAGTGACAGGAGGATAGACAGTGCATCACCACAAAACAATCACATACAACTCTGTTTGGCTTGTGAGGAGTGACAGGATCAGTCCTGATTACAGACGATGATGGAAATGGTACCCTGCAAAAGCTATTTTTTTAATAACTTGTTATTTTTTTCAAATGGTCTGTGCGCTGAATGTTGATTTGCAGCGAAAGGGGAAAAAATACAAAACAAGGGTTGTGCTTTTGCAAAAAGGAAAAAAAAAAGAGTTGGAGGTCAATAAACAATTTGCAATACTTCTATTGTGGCTGATCAAGAAAACATTTCTTTCTTTGTTTCTGTTTAATTCTGTTGTAGAGTCCATTTATTCTGAGATTGTGTTCTGTAAATCCTCATGGAACTCTCTGCTGCACTTTACCCTGTTCTCTCATTGGCTGTAAGTCATCATCAATATGTTATTAAGTTAGAACTCATCTCACATAGCATGATTTTGAATCCAGATTTGGATCCAGGTCCATGATTTGCCTCAGATTTTAGGCATTTGTCAGCGTTTTCACCAGTCGCAGAGCAGAAATCAGTAATATAAGTAATATGAAATTCTTATAAGTAAGAAAATAAGTAATATAAAATGTGTAAATGACACCTGGATGTTGATATTGCTTTAAAGGTATTTACACTTTATTATTATTTTAGTTCTAATTAAATAACTAAATATATCTTCACTGTGGTTTTTAAGGATTTAACTATTTTGTCATCAGCATTTCCAATCGCATTTTTAGTCTTGAAATTTTGAAATAGGGTGCCACGGTGGCGTAGTGAGTAGCACATTTGCCTCACAGCAAGAATGTTGCTGGTTCGAGCCTCAGCTGGATCAGTTGAAATTAATGTGTGGAGTTTGCATGCTCTCCCCGTGGTCGCGTGGGTTTCCTCTGATTTCTCCGGTTTCCCCCACAAGTCCAAAGACATGTGGTATAGGGAAATTGGGTTGGCTGAATTGTCCGTAGTGTATGAGTGTGTATGGATGTTTCCCAGAGATGGGTTGCAGCTGGAAGGGCATCCGCTGCGTAAAACAAGTGCTGGATAAGTTGGCGGTTCATTCCGCTGTGGCGACACCAGATTAATAAAGGGACTAAGCCGACAAGAAAATGAACGAATGAATGAAAATTTAAGTAAATATGGTGTATCGATATGCACTTTTTAAATTACTGCATTATGCAATTTTTATGCCATAAAACAGCATTTTTCGACACGTTTTGATCAACTGATCAGTTGTTTTTACCACACTGATATTTAATTTAATATACATATATACTAAATTAAACAGAACAATGGAAATGCTAAACACAATGTTGATCATTCTGCATTGCTTTCTTAATTTAGTTTTCATTCAGCGTCTATCCTGATTCATCAGGGAAACGTTATTTTCTGTTATTCAGTTATTTGTGTACTTAAAGTGGATGTGTTAATTGATCATTAGTGGCCTTGTATGCACTGATGAGTGTATTTTCATGCAAAGAGCTTGCTGGATGACATTGTTAATTATTTTAATTGCTTCTATATTTTATGATGAGTCCAAGCACATGAAAAATGCATGGTTTAGCACAAAAAAGTCTTTATATAATCATTAATGACGGAGATTGAAGATGTTTACTGTTCCCGGTTCAAGTGGGAATAAGAAATGTGTTTTTCTGATGGGGCTTGACAGTGAAATGTCATTGTCACACTGTATTTGAGGCTGTTGTCAGCGCGCCGAGGCTTTGAAGAACTCGCAGACAGAGAGGTTAAGATCGCACAAGAGTGTGCATGAGAGCAACATGCCACCCTCTTCACTTCTTCATCTCTGACTTTCTCTGTTTTTTTCTGCATTTGGTGTAAGATGCATTAATTTGTCAGACTTTGTTTTCTTGAAAATGACAGAACTATATCATCAAGCATGTAACATTTCCAATCACATGCCTGTTTAGACTTGAAAAACCTTTGTTTTAATAAAGTAAAATATGGCATATTAATATGTACTACTTAATTACACTTGAAGCATGCAGTATATATGCATTTAGTTGCAATTATTACTATTCTGCAGGGGATTAATTCACTGATTAGTTGCTTTCATGACCTCACCAATATATATATTAAAGAATTTCTCAAATGATGTTTATCAGAGACAGGATAATTTTCCAAATTCATTCATTCATTTTCTTTTCGGCTTAGTCCCTTTATTAATCCGGGGTCGCCAAAGCGGAATAAAACAACCAATATCTATCCAGCATTTGTTTTTACGCAGTGGATGCCCTTCCAGCTGCAACCCATCTCTGGGAACATCCGTACACACTCATACACTACGGACAATTTAGCCTTACCCAATTTACCTATACCGCATGTCTTTGGACTTTTGGGGAAAACTGGAGCACCCAGAGAAAACCCACGCAAACTCGGGGAGAACATGCAAACTCCACACAGAAATGCCAACTGACCCAGCCAAGGCTCGAACCAGCGACCTTCTTGCTGTGAGGCAAACGTGCTACTCACTACGCCACCGTGGTGCCCAATTTTCCAAATTATTTACTATTATATTTTTTTCCTAAAGAGAGTCTTGTTAATAAGAATTAATTAATAATAATTCATAAATGTCGGTGCCAATAGCATAGTGGTTAAATGTGTCGACATATAGCACCAACTTCACACTTAAAATTATTAGCCCCCTTAAGAAATGTAATATATTTTTAATAGGCCTCATAACAAACTGTCGTCCACTGACTTTGCTAATTAACCCAGTTAATCCTTTAAATAACACTTTAAGCAATTATTTATAAGAAATTAATAAAACTGTTATGTTAAAAAATACTTTTTTGAATAATTAAAATTTCACAGGCGGGCTAATAAATTTGACTTCAGCTTTGTACACAGACATAGATACGCATGCATGCACACAAACACACACACTATATTAAACAAAAGAAGGCAGAATAGTAAAAATAAACTTTAACAGAAACACTCTTAATTGAATTATTTAATTCTTAATTTAACACGTTGATTTAATACTATAGTCTCACCATTTTTTTCAGATGATTGAACTACTTCTTCAGGTGTGTAACATTTCCAATCACAATTTAGTCTTGAAAAAGTGTGTACATAAAGAAATTACGACATATGTACTTTTTAAATGTGCAGTATTCATGCCATTTATTAGCAATTTATTCAAATACAAGAGTTTGAAGAATTTTTATTTTCCTGATTAATTTACTGATAGTTGTTTTCCAATGATAATTAATGATCATTAATCAACTGTCAATTTAAAAATAAAAACACACTATAAAACCTGCCACTGTCTTCTCTGTGATTCTCCTCTGTCCTTGCTGTGTTTGCTGTGGGAGGCATTAGTACTATTAGTCAGACTGTGAATGTGAATAAATGTCATGTCACTGTTTCAGGACACAGTCACATGTTACAACTAAAACCTTGTTAACATTATAAGGTGCATGTGTGCGTGTATGCGCGCGCGTGTGTTTGGGAGAGAGAGAGCACAGAATGACCTCTGCTGCTTAAAAAACGCGCCTGTTAAACGGTCAGACAAAAGAATTCACACGAAGGGAGATTTTGGAGAGAAAGACTAATTATTTTCTGCTGCGTAAACACAGGACTGATGCTATTCTAACGCACTGGATTCTGTAGAGACTCAGCACTTCACCCGCACTCTTATGAAGCTATTTATCTTTGTCTTCTGGCTGGCTGGGCTTTTTTGGTTTTGTTGTTCAGGACAAATGATGCTATTGTTGCTTGAACATTTTTATGCACCTATTTTTCGCCCGTTAATGGGTTTGATTAAAGTCTTTGTCCTTGCGTTGTGGCTTGAGTCACGTTCTGCTCTCACTCTCTCTCACCCTCAGCGTGCACGAGAGACAGAAATGCATTTCTATGAATATTGGTTTATTAATCCCATTTTTATGATTCTTTATGAAGCAGAAGATTTGGACTGTCAGAATGTGGGTTTAATTATAATAATATATGGGAAAAATATTAATGGATCATATATGTAGAACATTAATCTTACTTAACGCTGCAAGTCAGGGGTGCATTTCCAAAAACAACTACTTAACTCGCGGCTGAATTATCATAGTGCGATGCATCTTTTGGGAAAAGACTGTGTTTCCCAAAACCCCTGATTGACGCCAGTAAGTATATATTTTTAATTAATTTGATTTAAATTGTTCTGTCTTATGTCAAACTTTTTCCAAAAAATTATATCAGTTCTGAGATTAACATTACACACTGTCATTTAATTATTAATGATTCAGTTTATTATAAATATGTGTTATCTCATAGAAAAGTCAAACGTTTTAAAATACAAGAAATTAGCTGCACATTTAAAAGCCTAAAATTGATTCCATTTAAAAATGTCTAATATTAGTGCGTAAAAGATATGACACACCGTGAAAAAAGTTACAGCCTTAATTCAAATGAACTTTACATGACATTTCAACTCATGTTACATTAAACTCACTTAAAAAATCAAACTAACATAAACAAATAATGTTGTCTTGAAGAATTATTGATTGTATAGTTTATTAAAACGCAACAATATATTGTACATACACTTTAAAAATATACTTGAATATGTATATTAGGGCTGTCCAAAAATTAATCGTGATTAATCACATCCAAAATAAAAGTTTGTTTTGACATAATATGTGTGTGTGTTATATATATTTATTATGTATATGTGATAAACACATTCATAGAAGCCAAAACTATATATAAAAAAGTTACATCAAAGTAGTTACATCATATTCAAATGTAAAATTTGTATCATACACATATATTTTTTATATATCTAAATATAAACCAACATTTTATCAAGTATATGCATGTGTGTATTTATATATTCATAA
>CAIGQQ010032765.1:8811290-8837906 GCA_903798035.1 Danio albolineatus
GACACTGGCGGGCGCACTGGGGCTGGAGCAGACACTGGCGGGCGCACTGGGGCTGAAGCCGACACTGGCGAGTGCACCGGGGCTGGAGCAGACACTGGCGGGCGCACTGGGGCTGAAGCCTACACTGGCGGGTGCACTGGGGCTGGAGCAGACACTGGCGGGTGCACTGGGGCTGAAGCCAACACTGGTGGGCGCACTGGGGCTGAAGCCGACATTGGCGGGCGCACTAAGACTGGAGCAGACACTGGCGGGCACTCTGGAGCTGGAGCCGGCACTGACGAAGAGGCTTTTCTCTTCCTCCTCCGCTTCTGGGTGCGGGTTAAACCTTGGGGGTTGGGCATGGACTGGGAGGTGGTGCTGGTGGTAAAGAGAGGGGTCCATTCCCCCTGCAGGTACTTCCTCTCCTTTCTCAGACAGACATATTCCACCACCTCCCAATAAGTCCATTTACCAATTTCACCCAGCTCCTCCCAATCAAAAGGTTCATCCAATCCCGCCAGAAAGAAATGGATGATGGTGGACTCGCTAAACCCAAGCCCCCGGACTGCCTCTAAGAGCCCTTCGGCGAACCGCTTTTCTGCTGGGTCCTCTTTGTGGCTGAGTATTCTGTTACGGCGGGTGTGACGATGACAACGGAGGCGAGGATCCAATCGCAGATATTTATTAAAGTCAGTATAGCAGTGGTCAACAGGGGCAAACAGTTGTATACAGGAAATCCAGAATCGTAGTCATGCAGGCAAAAAGATCACAAGGGCTGGCGGCAGGCAAGAATAACAAAAAGCAAGGGCTATGGTCAAAAAACACAGAAACAGGAACAAGGAAACGCGTTGTATGGTCACTCTAACAGATCGCAATACTCAGCAAACAGGATGAGTGTATGTGCTGTTTATGTAGTGTGTGTAATCAGTCCAGCAGCAGCTTTAGCTGTGAGAATCTAATCAGATTGTGATCTGGAGCAGGTGTTTGTGTCTGTTGCATGACTGGATCTGTAGTCCGTATATAAGCAGATTTGTAGTTCCTGGAATGTGTGTGTGAACCAGCGATCTCTGACAGAGGAGAGATCACTGGTGATCGTGAAAACTTATTAGTAATGCCAGACTAACGCTACACATGGTATTACAGTTAGTACAGGAACTGCAACCAGTATTACAGCGACCAACGAAGAGTCACACAGAGCAATACCGATTATAATACAAGTGACTAATGCCTTATTATAATAATAATAATAATAATAATAATAATAATTATTATTATTATTATTATTTATTTTTTTTAAAGGTGATTTTCAAAGTGAAGTAGTTACGTTTGCAAAACTGTCACAAATAAGTTAATAATTTTTATTTGATGTTTGACGAAATTGCAGCCGAAACACAAAAATGGGTGGGACATAGTGTAGCAACTGCTATTTAAAAAAAACAGCCAATAGTGTTTTGTTTCATCTCCGCTCTGCCAGTAAGAGTGGTTGAGCTCAAGTGCAACAAATGAAAAGCCTTGAAGGGGGCGGAGGATGTCAGATACTAGAACATTTGATTGGCTATGATGTGATGAGAAACTCAATGAGGTGATGTGAATAAAACCGTTGATGCATTTTGGCGGAAGTGACAA
Organism: Danio albolineatus; assembly: GCA_903798035.1. Classification (NCBI taxonomy): domain Eukaryota; kingdom Metazoa; phylum Chordata; class Actinopteri; order Cypriniformes; family Danionidae; genus Danio; species Danio albolineatus. Next base: position 8,812,896 of record CAIGQQ010032765.1, read on the forward strand.
ACTGCAAGCTTTATATGTTTATATTAGTTTTATATATTCTAAACATGACTTTTGTCACTGTTTCGGAGTACACTAGCTTAAAGATATCCTAAAAACAAATAATACTGATACGAACGTCTAAAAAAAACGTAATTTTAATTTCATGGGACCTTCAAAGCTCACCAGTTTTGTTTGTCTATTTTGTTTAGGCTAACCCATAAGCAGCTTGCTCAATGTTGATTGTTCGCTACAGACCTGAGAGTGGATTTTTGAACATGATGACAATTTAAGATTTCCTAACTAGAGAGTAGATATGACTTTGTATGAGGATACGAATCTCAAATCAAGAAAATTTCTATTTTACATTATACTGTATATCTTAAGTTACATAGTGTAAGATAAGAATCTTTGCTTAATATAACCCAAAGACACCAATGTGAAGGGTCAGGTATACCTCAAAGGCGGTTTAATGTATCTTTATAAAGCTTTAGATATTTACAAGCGCCATATGTAGCCATTGACTACATAGCCAAGTCAGGTTTAACGGTTGTTATCAACAGATCAAGTATTCAATTGAGCAATAAAGTCAGTACAACATGATAATGAGAACGACTGAACAATAATTTGCCATGCTTCCCTCGAATTTTTCCTACATCGAGTTTTACATGGAGTTTTTCTATTTATGATAAAAAAATCAGGTCTGAGGTATAAAATAACTTAATGATACTTTACCATTTTGCAGTTTAACATAGATTAGACACACCTGTATTTGAATTTTGAAGCTGCAGTGTGTATGTTATGAAACACGTGTTTCTGAGTAACAAGAAGAACATATGGAGTGCAAGTCTACGCAGTGTATGTCATGTTTTAGTCAAAAATGAAAAGCTCCAATTGTAAATCCCCACAGGAAAATCTTGAGGGAACCCACTGTGAATTATTACTCCAAGTTCTGACGTCATTTCTACACCGCTTCAGCCGATTATGTGTGAGTGTGCGTTTGAATAAATACATACATATTTATTGCTCTGCATTCTTTTGTTTCTGTCTGTTTTTCCATAGATCCAAAACGGAGTGACAGTTAGGGAATCTGAAATTAATGGGATTAGAATGCAGAAAGACACTAATTTCTCTGTGATTCTCTAAACCTCTCAATCTCCCAAACAGCTCGGCAGCAGAGCTCTGGCATAATCCGCTGCCACGTCATGTCACCATGACGATAGAGTGTTCCCGAACAACACTCATAGCTCAATAGCTGGCGTTAATGCTGCACTGATGGTGCTCTGGCACAGGTGGTCTCTACGTTGCCACAGAGCTCAGTGACTAAAAAGAGAGGAGTGACTTAATGAGCGGCATGAAGGGCTAATGACCAGCATCTGCGTAGACACTGAAATATATCTTTCATTTCATTCTCATTAGGGTTGTGGCCACTTTAGCCACTTGACACCTGTGGCACATCTGTAATGGCTGCTTAACTATTCTCTACTGATCACACACTTGCATTATGGATCTAAGGTGGCTTGCAATTTCTATGCTGCAAGGTTATGAACAGCCATCATCACTTGCTGAAATGCGAGTGGAAACACTTTCATGTTCTTTATGTTATGAATGCCCTTCCAGCTGCAACCCATCTCTGGGAAACGTCCATACATTCTCATTCACACTCATACACTACAGACAATTTAGCTTACCCAATTCACCTGTATCGCATGTCTTTGGACTGTGGGGGAAACCGGAGCACCCAGAGGAAACCCATGCGAACACGGGGAGAACATGCAAACTCCACACAGAAATGCCAACTGACCCAGCCGAAGCTCGAACATCGACCTTCTTGCTGTGAGATGACAGAACTACCTACTCCACCACCGTGTCGCCCATACTTAAACTCATGCAAATTAATTTTCTCTCCACAGTTCCATCTTAATTTGTACAACAACAACAACAACAACAACAACAACAAAATTGATTCAAAGTACAACAAACTAAGCTTTTTCAAAAGCAAATCTGGTACCTACAGTAACTTTTTGTAGTAAAATGCATTAATTTATCCATTTTCTTATCCGCTTAGTCCCTTTATTAATTTATTAAACAGCGGAATGAACCGCCAACTTATCCAGCATATGTTTTAGACAGCGGATGCCCTTCCAGCTGCAACCCATCACTGGGAAACTTTCATATACACTCATTCCCACACATGCACGGTCATCAACTCATGACCAGACAAGGGTCTTTGTGAAGCTTTTATTGTCTTGAATTTATGATCGTTTGTTGTGATTTGAAAATTTAAGGCAAAAGTGTGCTCAAAAAGTGAGAATTTTTGCTTAATTAGATGAATTGGCATGGAAAATCTTTACCTTTTATATATTGTTTTGTTCTACTGAAATCATTTAAATCTAGTAGATTGTTTAGGCTGATGGTTCCGCAGCCTACCACCAGGATTGCTCATACATTCAGGCTCAACGGATGGAGCCTAGGCACAGCATTAGAGACGTGTTGATTTCCTACAATCACTGACTTATGTATGATATAATATATGTATGATATAATATAATGGCTAAATCATTCAGTCATTCATTTTTTTGTTGGCTTAGTCCCTTTATTAAGCAGGGGTCGCCGCAGAGGAATAAACCGGCAACTTATCAAGCATTTGTTTTACGCAATGGAACCCCCCTTCAGCTGCAACCCATCACTGGGAAGCACCCACTCATTCACACTCATACACTACGGACAATTTAGCTTCCCCAGTTCACCTATACCACATGTCTTTGGACTGTGGGGGAAACCGGAGCACCTGGAGGAAACCCACACAACCACGGGGAGAACATGCAAACTCAGCCGAGGCTCGAACCAGTGACCTTCTTGCTGTGAGACGATCATGCTACTTACTGCGCCACCATGGCGATTTTTATCACATTTGAATGTCCATACTTTATGTATGCACTGCAAAAAAAATAAAAATAAAAATGAAAAAGCTTTTCTTACTTGGATTTTTTGTCTTGTTTTTTGTCTAAATATATAAAAATGTTCTAGACACACAAAAAACTTTCAGAAATAGTATGTCAAAATGAAGTGTGCTTTTCCTTAAAACAAGCAAAATAATCTGTCAATTGGGTGAGCAAAATAATCTATTAAAATATATATTTTTAAATCATCTGTTTTTGCTTTGACATAAGATCATTTTGCTTAACAAGACAACATTTTTGCTTGTCTAGAAAAAGCTTCTTGATTAACAAATGTGTCGCTATCTAGACTAGAAATTAGACACATAATCTAAATGAGAAATGCTTTTTTTGAAGTGTGGATTTTTTTTAGACACAGCAAAATCGTTTGGTTCTAAAGCATGCGTCTGCGATGTGTGGTGATTTGGCACAAATCCATTGAAACCAAAGTCATGTTAAAAGCTCAAAGACATGTACAGGCATGGCTAAATGATTTGGTAGCTTTTTTGGGAGAGCTTTTTATTTTACATTAGCATAGGTGGGGTGTTATTTTCAGTATGATAAATCATTATTAATTCCACTTACTGGACATTTAGTTTCAGCTATAATAGATCAGCAATAATGTAACCTAATGCAAAAATTGTAAAAAGACTGACTGGTATTTATCTCTTGTGAATTAAACGAAAAAAGCTTGTGGAGCACTTAAGGGAAAGTGTCATGTAATGTGCAAGAAGAACTGCAACTGTCATTTTACAAAAAAGTAATTAGTCATCTTTTTTTGTTTTTCTGAATGATTTAATGTTTTATACAAGAACAAACAAATAAACATTCAATAATGTACATTTCTTCATGTTTATCAACTGATGTATATTGTGTCATTGTAACAAACAAATGTGATTTTGGCTTCAGATTTATAATTAACACTCAGCAACACAATCAAAACTATTATAGCACACCATACTAGAACCATGTTGGCAATAAGGCAATATACCCCATATTGCCTTAATTCTTTGTGGCAAAAATGACAGGAAATAGATGAGGAGATAGATTGGAGGAAATTGGCATTACAAGATGTGTATACTGTGGTCATGAAGTGATGGACCTGTTCAGCACTTAGGCAGACTGTTTAAACACTGCTATTTGTATAAAATGTGGCAAGAAAAAACTCTCCAGCTATATACCTGCAGCAGCATTTGAGTTTCTTGTTGATCTTGTTGAATCCGGGGTCGCCACAGCGGAATGAACCGCCAACTTATGCAGCATTTGTTTTACACAGCGGATGCCCTTCCAGCTGCAACCCATCTCTGGGAAACATACATACACACTCATACACTACGGACAATTTAGCCTAGCCTACTCACCTACCACATGTCTTTGGACTGTGGGGGAAACCGGAGCACCCGGAGGAAACCCACGCACCACGGGGAGAACATGCAAACTCCACACAGAAATGCCTACTGGCCCAGCCGAGGCTCAAACCAGCGACCTTCTTGCTGTGAGGCGAACGTGCTACTCACTACGCCCCCGTGGAGCTTATATTATATTATATTATATTATATTATATTATTTTATATTATATTATATTATATTATATTATATTATTGATTAATGGTACTACCTGCTGTTAACTAAAAATAAAAAACTGTAGGCTTACTGTATGTGATTTGGCTTGGCAGCCACTATAAATAATAGACAAGGCAATGGCTAATGCAGCGAAATCCTCCTTTGATGATGTTTTTAGTTTCACACTTGTAGTGGAGGTAAGATCTTTGCTGTGTGACTTTTTTTATTTATTGAAAAATGTTCTAATATCCATGTCAACAACACTATAAAAAGAAGTTGACTCAACTTAAAATTTTAAGGCAACAAACATCTGTACATTTTTGAGTTGCCTCAATTTTCAATGCCTTGACTTGATTTAAGTTGAGAAAACTCAAAAATGTCCTGAAATTTGTTGTCTTACAAGTTGAGTCAACTTTTTTTACAGTGAATTTAAATAGTCTGCCAGCTCAAAATTAGCATGCAGCTTTCTGCATTTAAAACATAAACCTTAAAGCATTTTTAGTCCAATGTCGCATATGTTTTTTTAAATTATTTAACATGAACAACACTTCACACTTCACACAGCATTCACTGCCTTTAATGATTTTTTAAAAATGCATATTGAAAAAACTGTATTAATTTTGTGTCTGTATAAATGTGCCTGCGCATTCCATGCAAACACATTTTCTAGGGTAAGGGTTAGGCTTTTTCTAGGGTTATCTTGAGTGAGAATATACTGCAGTCATTTTTTTCTTCTTTGCTGCTATCTCTGTGGTCTCTGGCCTTACACATGCTCCGCCTATGCTTCTGCTGCTGTAGCTCATCTGGTTCAAAGTTTGAAGATTCTTCTGGAGATCTCTAATTGTAATTAATAGTTTTTTTTTAAAGCTGTTGTTACCTTTTTATCTGATTGAATCAGTCAGTCCATTTTCTTCGAAAAACCCCAGTGATCGTTGTGTGTGAAAATTCCAGCAGATCAGCAGTTTCAGGTCTCAGGTCAGCCAGTCTGGCACCAACAATCATGCCACATTCAAAGTCACTTAAATCCCTAACTTTTTATGCCTAAATACATAGAGTTGCTGCATCCCCTTATATTCTGAATTGTTTAAGATGTTACCTGCTTAAAAAAAAAAAAAAACACTGATCAACATTACTTGAAACATGCATCCAGTTAGAATCTAGTTAAAACTGACAATAACGAAAGAATTTTGATTTTTCTATGAACTCATCATTATTTTGAACAGTTTGCAGGTGAGAGAGGTGTGTGCGTATGGACTGAGGAGGTGATTAATTAGTCTGATAGATTCAGGGCTGCTTAACGAGGCAGAGGATGAGTTCAGGATGGGTCAAGAAAAACGGGGTGAGCCAGAGCTATTGTAATTATCTATAAACCGACACCAGCGCACACGCAGACACACATACACCTCATGATATTACAGTGAGATTCCTTCCTGCCTCAGGCAAATATCATAGACTTTTTTTTCTTTTTATCGACATGGTGACACACGGTGACGCATGCAATCATGCCCTCAGTGGTCATTTCACTGGCATCCGGCTTGAATAAGAGCTTACGTGAAATGCATTCCAAAATGTGCTGGGACTCCAGAGTCAAATCTTTGCTTAGATTTGTCATTCTGCTTGCTGAAATATTGGGCTAGTGGTCAACAGGTGAAGCTTTTAAGGCAGCGGTACTGTGCTTCTGTGTGTGTATTCATAGATAATGTTTTCAGAAAGGCTGAAAGGTTTCATTTACAGTGTATGGTTTTAGGTTATGTTTTATTTTGATAATCTCTTTCAGAAATCCTGTCGACTACTTTGCAACTATACATCAACAAACTCTCATCGAGTACGTTTACATGCATACAAACAATCTGATTTTAATTTGATTAAGACAATACTCTGATTAAGAGTCTACCATGTAAATAGTGATTTTTGATTAATCCGATAAAGGTTACAATCGAACTAAACAGAAATCTAATTAAAACATGGAGTATGCCAATTGTAGTCGCATTATTGAAGTGCAGTACAGACATGTAAACACTTTAATCAAACTATTACCGTCATGTAGGATTTTTGCAGCATTTTTTGACATGATATTTCATGCAAACACTGCTGTTTGACACCTATTGACACCTCTGCAGCTATCGAGTCAGTAAAGGACCACAGACACAAACCGCGAAATGCTGAGGGTTTATTTTCCTCATACGTCCTACGGGCTCAAAGTCCATTAAAACAACATTCTTCCAGCAGTTCATACTCGCATCCAATATCTCGTTTGTTAAAGTCGACAAATTAAAAATGAAACACCCTAAATAACATGTAGGCGTAGTGAGTAGCACGTTCGCCTCACAGCTAGAAGGTTGCTGGTTCGAGCCTCGCTGGGTCAGTAGGCATTTCTGTGTGGAGTTTGCATGTTCTCCCCGTGGTTGCGTGGGTTTCCTCCGGGTGCTCCGTTTTCCCCACAAGTCCAAAGACATGTGGTATAGGTGAATTGGGTAGGCTAAATTGTCCGTAGTGTGTGAGTGCGAGTGAGTGTGTATGGATGTTTCCTACAGATGGGTTGCAGCTGGAAGGGCATTCGCTGCGTAAAACAAATGCTGGATAAGTTGGCGGTTCATTTCGCTGTGGCGACCCCGGATTAATAAAGGGACTAAGCCGAAAAGAAAATGAATGAATGAATGAACATGTAAAACGGGATCATAAAAGGAACATTCAAAAAGGAACTCATGTAAACCCCTTAATCATATTATTGTCTTATTCAGATAAAGGCAAATAGTTTGATTACCGATGTCCATGTAAACAAAGTCATTGACAGCAGTGTATTAGGATAGCATTCTAAATATCGCGTAAAGCATAAAGAAAATTCTCTTTTAAATGTCAGTGTGGGATCTTTGGCCCCACATATTACCCAGTGTGCAAGAAATCTCGGTGTTACGTTTGATGAAAACTTAAAATTTGACAAAACGATCAGTACTGTTGTAAAATCTTGCTTTTACCATCTCAGACAACTGTCTAAAGTCAAGCCACATTTCTCAGTCTTCTCTTTCTCGCCTGCAGCTGCTAGACAACTCTCTGGCACCCGCAAGCATGAGTCGGTAACTCCGATTTTAACTGCACTTCACTGGTTACCCATTAAATACAGAATTGATTTTAAAATTGTATTATTTGTTTACAAAGCCGTCAATAATCTTGCTCCTCAGTACCTCACAGACCTGCTTTGCCCATATACCCCCTCTCGAACCTTGAGATCCCATGATCTCAATCTACTCACTGTCCCCTGAACGCGCCTTAAAAAACAAGGAGATTGAGTGTTTGCTGTTGCTGGTCCTAAACTCTGGAACAGTACCAATTCACATTAGACTTTCCCCCTCCACCTCTGTGTTTAAGTCTGTTTTAAATACCTATTTATTCTCTCTCGCTTTTAATACTCCTTGATCATTGTTTTATTGCTTTTATTTGTTAAATGTTTATTTTATATTCTGCTTTCTTCTCTGTCTTTAGTACTCCTATGTACAGCACTTTGGTCAACCTCGGTTGTTTTTAAATGTGCTTTATAAATAAATATTGTATTGTATTGTATTGTATTCGGGTTAGTAGACCCTGAGTTGACTTGTACTGTACTTGAAAAGGTACATGTTAAGGGATCATTGTATACTGTTACCAGACATAAACTATATGATTTAATCCAAAGCGCAAATTAGACTTGTGTGCAAAACTGAAATATTGCATTAAACATTGTGAATAAAGAACTGTTTTTTTTTTCATCCAATGTGTCAAAGAGAAAGAAACCTTTCTGATAAACTGCCTCCAAATATCAAGAAGAAAAATTGAACTTGCAGCGCTAGAAGCCACCATGGGCCTTTTTTCTAATATAAAATATTACTTATAACGCAGAAGAGACCACTCTTTTGGAGAGCAGCCGCTCAAGACAAAATTTATGCGCATCTTGACATTTCCATTAAGCCTTTTTTATGCAATATTCCAAAATGTGCATAAGAATAGGTGGATGGAAACAGCTATTGAGCAGACACCATAATACTTTAATAACTGCTAGCTGACATGATTTCAAAGTTAACATGTCTAAAGAAGCCATCAAAGTAAAACATTATTAAACGTAGGTTCATCCCCCAAAGGATTTTTAAAAAAGTTGGATTTAACTCACTTCCGGGAACAAATCTGTCCAAATTAGCATAGCACACACATATACACTCGCTTTCTAAGGTGTCCTTCAACCAAATCAGGTTATTATCCTGCGTGGCCAGATAATGTTCGGCTTTCATCTGAGGCACAGGCCCAAACACTCTACGGATTTGAGGGAATTTGTCAGGTTTTTGTCGGGTCTGAGTATTAAACGAGCACCGATTACGCCTTTAGTAATTAGGGTGTCCCCTGAGCCTGTCCCGATGAGCAACTCCAATTAGACAAGCGGTCTGGAGGGTTTTAAATCGAGTCTCTGCCCTTCATTGTTTCTATTTCCCTTTCAGTCACGAGCACAAACAGACATGCATGCGTCTCGCAGACAGCACACATCCACAGCCATTTTGTATTAATGGATTATTAATTAGCCTCTGGTTTTGATGCGGCGTCTCTTGTTTGAGCTTTATTGAATAAAGCCACAGCTGGCAGAATCCTTAGAGCAGAGGAATAGATGACGTTCTTCATCTCTCTCATAGTCTATTCATAAGCACCTCCTCTGTCTGCCAGCGATTGACCTTTTATGCTTTTACTTATGCATTTTCCTTTTTCTGCTTCTTTCATCAAGACTTTGATTTTTATTTATGCCATGATACATACCGCTACATCAAACAGGCCCTGCATCTTAATATTCTCTATAAAGACCTTCATCTCTTCATATCATAAGCCCTGATCCTCTCTCTTTCCTTCAGCCCATGCTGTAGGCTTTCCCTGAAATGGGTTACAAAATAAAGCCTTTTCTTTTTTCAGTAAATAGAAATGAGGCTCTTATTACCTTCTGAAAATGTTGATCAACGAGCTCTGAATTTGTGTGGGTTTACATAATAAAATATGCCAAAATATTTTTTTATACATATTATATTAGCTAAAGAAATTCAAAAATAAACTCGTAGTAAATAAAAATGAATTAATCAGTTTAATATCACTTCAGAAATGTGTTAAACTGACAATGTTTCCAACGTATAACTGTGATTTTAACATGTGGATGAAAGTACAGTATGTGCTAGAAATTATTAATTTATTCATTCATTCATTTTCCTTCTGCTTTTATTTCAGAGGTCACCACAGCATGTGTTTTGCGCAGTGGATGCCCTTCCAGCTGCAACACAGTATTGGGATAAACCCATACACACTCATTCACACACACACTCATGCACTACGGACAATTTAGTTTATTCAATTCACCTCTAGCCCATGTCTTTGAACTGTGGGGGAAAACTAAGTCTATGTGCTATCACATGAGTAAAACTGTAAATGTTTATGTGAGAGCGGAGATGATCCGGGTTTGCATGTCACGTAAAACACATCTATCTTTAGCTAATGTGTCACCCAACTTCTTTTTATACCCCAGTAGATAGTGAAGGCAGAAACGCGTGGGTGCTTTTCAAAGCTAAGATAATGTTATTTACTCACAGTTCTCCCCCGTGCTGCTGCCTGCGTTTATCACACTGCAGACTGACTTTTAGTCCAAACTGATATTTTCTACTGCAGAAAAACATGCAGAATCTGTCTTTGTCTGGAACTGTATGGAAACCACAGGTTTTCTATCACTCTGAAAGAACACGGTAAACACAACACACCGGGAAACTAATGTAATTCTGTGGCTTTGCTGAGGTAACAATCCAATATCAAACCCGAGTGAGTTCTGATGAACAAAGCTGTTTCTTAAACTCAAGTGTGTGATTGTGTGCTCTTTGTTGTGGTGATAGATGGTCTTTATCATCTTTTTGCACACGCGCTCTGTATATTCATTCATCCACATATGACCATTCTTCCCTTTCGCTTCCTCTCTCTGCATGCATCCCATTTCCTGCAGCTCCTCCTCCTGTTACCCTCTCACCCATTCCTTTATATTTTTTCTACCTCATTTCCTTTTCCCTTGAATGAGTGTTTTCTTTGTGGCACTTCATTTGTGTTGGCTCTTTTGCCTTTACCTTTTACCTTTCAATCTTTTGTCATTGACAAAAAAAAAAAAAAAACCTGTAGTGATAGTGAAGTGTTTCAAAGAAATCTTTTGAAAATGACTACAAATTGTGTAAATGTATTATTAATTCAATATTTCTCTCCTTCACATTTTGTGTCTGTGTGTGTTCTGTAGAAAGTGCCAGGAGTGTTAAAAATGAACTGTACAGTTTCACTGATGAGTCTTTGGTGGATGGTCATTTTCTGCCTGACTGCCCAGAGCGGCTTGAACTAACTCTACTGAACTGACAAAAATGAACTAATTCAACACCACCGGCTTCTGTGCAGAGTGATCGACCGACACATAGACAGAAAAACAGGCAGAAACAAATGGATGGATGAATAAATGGCCATTAAGATATGAATAGATAGATATACTGTATGGGTATATGGATGTACAGGACCGCGAGATTTCAATGGATTGCTGGATTGATCGATAGTTTGACTTTTAGAGCTTGACTGACCCTAACCCTAATGTAATCCTAATAATAACCAATTACATAATGAATATAGAGACAAATACAGATTTAAATATGGATAGATTAATAAGATGACTAATAAAACAAAAACAGATGGATGAATGGATGGATGGATGGATGGATGGATGGATGGATGGATGGATGGATGGATGGGTACATAAATGATAGGATGGAGAGAAGTACGAATAGATATTAATTTAGATATGGACTGATAAATAGATAGACATACTATATGGGTATATAAATATATAGGATAAAGGGATCGATATCACTGTACTGATTGACTTTTAGAGATTTATTTACTTTAACCCTAACCAATTAGATTTGGATATAGGAATCAACAGACACAGAATTTGACAGACAAACACAAACAGAACATGGATGGGAAACATTTAGATATGGATGGATTGATGAAATCAATAGACGAACAGATAAATGATTCAATGAATTCATATGGATAGATATATGAATAAGTGTGGTTTATTTATGAAATAATGTCAGGAGGAGCGCGTGCTTATGATTGAACACGGCTGGTCTAGCATTAGCTATTATACGATCCACCAACCAGTCAACTCCCTATCTCACCATAAATAATCAGAATTTCTTACCTCAGTATTTTGGTTTTGAAGAATCCACCCTTCCACCCCAACTCCTCCTTCCTTTCTTGACAGGGCGGCATGGTGGCCCAGTGGTTAGCACTGTTGCCTCGCAGCAAGAACATCACTGGTTCAAGTCCTTAACTGGCCAGCCAATGTTTCTGTGTGGAGTTTACATCTTCTCCTAATGCTCGCGTGGGTTCGCCCTGGGTTCCCCGGTTTCCTGCCACAGTCCAAAGACATGCGATATAGGTGAATTGACCAAACCAAATTGGCACTACAGACAACCTTTAGTGAGCAGTATTTGTACACAGTAGTCCATAATTTACCATTTATAAACAGGGGAGTACTCGAGGTCTATCCAAGCTCAAACTCCTCTCTCACCCTTCTATCAGGATTGAGCCCCAGGCTCAAAGATCATTTGAGCTCAGAGCTCTCTCCTGGGACAGCGTACCAATTATGCTTTATTTTTAATCATCAGCTAAGTGTGAACTCTTGAAATAGACATTTAAAAATGAACGCATGACTGTATAGGAGATACCAATAAAAATATATGAATAGATGAAGGACAGTCAGATTAAAAGATTCATAGATAGACGGGTGGAAAGACAGAAAAAGAAGATATATACAGACAGACTGTTACATGTAGTATCGTCTGATACATATAATAGTGTAATGATGAAACTGTTTTTCTTCTGTATGTTAAATGAATGCACTGTCAGCGATTGTTAAGCTTGTGTTCTATTTTCAAGGGCTCATTACATTCATGCCTTCCAGTGAAATCACAAGAAGCACATTAAATAATCTCCCTGGGTCTATTAGCAAGAAAATCTGTGTTTCTGTGCCTTTTGTTGTCAGTTTTGTTCACTGGATCTGATTTTCTGCATGTGTATCTCCTCTGCAGGTTACTCATGGCCCTTCCCTGCATCACTGTGTCCCATGTGGATCTATCTGGATGTGCTCTTCTCCACCGCCTCCATCATGCACCTGTGTGCAATCTCTCTTGACCGCTATGTGGCCATTCGTAACCCCATTAGACACAATCGTTCAAACTCCCGTTCCCGTGCTCGAGCCAAGATCACGGCGGTCTGGACCATCTCTGCAGGTACACCTGATGCCATCAACACATGAGCACAACTAGAGCTGTAGAGGGATTTGGTAACAAAAGGATGCAATTTTGTCCAATGAGTCATGATTAAGTCATGTAATGTGGAGATCTAAATTAGAAAACAATAAATGAACACTGGAGGTTCATTCCGCTGTGGCGAACTCTGGTAAATCAGGGACTGTAAGCTGAAGAAAAGTGAGTGAGTAAATGAACATTGTTTTAGTTTATTTACAAAAATAATGTAATTTTTATTGTTCAGGATTAGAGAGGATTTTAGTTTTCTGCTTATAACATGTTTGTAAAAAAAAAAAATACAATGACTGCAGCAATAAGAATAATATCTAAAGGTTACAGCAGTCAAAATGTGTTGGAAGAATTTGGCCACTGCTCTGAATGACTTTAGCACATCGTCAGCCGCAGGACATCACTAGTTGCTCACTGGACATCTCTCACTAATGTTTCACAGCACATCACTAGTCTGTAACAGTCATATAGTCCCTCACATGACGTCCCTCACAGGACTTTACTAGTCTCTTACTGAAATACCTGACATAACTGACACCAAGGACGTAAATCTCATTTAACACAAGGGGGGGACAATAAATATAAAATTTCCCTTGAGGATTTTTTTGAGGGGGACACAAATAATACAGTCAAATTGTACTTATAAAGAGATGTCCCCACAGTTAAACACTTTGGCTCTATAATTATTATTGCAGCATGGGGACTGCGTCATTATGGTTATTTTTAAAGTTTTTCTCAGGTTCAATGACAGCAGATTTTTCTTCAGATTATTTATGATTGCTTATGTACTCCTGAAGCAGAAGAAATGCAGGAAAAGTTTTTTCTAAACTCATAATAATTAACTTGTTCACATTACACTTGTTAAATGTACAGATCATACTGTAAATAGGTGAGCCTGGGATGATCATCTGCTAAACAGCCACACTAAAAACTCATCCAAATAAAAACTCTGTTATTATCCCTTCACCCCCTTACCTGACACTCAAAATCAATATTTTCCTTCTCCTTTGCCTGTGATTGACATTAGTATTTTATTATTAGTATTATTAGTATTAGTATTTTATCATTGTGGCATTAGTACGTTGCACTTTGCAACAAGCTAACTTTAACTAGATAGGTAATATATTTCAATCGCTAATATATAAGACACATGGAAAATACATCGGTAATCAGCATTTTTACTGCAAATAATTGATGAATGAGTCTTTATCAACAACATTAAACATAGTCACTTTATTTACAGTGAATAAAGTACCCTCCTTACTGGCGATCATCTAGAACCGAGCCGCAGTCACACACCTGACTTGTGTCACACACCACACTCTGCTCTGCTGTGATCTTGATCAGCTCTTCTTCAGTTTCTTCCACAGTTCACTGACTGGAGCTCATTGGTCTCAAACTCATTTGATGGAGGGCCACGGTTCTACATCGTTTTGCTTTTACTCTTAACAGCGACCTCAAAATTTGGAAACTGTAGGTTGTCCTCTAATTGTGATCTTCACTGTATGCTCATAACATATAACCACTGATTCTGCTCTCGGAATGGTCTGAAATTACTTCTTATACAACTAAAATGAAGAACAGTCCAGAGGAGGTCTTTAACCGTTTATGTTTATGTGAACCTGAATTGCTTTGGGAATAGAGATATTAGGGGCTAATAAAACCTCCATGCCTTTGGTCATTCACAAGAAGAAAGGCTATATTGAATACAGAGAGAGAGAGAGAGCTTTCTCAGCAGTAGTTGGATATCTGTAAATGAGAAGTAAAATTGCAGCAATATTCAGCTTTATTATAGATTGGCATTGAGGGGCGACAATGAGACTCGCGGTTATGAATGCAGCTTCATCAGTATCCTGCTGATAATGTCAATGAAGCACCACACAGACTAAATAATTGAGAAGGAGAAAAAAATAGCACAATAGAAAGCTAAAACTTAATGAATTTTACAGGTCTGGGATATTAAATGATGAAGTCATGAATATTTCCACCATGTATAGTGTAATTTTCACCACACCTCAAATCATGTGTTTAAAAGCATTCTGTGTTGGATAAAATTGCTTCATCTTGCTAAGGTTAATTAAAATTGTTTGGTTAACTTATGGATCATGAATACACAAAAATAACATTTTCAGCTTGCTTTTTCATTCCAAGCTTGCACTAAAAATGCTGTTGGCTTGGCTAACAAAGACACTAACTTTTGATACAACCTAAAAACAATTATGTAATGATTTGCTAAAATAATTATTATTTCAGCGATTAATTGATTGATTGATTGACTTTCATTTTTAAAGTATCGGTCTATGAAGATGGTAAAAATAAAGATTTTAAAAGCATGAAAGCATTGAAAAAGATTTACTATGACCTTCATATAACCAAAGAAAAAAATAAATGTATTTAATTTAATAAAAATTGACCTCTGAGGGGGGGTGGGGAGGTCTAATAACATTGATATTCTTCAAACTGACCTTAGACTAACTGTTGTTTGATCTGCTTGCAGGACAGGTAGAAATGGAAATATTACATGAGCAGAAAATGTAATAAAGTGTAATAAAGCCAAACTTCCATTTACATAATTGTAATGTGAAAAATAAAAACAACACAGTTTATGAAATACATTTATAATGCAAAGCAATAAAACTAATGTCAACAGAGATAATGTCAACTATCCTAAAAATATCCTATAAAGCGATTAGACTGTGCCGCTACGTTTGGATGCAGCTTCATTTGCCAGAATGTCTAAAAACCTTACGAATTTCAGAGTGGCCAAAAAAAAAGAAAAGAAAAAAGAAAAACAGAGAGATTGTGTTGCTTTTAAGTGAGAAAGACTTTTAGATGGTAATTATCTATCATTTGAGGATCAAAGGAGATCTACTAACATT
This sequence comes from Danio albolineatus, assembly GCA_903798035.1. NCBI lineage: Eukaryota > Metazoa > Chordata > Actinopteri > Cypriniformes > Danionidae > Danio > Danio albolineatus. The sequence continues at coordinate 8,828,595 of CAIGQQ010032765.1, forward strand.
TCATAGATTAAGGCTCTTTGAGCATGAGTCAGGAGCTTTCAAAAAAAGCAGCACGTCTGGTTCCTAAGACAAAAAAGGTGGTTATGTAATTATCAAGTGAGAAGGCGCTTGTCACTGAGATAGCATAAACATGCAGAATTAGCTGCCTTTGTACTGGAACATTTGATAGATGTTGTGTTTTTTTCATCTATCCAAGTATTTGCAATGCAATCAGAACAGTTCGAGTATTACCCCTTCCTTTCCATGTTAAACAGCACTCAATCTGCTTTAAGGCAAGACAAATCCATAGTTTATTTTCAATCTTAATCTAATTTTAAGACGGCATTTTACTTCCATAATGTTATTTTTCAGATTAGTGGAAAGAAGCAATTTTAATACATATTTAACACCATGTTCTAACATGGCCACAGCCATATCAACCTGCAGCCCAAGACTGGTCACTCACTGAAGCTAAGCAGGGCTGAGTCTGGTCAGTACCTGGATGGGAGACCACAAGAGAAAACTAGGTTGCTGTTGGACAAGGTGTTAGTGAGGGGGTCCTCAACCTGCGGTCTGTGTGAGTCCTAATGCCCCAAGTAAAAGTGGAGGGGATGCTATACTGTCAGTGCGCCACCGTCTTTAGGATGAGACTAAAAACCGAGGTCCTGACTCTCTGCGGTTGTTAAAAATCTTATGACACTTCTCTTAAAAGAGTAGGGGTGTTATCCTGGTGTCCCTCTTGGCCCTTAACCATCATGGTCTCCCAATCATCCACGTCAACTGAATTGGCTCTATCACTGTCTCTCCACTTCACCTATAGCAGGTGTGTGGTGAGCGTACTGGTGCCGTTGCATCAGCCAAGTGGATGCTACACACTGGTGGTGGTGTGAAGAAACCCCCCTTCATGACTGTGAAGCACTTTGGGTGTATACACATTACACATTACATGATCTGACGCAGTAACAGGCAATTTGTCTTGATTTGATGTAACACAAGTTTGAAACAACAAAATCAATCAAATATCACAATCAGTAAAGCGTGGGTGGACAAAACAATTCAGATAATATAAGAAAGTAATCAAATTCATAAATATCAAATCATTTTAACATGATTAAAACTGCATACTCATTCACAGTTTTAACTCTTAAAGGCATGAATGTTTTGCGGGTGATTAGCAAAGCAAAGCTATATCTAATACAGATGAATTTATGAACTGTTGTAATGTATGAAACTTATTATAATAACTGCAAAATAATAAATCAAGGCATATTTCATTAACCTGAGCAAATGATCTTACTTTCACTGTCATCATCAGAGCACAATCGCAATTATATTCTCAGAAGTATCATTTGACAACTTTAGATTCACTGTTTTGTTTTTGACTGCTTATTCACCAGATCCAAGCGACAGTGACACATTCAATTGCACACAGTAATTGCTATGCAGTAAAGCTATTAATTAAATCTATTCAACTATTTCAAGTTTTGACAATGATATTCTTTTTTACTAGCTTGAAAAATATATTCCTTTATATTTTTGTTGTAATAAATACACTGAGGAATACTAAGAAAGTTGTGGTACTTCCTATCAACGTGCTTTAGGTTTTCAGCAAATCAGGACACACTGGGGTTTAGCTGACTAATTAGAGAGCATTGCTTATTTCTGAACTTTCCTTTATAAAACAAGGAAGCAAACTAATCGTTTTTGTGTCAGTCTAATGCAAAAATAAAAACAACTATTTTAATGAAACACATGTAAAATGTAAAGCATTAAAACTAAAGTCAATGAAGCTTCAAAAAACGCTTTTGATCAACTGATCACTACTTTAAAGGCAGAGTAGGTGATATGACTCCAAAACATGTTTGATATGCTGATTGAAAATCTCTGCACACCTCGATAGCACACATTAATGTCTCTAGTTCTGTGGAAGTCATAGGAAGAAACTAAAAAATCTTTGTCCAATCAAAATCTTTGGTCTAAACGTTACACCCTGTTTGCACAGACAGGTCATGTCATTAGCATGTTCCCACAGACTGAAAGTGCTTGTGCTTTTCCAAAAGATGCTCAGCTGAGTGCTTAAAGCTCTTCTGCAGCAATACGTTTAACTCAAGAGTAGAGTATTTTCCAATATTCAAAGAATCTAATTGAAAACAATAGGGATGCCGCGGGATAAAATGTTTTGGCAAAGCAAGCTTATTATGCTGCTGCTGTAATAATCTGCATTTTGAACTGTAATGTTTTCTCACTGGTGAATGAGGGATGAAGTAATCTCCCTCGTCTCGTCACTCCTGGCTCTGTAGCTTTAGTAACTGCTAGATTCTCTGAAATCACCTAGCCTACCTTGAAATATAACCCGTCACAACAACTATGATTTGAAGAAATATGATGATTTCAGTTTGTTGAAATTCTCACCCTATTCACCAGTAAAAACTTTGCATTAACATGGAAGTGAAGCAGTCAATCAAGTTTACATTATATTGAAAATTGTTTTCCACTTTAATGAAAATTTATAAAGCAAACAAGATTAAATGTAACCATTTTGAAGAAAAGGCCATGTTGTACTATAGCTTTTAGAGCTTACGCTGCAATCTTGGAATATCACAGAGTCTGATGTCATGGTGTTGGTTCCGTTCCGTGAGGTGAACAGATACAGTAGAAGTAATGGAGTGACCTGACCAAAGGAGAGTGGAAAGTTTAATTTAACCCAACGCATGAAGTAGTGGACGTGTATTGCGATGCTGGTGCAAAACAATGACACGATGGTCCAGCGCTGCCTGACTAGATTTAAATTCAGGCAGGTTTGTCCCTTTCTGCCCTGTCTTTGCGGGAGGCAGGGGTTTGAACATGATTTTATGACAATTTAGCTCCTTGTTCTCATCATCCGGCATCTGAAAATATTCTGCACCAGAGGGTGCTAACCATGATTCCGGTGGACAGTAATCCTCCACAACTGAGTGCAAACTAGCTTTCAAATCTTCCACAATACTGCTAGCAATGTCCATCAATCATCCAATATGTACCCAAAAGATGAAATCACGCACTGCCCTACATTTGTTTCTCATTTCAGAAACTATTTCAATCATGATAATAGTAAAAAGGACAAACTTAACTTCCATGCCTTTAAATATTAGACTTTATACATTAGTCATCACATACCATCAATAACTGAACATATTTTAATCCACTGAAGAAGACAGGGGCTGTTTACTTTCCTCAGCTGGAAAGCATGAGAAATGTGGTGCCAGCTGAAGTTGATAGCGAATAAGATAAAGCAACCCCACTTTAAACTCACTTTTGAAGGGAAGACCTTACTGATGTATATATATTTTAATCTCCTCATCTCTCTCTCAGATTTGAACACTCTGCTGTTCTTATCATAGCCATCCGATGCCCGCAGTTATCCATATTTACACAGCCAATGCCAGATGCACCATCCAGAGGCGCGAGGTCCATTCGCCACCACCCGCTCTGTTTCCCCAAACAAACCCCAGAGATCAGACATGATTTGCAGAGATTTACTGTTGCCATGCAGAAGTCTTATCACCATGGCAGTTTCACTGAAAGTTTGTCCTTGAGCAATACATTTGCAAGATGCTAGCGGAGATGAGAAGTATATCATATGCAGCATTATATAGGGGGAAGTCAAAGCTAATGGTTGTAAATGGTTGCGTTATTGAGGTTATGCTTCTACAATGTCATATGCAGTGAGGGGGGGAAAAGTAGCATCAATTATGTGTGTAGTAAACCAAAGGTAAGTGACAAAGATGGACATTTTTGCTGCCTAAGCATAAGCAATGTGTGCATGCAAGTAAAAGCCAGTCCTTGAACAGGAAATCCATCAATCACGGGTTTCCCATTGAGCTGCTCAGCGTGTTTGTGTGTGTGCGTGTTTTTAATATATAAATATATGCCACCTGCGCTCTCAGTTTGAAACAGTTTAATGATTTGTAAATATAATATATATTAGTGCTTGAAAAAATTTATGCAAAGTGTTTACACGTGATTATGAGAGATGAGCTTATTATCTATACTGAAACAAGATGAGATGACAGGATATCAGACTGAGTGTGTGCTGATGTTTGTGTATCTATAACAGCGCTATTATTTATAGGAAAATTAGACTATATTAGCATATGTTGTTAAATCTATTTTATTATGTTTAGGCTGACAATAAATGACAATGTTTGCTATTATTATTACATTATTGCGTTTGGTTTACATCAATTCTTTTTTAAAAATCACGTAACAGAAATTAATTAATGCTTAGCACAAACACACATTAAAAAGGTACTGTATATTTACACTACACACAGTAAAATAAGTAGTGTCAACTTAACACTTAAAGTGTTGATTTTTAACACTACTGAAGATCATAAATGGTCCCAATCTATCTAGTGTTAAAAGTACACCGTGTGTAGTGTTAAATTTGCAGTGTAATATTGGCGCTCTGAAGAGCTGAATAAATACACTGTCAGTGTAGAATCTTACACTTACTATAGTTATCAAAGTTTTACACTTAGGGACATTTAACACCCACTAGTGTTGTAATTAGTGTCATTAAGAAAGTACCACCATCAGTGTAACATTAAGTTTTACACTGTTCTGGGGTGTATGTCTAACATATCGTGATCTTTTGAACTTGTAGTGTTAAAGAAAAATCACATCATATTGCACCTTGCAACCACACTGTCAACGTGTCATCGTTAACACTATATTGTTAATTCAACATTTTTGGAGTTACTGACATGTAACACTGCATTTTTACACTGTTGATTTTACTGTGTACGTTACCAAAAGTAAGAATCATTACTATTATATATTATTACTGTTTTTAATACATACAAAAATTACAAAACAGAAAAAGAAACAGTAGATTTTCCTCTTCCATTTTTAATTAATTTTCATAATCCTCGTTAGATATTCTCATAAACACTAGTAACTAGTAGTACTTAACACTATGCTGCCTAGCAGGCATTAGAGTTTTTATGAGGTATTAGTGAACTGCAAAATCATGATTAGTAAAATAAGTTGATAATAACAAAGAATCTTTCAGATAGAGTGCTATCAGATAGCAGACTGTCTACTAGTACTCTAACAACTGTTAGTCTTACAGAGGTATTACCAAAAAGAAGAATATCAACATGCTGTGTTATGTATGAAAGCACTGTTATTTATATTTATTTCCATGTACTATTATTCATCTGTGTCAGCTTGTACAAATGGACTGTGAAAAGAACACTAGCGGAACAACAGCATACAGTATGTCACTGACAAACTGCAGGTCACACAACCTTGCCTTTGTGTTTTGCATGAAATAACCCACTGTCATCATTTATTTTGTTTCGTTCGGTTTCTCTGCCACCTTTTTTTTAAAGTCTGTCTCAAATTCTGCAGACTAAGCTATCCTACTAACACACTTTCTTCCCTCTGTCTGTCTGCAGGCATCTCCATGCCAATCCCAGTGCTTGGTCTGCGCGATCACACCAAAGTTTTCAAGGATGGCAGCTGCCTATTGACTGACAACTCTTTTGTATTGATTGGGTCCTTTGTGGCCTTCTTCGTGCCATTGACTATCATGGTGGTGACCTACTTCTTGACTATCAGCGCTCTGCAGAGTGAAGCCACGCTCTGCCTTGACCAACTGGTGCCCAGGCCCAAATGGAGCACAGGTTTAACTCTCAACTTCCTACCTGGACCCTCGTTTTCGCCGTCAGAGAAAAAACTCTTCTTGAGGCGTTCATTGAGCAGGGAGCCGGGAGCAGATTCGGGAGTTGTCACACCACCTTTTGGACGGCATAACATGCAGTCTATTAGCAATGAACAGAAGGCCTCTAAAGTTCTGGGTGTAGTTTTCTTCCTCTTCGTGGTCATGTGGTGCCCCTTTTTTATCACCAATGTTTTGGCAGTCGTTTGTGAACCGAATGCGTGTGACGCTGACATAATCAACAGACTGTTGAATGTTTTTGTATGGGTTGGTTATCTGTCCTCCGCTGTTAACCCATTGGTTTACACACTCTTCAACAAGACTTATCGCTCAGCCTTCGCCAGATACATCCAATGCCAGTTTCATGAAGAAAAGAAACCGTTACAGTTAATTCTGGTCAACACAATCCCACCGATGGCCTATCAGTCCACACACCTGCCGCTCACTGGATCAATAGGCAATGGGGATTTCTCTCTACCCCTTCCTAATAAAAACCACCATCTGTCCAAAAGCGGCAAAAATGAGAGTGTCAGCTGCTTGTGAATTCACTCTACAAAAGTGGGATTTTCTTCTGGGTTCATGTTTGGCATTAAATCCTTCTTACCTCTACACAGATTGGTTCTGAATGGTCTAAAGTATTAGTATTCAAAGCTCAATCGTATCTGTGAATGAACTGCATCAATGTCCACAGGGTACTGACACATCAAAGACTGACCGGGATCTGCCCTTAGCGTCAGTATCGGTGAATCAATGTGATAAAATGGCTATAAAAGATGTATATAAGTGTTATATCAAATTTTCGGTTTGATGTCAGGACTTCTTGTTTTTATTTTTTTATGTAGCACTTTATATTGCAGAAAGTGAAGTCTAAAGTCATGGGAGATCAACCGTTCTGTTTACAATGTCTGGTTTTTGGATAACAGTTGTGATGTGACTAGTGTTTTGTATTGCGTCAAGCAATTGAGATGCTGTAGCCTCATTCATGTAAGCTGATGTCTGTGCTGCTGGTTTATTATTTGTCATTTGTATTCTCTGAATCCAGACACAAAAAATCTCCTGAAGGTCAGAAGCTATTTATGAAAATGTTATATATATTAAAAGTTAAACTACCTTTTCATTTTTGGACCAGCACTTTCACTTTGAGTATGAGACAGAAATCGAAGAGTTAAGGTTGAAAGTATAAGCACAACTATTTTGTGCATGACACTTGAGGAGGCATGAAATTCACTCTAAATTTATGAAAATATGAATCATTTATATTTTATCTCAACTATAATTTTATATTTATATATATATATATATATATATATATATATTCATTATTAATAGTCATATTTTAGCTAAATTAATCCAGGTGTGCACTAAATGTGATTGTGTGAAAGCTTCCTTATACCATGGCTGCATTTATTTGGTCAAAAATACAATACAAAATAGTAACCTTGTGAAATATTTTTTTTACAGTTTCAAATAATTTTTAAATACTGTATATGTTAACATATATTATATATATGTTAACTGTGATGGCAAAGCTGAATTTCCAGCAGTCATTACTTAAGTCTTTGGTGTCATTACAGCTGCAGCTTAATATTTTTTTTTGCAAAAAAATAGCAAATTCTTAGATAAATATGAAAGTTCAAAAAGGCAACATTTATTTTAAATATAAATATTTAGCATCATTAATAGTAAATTTACTCTGAGCTCTGATCAATTTAACACATCCATGCTTAATAAAACAATCTTAATAAATCCATTTTTATGTACAGCAGTAACATAAATCCACAATTATGACCAAATCGTACTTATTTTGCTCTGAGGTGGAAACAGAACAGCATGAAAAGTCAACCAGGATAAACCAGCCTGAAACAGCATGGAGTCAAATCTGTTCAATTTAAAAGGGAACTCGGTACACACTTCTGCACTGTCAATTGAACGAATCAAAAACACTTTGAAACATTTTGGAGCTGCACATTCTGTTCAGATAGTGGCAGGATTCAAACCCAACACTTAACTTTGTCAGGTTTCAAATTCTTTGAAAACATGCTTTTAAGAACAGAGGTGATTTTTTTTGGTTGTGAAAATGTACCTCTGTATTCAGGGTTCCTTGGCAACATGGAGAGCAATCTCAGGATCGTCCACAGGTCTACAAAGAGAACGACAGGTTCAGATCTCAGCACCTCACCAAAACCTCTGATCTGTTTGCTGATTCTATTTCCAATGTCTGAATCGCCAGCTGTGTTGTTGTTGTTGTTATGGTGACGGTCATAAACCTGTTTGTAGATATCGAATGAGCCATGTCTGTTTCATCTTTCTGAGTGGATAATTACTGAAGGTATATACTGTATGTTCATACGTGCAGAGTTTAGATGCTCTTATTCCATCATATCAGACATTTTGAAGCAGCTTGACTGCTGTAGCTGCAGATAAACATTTGAAACCAATGTTCCTCTGAATATTGTTTTTCTTGAGTTTTCTGGCAGCCGCTGTGTTTATCAAGTCCGCCGCTTGATAAATACAGATTTTGCTCTGTTATGGATGACCATGACAATGAGATCAGTTACAATGCAGAAACTCAAAAAGAAACTTTAAAAAAAGAAGATGCACATTTTTTTACTCTTATATTATGTTTGAATTCTGGGTATGATTATGATGTTGCAGGTAAAAATAATTGTATCAAACATAACTCACCAAAAAAAAAAAAACCACACACTATAGATAAATAATCTGATTAAAACGGTTCACATCTAAAATGAAGACAGTACTTTTCATGCATTACAACATAAATATATTTTGTAATCTTTTTTTTTAATATATCAATGCTAGAAAATAATAATAATAATAATAATAATTACTTACATTTATATAGCGCTTTTCTGGGCACTCAAAGCGCTTTACACAATGGGGGGGATCTCCTCACCCACCACCAGTGTGCAGCATCCACCTGGATGACGCGACGGCAGACATTTTGCGCCAGACCGCACACCACACACCAGCTGATTGGAGGAGAGGAGACAAATTAGGATATGGGGATGGTTAGGAGGCCATGATTGACAGAGGCCAGAGGGCAGATTTGGCCAGGATGCCGGGGTTAAACCCCTACTCTTTTTCGAAGGACATCCTGGGATTTTTAACGACCTCAGAGAGTCAGGACCTCGGTTTAACGTCTCATCCGAAAGACGGCGCTCACTAAGCAGTATAGAGTCCACGTCACTATACTGGGGCATTAGGGCCCACACAGACTGCAGGTTGGGCGCCCCCTGCTGGCCTCACTGAAAATGACCAGGTTTAGCCAATAAAAATGTAGTACTTCAATACTATTTCTTTGGACAAAAGCTTTTGCCAAATGGTAATAATAAATTTAAATAATAACCATAATGATATAAATAAATATAAATATATAGCCACATAAACTTCCCATAAATGCATTGATTTTTATGCTGTAAAGACCTCCTACACCAACCCTACTCCTAAACCCAACCCTCATAGAAAATCTGCATTTTTAAATTTTCACAATACTTATTTCAGAGTGATTTATGGATCGTTGCCAACATTCACAGGTTTTGCTATACTTGTCACAAGGCACAAACACACACACACACACACACACACACACACACACACACACACACACA
>CAIGQQ010032765.1:8837916-8883182 GCA_903798035.1 Danio albolineatus
ACACACACACACACACACACACACACACACACACACACACACACACAAGTGAGAGCTGAACATGCATCGGTGATTCAATTTAACATTACAAGAGCATCAACGTGAAGAGCAAACTCTCTTATCGAATCTATTTTAGACTACATTTTGGACATTCTGTTGAGCCAACATAAGTGGACATGAAAAAATAACTTTCATTTTGCTGGGTTTCCCCTGAGTCACTGAGTAACAATTATGAATATGAATGAGTGTTTAGTAAACTGTAAAACAATCAGTTGTGCGGGAAAAGTCTTGTTCCAGCAGCCGCTGGGTGATTTGCCAATGACCCGCAGGCTCAGACCAGCTGCCTGAATCATCTCAATATGCTTGCATTTGCATGAGACGCTAAGTTAAATAATTACATAAAAGTTTGGAATAACTACAATAGTGATTAGTTACGCTTGTTTAACTATTTGTTAAAGTCTACATGAAGTCAAAAAAACTACCACGTTTATTTTGCAGGCACACATAGGCACACCTAAAGTGAACAATTAATCTGTGCATGTCTGATTTGGTTATCTTCAATCAATCCAATCATTTGATTCTGCTCTGGAATGGCAGTCCTTCTCTGATTGTCAGTTTGGCGACTTGTGTGGCACATGCTTAGTCACTCCTCTCCAGCTAGCTGAGAAGAAAAAAAAAACTTCATCCCTACTTAACGTTCTCTTTCAGTTGGAAATACATCATCATACTAAATAAATGTCTGCAGCAACTTCCAGTTCACACAGACTTTAACACTACTGATATTCAAATGATCCAATCAACCAATCACAGGGCAGCAACTCAGCGCATTTAGGCTTATAGACATGATCAAGATGATCTGCTGAATTTCAATCCAAGCATCAGAATGGGGAACAAAGGTGATTTAAGTGAATTCAAATGTGCCATGCCTGTTGGTGCGATTTAAGATGGGCTAGTATAAGAACTTCAGAAATTACCAATCTACTGGGATTTTAAGGTGCATAGCCACCTCTATGGTTTAAAATTGGTGATCTGTGAGATAATAGAAACACAACAGTAACTTACATACTCACTAGCTACAACTGAGATATGAAGTAGAGTGAAAACATTAAGCAAGAGCACAATGGTGGCACTCCTGTCTGCTTGGAACATCAAACTGAGCCTACATTCAACACAGGCTCAACAAAAATGAACGACAGAAGATTGTTAAAATGTTGCATGGTGTAATCAATCTTGAATGGCAGATAGCAGGGTCAGAATTTGCACCTTAGTACTAATCATATACACCAATTACTAATAGTGCTAATGAGTATTAATGCTGAACATGTCCATTGATTTATGGCAGTTCAATCATTTCGGGATGGTTTCTTGAACATGGACTCACTATAATCCACACTAAACTCCAGTAGCCTCCACAGATCTTAATCCAATTGAGAACATTTGGGATGTGCTGAAATGGGAGATTTGTATCATACAGTAAATGTAAAGCTTACGAATCTGCAGCAACTGCATCTCTGGAAAGTTTACAACGCACTGTTGAATCGACAACATGAAGAATTAAGACAGCTCTTAAAGGGGTCCAACTCGGTCATAGCAAGGAGTCTCTAATAAAGTGGCCGGTGAGTGTACATATGGCAGATTGCATTCAGTGTTTGAGTGTGCCTGGAGTGTGTGTCTTAATCTGTGTGTGGGCTATGCGTCAGAAAGGCTTTTATGATATGACTGGCACCTGCGCGATTCCTAATCAGCAAGGTGCAGCAGTTGCTGCTGGAAATAAGAAGTCATGTGGGTGGCATTTTCTTTAAAATTAAATAACCTTAAGGTGATTTTTTCATCCAATAAATTCATTTCATTGACTGGTCCAAAAGAACATGCACGCGTAACAACACACCCACACACACAGAGTGATTTAAATCATTTAAAGAACGCTTTGTAAACAGTTTAGCCTTCGTGCCGGAGGGTTTCATCCAATCCAGAACTAACTACTACACCCACCAAGATGAGTATGAGAACCAGTCCTCCACGACATGAGAGACGGGAGTCAAACTCAACGCAAAGTTCTTTGAACTTTAAGCGAGAAATGCCAACTGTCACAGTTGCTCAAAAACGAGAGAGTGTGAAAAAGGGAGAGAGAGAAATATAGAGCGATGGATGAAGTCGGCATAAGAGGCACAAGTGTGGAATGAACCCTGTTTGACACTCCTTTCATGTACTTTCAGGGGTTCTCCTAAACCCTCTTCTGAGCTGATGCTAAATTATTCACATATGTCACATCACGCTTGTAATACTAATTAACAAATCACCTCAGCGATACATGGGAGACTCATTAAAAAAGGGTAGGACCGTGTTAAGGAACAAAGGCGAAAAAGATTACAGCAGTTAAAATGTCAAAAATCACCATACGTTACAGTCATATATAAACAAATTCCATCTGTTTTTATCCTCTACTTCCATTTTCCCTTCTTGGGTTGTGTTAAATTGCTTTTAGACTGACAGGTGGTAGATGAAATGATCTCGAATGCCTCTGATCCAGCCAGAAATTGGCAGTAAACTCAGTTGAGCTTCTCGGAGACCACTGTGGTGTGATGTCAAGCGTTTGTAACGTCTGCTTCCTGTGGACTGGAGACGCCTGACCTTTGTGTAGCTTGTTTAGCTGTTATGATAGCTTCGTCTCCTTGATGGGATGATTAACTAGTCAGCTGGCTAATTGACCATTCACATGTAATTTTCACACATAAGCATGTGTGACACTTAATTTAAGTATAATGTCTGCAGGAACATAAATATTGTCAGTCACATTAAATTAAATTAGATAAAGCTTGTTGATATTGCATAATACACTTTTAAATCTAACATTTTATGACAAAATAAATTCTCCTAACCCAGTCTATGACACATTGAGAATTTCACATGGGTTTATGTCCACTAAAGGTATAAACATTACAATTCACAGATTAATATGCTGAGAAGGACAGCAGGAGTATAACCAGAACAAAACATTAGTAATAGTTATTTTACAGGATGAAGGATTGATGGAATGTTTAGGTTTCATTCCAGATGCTGGTTTTGTGGATTTTTTTTAACAATTAAACATGTTTTTACTATGAATGTCAACTCTTTTTTGTCAATCCTAATATAAAACAATAACATATGAATATAAGAATAATCTTGAACTCAAAGGGGCTGAGTGGAGTGTAAAGAGTGTTTGTAAAAGCTATTCAAAAATTTAACACAAGAAACCCAAACACAGAAAATACACACAGTATGGACTGTACAGTATGTTGCCTTTCAAACCTTTTAAAGTGAGTAAATAGATGAATAGAAAAATAATTGGTTAAACAATTGCGAAATGTTCTTAAAACATTTAGCTAAAAACATATTTTTGATTCAAATTTTTTTTATCACGCTTTATTTTAAGGTACTGTTCTTGATATTTACAAACCATTAAGATTTTAGCTCACAAAAACACTCATTACGACATAAAATAAAATTGTACTTTATAAGTACTAATAAGTGAAGTTTATTTATAAACTAATTTTGAGAGGATCAAAGTTAATCTTTTCGATATGACTGCTTGCAGCTGGTCCCGCATTATTCAATTTACATTTCACCAATCAGATGATTTCTAAGCCACTATAAATACCCTAAGTTCCATATCACATCCATCTTCGTTTTGAAGAGTCCCGCCTTTCACCTCTACTCCTCCTCCTTTCCTAGATGGGTGGCACGGTGGCCCAGTGGTTAGCACTGTTGCCTCACAGCAAGAACGTCACTGGTTCTAGTCCTTACCAAGCCAGCTGTCCTTTCTGTGTAGAGTTTACATGTTCTCTCGGGTTCCCCGATTTCCTCCCACCTTCCAAAAACATGCAACTTAAGTTAATTGACTAATCCAAATTGGCACCATAGACATGCTCCTAGTAAGTATGATCTCTTAAGAGCAATTACTATCTGTTCATTAGCTACTACAGTAGAGGAGTTCTCGAGATCTACCTGAGCTCAAACTCCCCTATCACCTTGTAAACGGGAGGGAGCCCCTGGGCTCGAGGATCTTATGAGCTCGGGGCTCTCTCCCGGGACAGCATGCCAAACAAGCTTTATAATCAATCATCAGCTAAGTGAACTCTTGAAACAGCCAATTTCTTAATAATAAGCAGGCAATTATTAATGGTACAGTACTACAGTGTTACCAAATATTATAACAGTTATTAGTACTTTAATCATCTGAGAAATCTTTTCTCTCAATAAAAAATGAACTGCAACCATTAATACAAAAATAACCTTTGTCCAAGTCTAAAGCTATTCTGGCCACTTAAAGATGTCATAAGAGCACTTAAAATGTATTATGTGTTTCTCATTCTGTGTGTGTGATATATCTGAATTCGTTTTCTAATAGCAAAGTGCCATGTGTGACATATACTCTCTCCAGGGTGAAGACAAGTAACCACAGCGGTAATGCTTCAGCGCCTTTTCTGACCTTCTGCTTTCTCTGCTAAGGGTACAATTTCTGAAGTACTTTATTGGTTTTTAAAGCTGTAATCTAAACTGCGCCATAAAAGCATCATAATTCTAGAGGAGGTTCTTATAATCAAAGATGTGCAGAAGATTTATGTGCAGTCAAGGCCAGTTGGCCAGTTTCTGAATGCAGCTATGCTTTATATTTCTTTGAGAGTGCCAAGAAAATAACACGTTTTCAGTTTCAAAAACAGAGCATTTAGAAATAGCTGGAGTGCAGGCCATCGCTCAGCATGAAATAAATCTATTGAAATGATTTATCAGCGGAGAGATCCCTTGCCGGTTCTGATCTTCACAGTTTCGGCAAACGGTGAATCACATGACCATGTCGTTTCCTTTTTAGGTTGTGTTCTAATCCTCAGGTGATTAGTGAAGAATTGGGGCAGAGAGAAAGAGAAAGAGAGAGACAGACAAGAGGATGGAGGTGCAATTTCAGGTATTTTACATATTTCTGATTCTTTGTTGAGAATAATTTTTCCAAAATGGATAATAAATTATATTTATTATTATTATTATTATTATTATTTATTAATTATAATAAACAATAATAATAATAATATAGGCGCCACGGTGGCGTAGTGAGTAGCACGTTCGCCTCACAGCAAGAAGGTCGCTGGTTCGATCCCCGGCTAGGCCAGTTGGCATTTCTGTGTGGAGTTTGCATGTTCTCCCCGTGGTTGCGTGGGTTTCCTCCGGGTGCTCCGGTTTCCCCCATAGTCCAAAGACATGCGGTACAGGTGAATTGGGAAAGCTAAATTGTCCGTAGTGTATGTGTGTGAATGAGAATGTATGAATGTGTTTCCCAGAGATGGGTTGTGGCTGGAAGGGCATCCGCTGCGTAAAACAAATGCTGGATAAGTTGGCGGTTCAATCCGCTGTGGCGACCCCGGATTAATAAAGGGACTAAGCCGAAAAGAAAATGAATGAATGAATGAATGAATGAATAATAATATATCATTTATTTCATTATTATATAAACATATTATTATTATTATTATTATTAATAATAATAATATCATTTATTTCATTATTATATAAACTTATCATTATTAGTATTATTATTTTTATTATTATTATATCATTAAAAATCATAAAAAATATCAATAAAAGAAGAAATTTTAAAAAGCAGATAAATTAAATAAATTACACCTAAAACAACAAAAAAAGAAAGAAGGAAAGAAAAAAAGAAAGAAAGAAACTAAATTTCACAAATTTTAACATTAACACACAAGAGACACCTTCCTTAATCCTCACAAGGTTAGACTGTATTATTTTGCACATTATACAGTACAAATCACTGTCCTTCATTTTGAGGTGAAACTGTAGATCAAATCTGTCTGCGAGTGTGTGTCACCTTAGCTGTAAATCTCACTCTTTTCATGCTTCATCGGTATGTACTAATGCTAAATTAGTAACAAATGAGTCTAAACCACTTGGTTAAAAAAAAAGTAATTCTGTGTCAAATGGTGATTACAGCTCAATTCATTCTAATATAGGTGGTTAGCCTTTTGTCTAAGGTGTGAACGTTGAGAGTATTATTAAGCTTTTCAAATCAGTAAGCCATTCAGACCTTAGTGATGATTCATGCGGGTGGACGCATGATCAAGTTCTCTTTCAGCTAGACCGATTCTGTGCTCATATATTATTTGTGAGTCATTCATTTCACAGACTAAATTCCTGCGAAAACCAAAATCTCTTGTCTGATGCTTCATCTGTGAAGCTCGTTTAGCAGCATTCATATAAAGGTCCTTAAAGTTTGTTACAGAGTGTATAGACAAATGGTCTCAAGTGATGTATTAGAGCATATCAAACACACCTGCCTTTAATTATCACGTGCAGTTCAGGTCCTAATTTATTGGTTCAAATATGCTTGATCACAGTTGAAGCTGAACTCTACAGAAAGACAGATCTCCAGGGACAGGGTTGAGCACCCCTGTATTAGAGTTTAGGGGCCTCCTATTAAAATTAGTTCAATTAGTCTCTTGTGACAACTTTGGATATCATCAAGAACATTAACTTGTACAGCAGCCTGCTATGGTTGTTCCAATGACGCAGGAGGCATGATTTGCAAATAAGTTATTTCTTTTTAATTTTCAAACAATGCAAACCAAAATAAACTTTTGGAAATACCAAAATTAAATTAAACAAATATTTGATGAAATGAAAATATCATTTTTGGGGCGCAGATGTTAAGGTCTCTAACCAAAACCAAATTAAACCTACAAACCAAAAAAACCCCAGCTTAACCCCTTTGAACTGTTCAAATGTACTACCCTTGTTACATTAGGGATGAAAACATACACTAAATTAAACAGCTGTAAATTTAATTAATTTATTTTTTCGGGGGTTTTTTGCATTCTCAATTAAAATAATTTTATTTTTCTACTAAATTGCTTAGAAAATTACAGGATTTGACCTCTTTAATTGGCAAGTTCAAAAACTATTTCACTGATTTGGTGAAAAAACTCACACCGGACAAAGGACTGAACCAAAACACAGGAGTATGAATACACAGGACATATTTGACTAATTACACACAGGGGTGACACACAGGTGAAACTCATGAACACTAACAAATGGTGGGAAATCAGAACAAAGGAATCCTATGACATAACAATAGCACATGGAACACAACAACACAGGGAAAATCAGGACACACACAGAACCCTGACACCCATACACTCTCACTCACACACATTCACCATGGACAATTTAGCTTACCCACTTCACCTATAGTGCATGTCTTTGATCTTTGGGTAAAACTGGAGCACCCAGAGGAAACCCACGCAAACACAGGGAGAACATGCAAACTCCAACTGACCCAGCCGGTCGGTTTCACACACAAATAAAAACAAATAAAACATACTAAAATACTAACTTCATTTAAATAAATAAATAAATTACTATACATGCGTCATCATGTATAACAATTAAGAAAACAATTAAACTCTTGCTGCACGTTATTCATCATTCTTTTGCATGCACTCAAGCAAATAAAAATGTAGGAGCTACCCTAAATTACAGATTAAACAAATAAGCAAAAGTAAATACACATTTACTAAAGCACTCAAAAAAAAGATTTGCTGCCTGTTATATGCTTTAGAAATAAGGGATTTATAAAGCATAAATAGTCCTCACTATATCAGGTCATAAAACTGGATGAAGTTAAGTTAATAAAGCATTTATCAACACACAAATTAACTATAAGTATATACCTGAATAATACCATATAATTGTTGATATGAACAGTTTATTAAACATTCACTAACTCAATCTGAAATATCTTTAAAAAAAACCCAACTACTCTTGAATACAAACAGTTTGCAAAAAAATGCACTACCAGGGGCGATTTTAGGATTTTCATTATAGGAGGGCTCAGCTCCTTATGAGAAAAAAATTAAAATAATATATATCACCCTAATGTATTTATAAGTAATAATTTAATAGTAATACACTTAAAATAAACCACTTTATATGTTGAAGTACAATTTTTGTTTCCATGTATTTAATAAATAAAACTGCCACTTTTCTAATTAAATGGCATACACATAAATACATATATTTAACTAATTCACATATTTCACGAACTGAATCATAATATTAAAATAGGAATTTTTTAATACAAGACAACATATGACTCTGATAGTTGAGTACATTCACTCAGTGGTTCTGTCACTTTGTTTTATCCTTTCTGTGACTGTGGTATAGATAATGCCACATGCACTGTAATGTGTTTTATAATGGTAGGTAATAATGGTATAATAGTAAAATGTTTGTTAAGAGTTACATTTTCGCTGGAGAAAACAGCTGTGATTATGAGGTGAGCACTGAGGAAACAGTATATTGGAAACCCGATTGCTCCTGTATTACATTGGGGTACAAGTGATGCAAATAAGCATATTTTATAGCAACTTATGGATAAACACACACCTTGTTCTCTTGCTCTGCACAGCTGTGGTTTACTGATCGAATGAACAACGAAAGTCGGGGAGGAGCCGAATTCTGCCACTGTCTTCATATCAAATTTAAAGAGGACAGAGACGATCATTTCGTCTCCAGTTTATGAGCCAATTGGAAATGTTTTAGGGGGGCTGAGTAGAAATATAAGGTGGCTACATCCACCCTAAAACAGGCCAAGTGACGCCCATGTGCACTACTTAATTTAGTCATAAAAATTAATCAGTAACAAAGTATGAAAGTACATATATTAAGCACATCATAAATGTGTTCAGTCAGGAATAGAGCATTTGTACACAGCAAAAAAATCAGTGAACATTTAACTCAATTTGAGTTTAACTTAACACTCCTTGGGTGTACTTATGACTCCCTCCATTTTGGAGTTAAAATAACACTTTCTAAAGTGTTAAATTTGTACATTACTCAGTGTTTACTTTAACAAAGTAAGAGTTTATTCTTACATCAAACTGGAGTGTCAAAGTGTTCAAATATTACATTTGTACATTACTCACAGAGTTCATTTATACAGTATATAAGCTAATAAGTGCATATACTGCTTCTGCTGAGAATTAATTTATTATTTCTTATAATTTATTATATCATCCCGACTCATAAAACATACTGGTTTGATCACTGTTTGTCCGAAAGAACCGGTTCGAGTAAAAAAAAAAAATGACTTCCCATCACTAATGGGAAACACGCTGCATATGGATTAAAAGTTTAACACTGAAGAAAAAAACTCTTAAATATGCGCTCTTTCAGGGCGCCACGGTGGCGTAGTGAGTAGCACGTTCGCCTCACAGCAAGAAGGTTGCTGGTTTCAAGCACCGGCTGGGTCAGTTGGCATTTCTGTGTGGAGTTTGCATGTTCTCCCCGTGGTTGCGTGGGTTTCCTTCGGGTGCTCCGGTTTCCCCCACAAGTCCAAAGACATGCGGTACAGGTGAATTGGGTAGGCCAAATTGTCCGTAGTGAATGAGTGTGTATGGATGTTTCCCAGAGATGGGTTGTGGCTGGAAGGGCATCCGCTGTGTAAAACAAATGCTGGATAAGTTGGCGGTTCATTCTGCTGTAGCCACCCCGGATTAATAAAGGGACTAAGCTGACAAGAAAATCAATGAATGAATGAATATGCTCTTTCACACGCATGGATTAAAATGTACTCCGGGTTATAACACTGAACAACACCAAAAAAAAAAATCACACTGTGTATTTAACACTGGAATTTTTGCTGTGTATCTGCAATTATAAACTGCTTACTAACGTCTACTAATGTAGAGTTCATGCTCAACAAATAATGAACTATTTGCTAATGCTTAATAGATGATTCATGGTGTACAGTTATTATAAAGTGTTACCATATAATGTTATTTTAATTACACTAAAACAACACTTTGGCTACAACCAGATAAAGCTAAAAAATATGTGATTTCTAGGAAAGCAATAAAAAAGTTGATGGTAAAATGCCTTTACAGATGGCTGATGGAGAGCGAGATTGATTGTGTTCTTCCTGCACTTCAGGACACGGTGTTTCTGCGGTTAAATAAAGTAAGCATTCCGTTCCATGTTCTGGTAATTGTCTGGACAGTCTTTGATTTGTCTTTATCGGGGAGCACTAATATATTTCCCACCATATGTTGTCATTACTGTTAATTTACTTTTTAGAAAGGACGTGCTTATTGGTTTGCAATGCGCAACGTGAGATGTTTCCATGGAGTTTGTTATTTCATCCTCATCACATTTAGCATGCAGTGCTGTGGAAGAGGGCACTGAATCATGCAGTGTTTTGTAAATGATGGCAGGAAGGAGACTAGAACAGAAATCGTTTTGAAGGTGAAGGACATCCAAAGTATAAAGTTCAATAACCGGCCTTGCATTTAAGCATGAATATGTCGAAAAATGAGATTTTATGAGAAAAAATTAGATGGTAGCATAAAAGACGAATTAAGATTTTAACAGAGCCTCAGAATGAAATGTTATTGTAACTGATACCACGGCTGGTCATCGGCATACTTGTTTGGACACTGATTTATAGCAGATGCATATTCTACTGTCCAAATAAACAAGTGTACAACCCATTTTCAAAATTAACTTGTTAGTATACACCCTGTTATAACACAAACATTAGGTTTGAGTTAAAATTTGACATAACTATACATCAACATAAATATTAAATAATGATTGTTTGGCGACACGGTGGTTCAGTGGTAGCACTGTCGCCTCACAGCAAGAAGGTCATTGGTTTCAGTCTCGGCTGAGTCAGTTGGCATTTCTGTGTAGAGTTAGCATGTTCTCCCCGTGTTCATGTGGGTTTCCTCCTGGTGCTCTGGTTTCCCCCATAGTCTAAAGACATGCGCTATAGATGAATTAAATATACTAAAACGGTCCTTGTGTATGTGTGTGAATGAAATTGTATGGGTGTTTGCCAGTACTGAGTTGCGGATGGAAGGGCATCTGCTGTGTAAAACATATGCTGGATAAGTTGGCAGTTCATTCCACTGTGGCGACCCCAGATTAATAAAGGGACTAAGCCGAAGGAAAATGAAAGAATGAATGTTTGGCCTAAGCTGGTGATCTCACCGACACAGTTCATATTTGCTCCACGTCACATATTTAACAAAGACATGTTTAATCAATCATTAAAACATTTAGTCCTACAGTGTATATACGGAGAAACATTTATGTTTATTGAGGTAAATAAATAAATTGAATTTCATATTTCAGTTAGAATGGTCCATGGTAGGCATGGGCTGATATAAGATTCTGACGGTATGATAACCTAGGATAAAAATATCACGGTATGACGGTATTGTGTTTACTGCTCTAATATATATTCTTTTTAAATGTCTGGGTTAAAAAACAGAACTTTTTTCCCCATTGAATACAATATATTTTATTTTGAGATACAAGAGAGAGAGAAAGAAAGAAAGAATAATAATAACAATAACAATAACAATAATAATAATAATAATAATAATAATATTAATAAAGAACATAAACTTGAGGGTAAGAGATTTAAGAATGAATTACAGTGTATAAATTAAAGTCATTACAAAGTGTAATAGTCCTGTTTGCTTATTTTCAGATAATGAAATAAAATTTAAATAATGACTAAATTCTTGCAAAACAAAAAAACAAAAACTGGAAAATATGGTTTGGTATTAGTAAATTTGCATTTGTGGATATGAACATTTAGAAACATTTAAAGTATTTTGGAGCAGTAAACACGTCAGGCTAAATAATTCAAATGAATCATTGCCTTCTGCTGTCTTCGTTAGTTTCTGTAACACAGATTTCTTTACAATTTAAAACGGCTACTTTGGATATATTTGGAAATACTGTTGTATTGAAAATAAATAAATAAATAAATCCTACACATACCTTAGGAGTGGTATAGCAAAACATTTTTGTCGTATGAAGACCTTGACTTTTCCAAACCGCAGTATACCTCGAAAACGGTTATCGTCCCATGTCTAGTCCATGGCTTACTTTCCTTTGACCTTTTTTTTTTGTTGAACTTTTTAGATATGACTGTTCCTCGTGTTGTATGAACTTCAGAGTTAGATAATTGTCCACTGATGGATTGCACACCTGAAAATCTCAGCACAAGTCAATTGGGGATTGTTCGTGCAGCTGAATAGCGTGCAATCAGTCATCCTACTCAGCTGACATATTCCTTTCAAATAAATATTTAAATAAAAAATAAATACTATAGCAAAGAAAGTGTGATGAGGTGAGAAGCAAATGTAAGCTATCTGTATTTGAAAAGTACAGTCAGAATGTGTTTATGTTGTGTATGCATCTCGAAGGCCTATTTTTTATCAGTACATGTCTGAAATTGAATTAAAACTGTCTATTGTCAAGCTCACCCTTTTGTAAATAAGTACCAGTAGCATGAATATAGAAGGTTGTAGGGTTTACATAGTAATTCAACTTGCTATAATGGACCTCATTTCTTGGGCAGTTAAAAATGAAAGATAACCATACCTCTCGAGCTCCGCTGTTTGGCCAACACGTGGAAGCACATATCAGGCAGTAAAAAGCGTAAGGGGCGTGGCTTTGCGTCTTACGCTGAATCTGGCGTCACAGTCAACTCGGAATCCTCAGCTGCAGCGGTAAGTGCTACAAAATAACATCCCAGGAAGTTAACCTGCATGTAGAGGACTGTTGCACGACGCCTAAATAAAACGCAGCTTTCTTTAGTGTATGTTTTGGCGTCATTTCAAACTTCCGAAGGCGCTTCTTCGGGTCGTTCACTGCAGATCCTACTACTATCAGTACTGTGAGTACTGAGTGCCAGAAACAATGCGCATGCGCAAACTCCATGAGCCCAGTGTGCTAAATGTGAATTATTGTTTAATGACAATATTTGAGCTTTCCCATGGTGTTCAGATACTTAAACGTGATTGAAAACGACCGATCTGTCAACATATGAACGGAAATCAGATCGCAGGATAATATTTGTGCATGTTTTTGCATGCGAGGACATTCATTTGAATGAAAGCCATTGATCTGTCATAACTACGATTTCTTTTACTCATAACAGTAAACGGCGCAATGGCTTTAACCCAGGTTTCTACTAATAAGTGCAGCGGTGGATATCAGAAAGTGTTCGAGCATGACAGGTAAGAGACTCGTTCATTAAAACGCCTGAATGAAAATGTCCACATTGATGTTACTGAGCTTAACTTTAACTTTATTTACAGCTCCGAGTTAAAATGCAAAATGAAGTTCGCCATTTACCTTCCTCCAAAGGCTGAGAGCTCCAAATGTCCAGTGTTATACTGGCTGTCAGGTACTTAAGCACGTTTTGATTATATTCTTTTGGCCTGTTTGAGTGAATGAGGGTAATACTATCTCTGCATACTCAAGTATACTAATTTACACCATAAAAATAACGTGCTCTTAATTAATTGCAATTAATGTTATATATTTTTTTATACTCTGACACTATCTCATGTTTATTTGTTAACATACGTTGCATGTGTAATTCCAAATCACAACTAAATAAAAAATGATTTAAAACATTAACATCACTTACACTTAATACACTTTTTACAAAATATATTTCACCTATGTATCTTTTACATCTTTAACAATGTCTGTAATGCACTAAATGTCAATAATATCCTAAAATGTACTTTACCATATGCTGTGTTTTCTAGGTTTGACATGCACCGAGCAAAACTTCATCACTAAAGCCGGGAGCCAGCAGGCGGCCTCTGAAAATGGGATCATCATCGTAGCTCCAGACACCAGCCCACGTAAATATCTAAATATTTACAGTTTACAGATTTGCTGGTCCACCTCTGGGGACATTTCCTCGTAGTTATATTTCTGATTTCAGCTCTGCCTAATCCTATAGAGACATGGGCCTGAATGTAATAATAATACAGTAGGATGGATTGTGGATGCTGAGGCCTCTTGGGAAGTCAAATCATCACTGCAACATATAGATAAACAAATAAGAGTCTCCCCTGAGTATCAAACAGCATTGTGACTTCCCTGTAAACGTCAGCGCTTACAGTTTCCCACCACATAGTCCTTGCACTGCTTGGAGAAAAGCCAATAGAAGCTTAAATTCAATGTAAGCTTATATTATGCCATATAAGCCAAAACACTAGATATTATTGTTTTTTCAAGGTGTATAATATGTGATTAGTTACATTCAAGTTAACCCAAACAAATATTGCCATATTAATACATAAATAAATGATCCTAAATTGAGATAATTTTGCTCTCTCAGGTGGCTGCAACATTGAAGGAGAAGATGAGAGCTGGGACTTTGGCACAGGAGCAGGATTTTATGTAAATGCAACCCAAGATCCCTGGAAAACCAACTACCGCATGTATTCTTATGTCACAGAGGAGGTGTGTACTTCACAGATATATTAGCTCTGTTTCTAAACTCAGATAAACCCAAAACATACTTCTGCTTGTTCATTAACAAATGAGTATTCTAGAATGATTTTCCAGATTCTGTGCTTTTTCATTCTTAATGCTGGTAGCAATAAAATGTTTACAGTGGTCAAAATTTTAGGTGATCAGAACCTTTCATTAAAGTTGTCCTAAAACTATTCAACAACTCCCATTCTTGCCCTAGGACAATAAAAAAACTTTTTTTTAAAATTTACTTCAAATGTTGAGTATTGTATGACTGTACGTACAGTTTTAGATGTCTTTTCCCTCTTTAGTAGTATGCTGTTGTTTTTGTTCCATCTCCATTTTATTTCTGATGGTGAAACAACAGTCAGCTTCAAAAAACCAAAGCAAAATATCTGCTGTTGATGTCAGAAACAAAGAGTTTCTCATAGTAGAAACTGATGAGTAATTCTAGCTGAAAGCAACATTGACATTTTTCTTGTTTAAAGGGATTGTTTACCCAAAAATGAAAGATCATTTATTCACCCTTGACTTGTTTCAAACCAGTTTAAAGTTGTGTTGAACCCATAAGAAGATATTTTGAATAATTTTGGGAACCTGAAACTATTGACATTCATAATAGGAACACAAATACTTTGGAAGTCAATGGTTACATGTTTCCAACATTTTTGAAATATCTTCTTTTGTGAAGAAAGTAACTTAAACTTGTTTCGAACAAGTCAAGGGTAAGTAAATGATGGACATTTTTTATTTTGGGTGAACTAGCCCTTTAATAATCAGTCTACAGTTTAAAACATATTTTACTTAGCTAGAATACTAGCTTGAATACTTTGGCCTTTAGTTAGTTGGATTACAAAATGATATTCTTATAGACCGTTTCAATTTAGTCATAGTCATTGGCCCATGAACATTTCCTGCTTGTTGTCAAACTATTGCATAATTGTAACGAGGTGATTTAATTACAACTTAGCATTATAACAGCGATCATAATTTTTTTTTCTAAATATGTAGAACTTTTTGAATTCTCAAAAGCTTCGGAAATTAAATAAGTATTACAGGAAATATGTCAGGACCATTGTTATTGTTTACATCCCTCAAAATGGTCTGTAAGCAGCACTGATATGAAGACTTGGAGTGAAATATTGAACTTTGACACCTTAAACATTGGCTCTCTTCTTCATCATCATCACTCTGTTCTCAGCTTCCTCGGCTGATTAATTCCAACTTCCCTGCTGATCCTGAGAAAATGTCTATTTCTGGTCACTCCATGGGAGGCCACGGAGCTCTCATTTGTGCACTTAAGAATCCTGGAAAGTATAAGGCATGCCACCTTTGTTTTACGCATTTCTTCATTTAGTTATCTAAAGCTCAAATATTCGTAATGAACTTTACATTTCATTTGTTTGTGTGCTTGCCTTTAGTCTGTGTCAGCGTTTGCACCCATCTGTAACCCTGTGCAGTGTGCATGGGGACAGAAAGCTTTTTCTGGCTATCTTGGATCTGACAAGTCCACCTGGGAGGTAAGGGAAGATAAATTCATACATTTTTAAAAATCCTTTTATTTACCACGTATGTGTTAAATTTAAACAAACTTGTGGTAAAGACATTTTTTTTTAAATGATTTTAGAAAAGGTGTCCTTTTATTAGGCTATTGCTGCAAGTTTCTTTGTGAAATTAAAATAGCTAAAATATAAAAGAACTCAAATTGACATTTTAAAACTTCAAGAATCAGTTACAGAAATAAAAGAAATTTCTTCGGGCTTTGCAGGTATAGTTCATCTTAAACTGAAAATTCTGTCATCAATTACTTACCCTTAACTTGTTCCGAACCTGTTTGACTTACTTTCTTCTGTTGAGAACAAAACAAAATATATTTTTAAAAACCTGGTAACCATTGACTTCCACAGTAATTGTTTTTCACACTTTGGATGTCAATGGTCTCAGGTTTTCTGCCTTTTTCTTTTTTTTACAGTTTTTTTTTACATTTTTTTAGAATGTAACTCAAGGTTTGGAACCACTTGAGAGTGAGTAAATGTTTATTTTTAGTGAACTATCCCTTTAAAATGAGGCAACCACTACTTTTTAACCGTGACCCAAACAATTTGGCAGCATGAGAAGTTTCAAATCTAAAATAGACTGTGTAATCTGAAGCAGAAACAGAATGGACTTTAGTTTTGTGAAACTGTTCACATAAAACATTAAGGAAACAGCAGATGAGCTGAATGAGACGTTCAGATTCACCTTGTGGCAGCAGATGGCGCTTATAAACAGCAGTGATATAGTGTTTCCAGTGTTCCACTGTAAACAAAACAACTTTTCACTAATGAACACTAATATTAATTCACTGTAGTATATAGCTGCTTTAATAAGTTCAGACAATACCACATTTCTATAGTCAGTTCCCTTTATACATTCATTCATACACACTCCTATTCTAACTGTATGTGATTTATTTGACATCTCGACATCTTTGAATCGTCAAATATTTGAATCCATTTTCTGCTGGTTCATGATTCGTGGTTACATTTGTCTGCACAGGCATATGATGCTACTCTATTGGCTGAGTCGTATTCCGGTCCTGAGCTCGACATTTTGATCGATCAAGGCCGTGATGACCAGTTTCTTTCTGCAAGTCAGCTGCTGCCTGATAATCTCATCGCTGCCTGCTCCAAGAAGAAAATCCCTGTGGTTTTCCGTCTACAGCAGGTCAGTATTGAACCACCACATGATAAAGAAGAGGCACTGCATGTAAGGAAGTCTAACAGTACCTGAGTTTGATCTGCTTTAGCACAAAAATAAGGGGCACTTTTACAAATAAACGGGTTGATTTTTTTGTTGTTGTTGTTGTAATATTTTAATTTTTCCACTAAAATATTATTTCAAATGAATTAATAATTATTTTAAATATTATTATTTGGTTGTAACAAACGTTTATTTGAGTTGTTCTTTCCTTTCTACCTGCTCTTCTGACCTCTGGCTCATTTGTAAACACAAAACCTCCAGTCACTAATTATTTTTTTTTATTTTAGCCCATCCTCTGTTAACCCTAAAGATAGTTGTGTGTAAAAATCCCAGTAGATCAAGCTATTCTGAAATATTCAGAGCAACATTTCTGGCACCAATAACTATGCCAAATTCAGAGTTATTTTAGGCTGGGCATACATTGTGCGATTTACATGCAATTCCAGCAAGTACCTACTCAAGCTGCACAAGAAGTAGACAGCATGTGATGGAAAGTGAAAGCTCATGATTCGTGTGCACACACTATACTGTCTTATTGGTCAGCAGAGACTTGAGATTTCACATGTATTGTGTGAACACGACACATAACTACACCCTTCTTTTTCGTCAAACGGTGGTTTGCAAACCAGCACATGGAGCATTTACACCAGTGTAAAGCTCAGGTGGAAGGTAGTGAAGATGAAAAAATATATATATAATACACTTTATTGTTTCTGTGCGCTCGGGAATATATATCGTTTAGAATTGCATTCCTATGAACCTAGAAGTGTGTGTCTATTTCTGTGTTCACTTAGATGCAGTGAGGACATAAACACTCGAAGGTTCAGCTCAATTGATTTGTAGCTCTGATTCAAATGTTAGATTCCCTCATGAGGGCAGACTAAGTGAAAAAGCTGAAATTCAACACAATTTTTTAAGAAAACGAGTCTAAATTGGGCGCAAAATTGCTTTGATATCGCCTGTAATATGCCTGGGTTTATACTTCAGCAGGCTTTCTTGACCACTGTCAATTGAGTGATTAGATATTTGCACCAACAAGCAGATGTGGTCAAATAGATGTGCCAAACAAACAAAATAAGCACTATTCATTTGATTGTGTTTTTGTTGTTTTTTGTTCTATCAGGGTTATGATCACAGCTATTATTTCATCTTCTCCTTCATCAACGACCACATCAAGCACCATGCCAAGTATCTGAATGCCTGAATCAGTGTGACGTGATTATGGCAAACAGCCATTGTGCCTTCCTGTTTCTAACAACATCCGTCTACACATCTGGAAATCACATTAGAGCGACATCTCGACTACTTCACCAGCCCTCAAATTACAACCCTCTGTATTTTCATACAGAATGTTAACAGGGTGACGATTAGCTATAGTGATGTTTATATTTCATTAAATAAAGGCTTTTGGTTGTGATTTTGTATGTGTTGATCTTTAGGGTTGTACACATTTTGTGAATGGCTCCATTGAAAATCAAGAGTTCACACTTAGCTGATGATTGATTAAAAAGCATATTTGGCATGCTGTCCCGGGAGAGAGCCCTGAGCTCAGAATATCCTTGAGCCCGGGGCTCCCTCCTGTTTAAAGAGCGAGAGGAGAGTTTGAGCTCTGGTAAATCTCAAGACCTATGCTGTACAAGCTGTGTTCAATTATAAGCATGTGTTCCACTCAAAATTAGTTTATAAATAAACCCCACTTAGTGTATGAGCTACTGTATGAACAAGTCCTTATTTAACAGTAAGGGTGTGTTCAAACTTCGGCAGGTTTGGTTTGATTAAAGCCCTATTCACAGGGGATTAGTACCCTCACATCTGAACAAAAATGTTAAATAGTATGGTAAAGACTCAAGAAAAAGACTAGTTTCTGAAGGTGAAAGTATTTACTGGTAGAAGTTGGTACAAATGAACCTTATTTACAGAGGTTAAGGCAAAAGGTGGAGTGACATGCATGAACCTGCACTGTACATGCACTTAAAAGTTCACAGAATTACAAAGGGGTAAAAATCCTGAACACTGAAAAGACATGGAAAAATAATTCCTATTTATAAAAATTAAAGTACAAAAACATTTTTAGTTACAAGCCTTTTCTCTTTATACATCAAGAAAGTAGACAAAATAGCCACAAAACATTCAGCAGGTAAAGATTTGCATCCCATTGTAAGAGGATTTATCCAACACGTTAGTGATCTGATCAGCCGATGCATCTTCTACAAATACTGTATTATAAATATTGTGCACAATACTATTTGCCAGTTGCCAAAAAAAGACAGTTCCCAATATATAAAGTGCAAAACACTGTGGTTTCAAAATCAAATCTGCATTGATCCCTATCAAGTTTACGATGTATTTTATTTACCGTTTTCTCTTAAGCTGTAGGGAATGTAGATATTACAGTATTAATGCACAACTTTAATAAAACTAAACAAACTTCAGATGGGTGTTTTTTTTTTCCTCAATGCTTGAGGACAACCTAAATATAGTTTCTCAAAACATACAGCAGTGAATTTATACAGGTTGTAAATATTAAAAGAAAAGAAAATGGGTTTACAGTATATCCTGTAAAACTAGCCTAGGCCAAGGTGTTTACCTTTTAAAATTAAAAATACTTTTTTAATCCAGATTTTTCTAAATCAGTTTTGTTTTAATTAAGTTGTGATTTTTTTTATTTTTAAAAATATTAAAATCCTTAGTGTCAACTAACGATTACGTTTACGTTATGTTTTGGAGAAGATAAAAAAAAATCCCTGTCAGTACAGAGATGACCATTGTGAATCTTTAGTTTTTTTTAAATATTTAATGTAGATGATTCTTATAGATCTCACACATTCTCTCTGAAATTATATATGGAAGTGCTATAACTGCTTTCAAAGCAAGAACATAGATCATAGTTTCTTTTTTGCCCTGTCAGTTCACATTAACATACTGCATAAAATTAAAACCATAGTAAAACCAATTCAAATTCCTACTAAAATACACACATCAAATAGAAATGGTCTGTACATTTTGCACATTCACACACCATTATCACATTACAAACCCTTCTACAATTACAAAACTCTCCTTTTTAAAACATATTTAAATTGTTTGAAAAACAAAACAATGTATAAAACGATTAAGTCTGAAAGTCAGTTTGATATGAACATTTTGGCAACTGTCAAACAATGTCCAGTGAGATACCAGCTTCAGATGTTTTTGGTCTGTTTTCATGGCTGAGTCTGTGAGGAGCTGAAGCTTTGGACATCAGACTTTATGTAAGAAAATATGCACAAGTAAAACAAAAATTTTAAAATAAATTTGTCACACAAACTACATACAAAAAAGTGCAAACATTTGCTCTCATTCTCTCACTTTCAGTCACACTTGAAACAGATGAAAAAGCTATGTGTTGCTTCTGCTGTACACTATGGAAGCATGTTTATATGCCACGCTACATCATTTTTATAAGTAAGTGAATGTCTAAGATTTTAGCTTATATCCCACAATTAAGTCTTTTCACCAATAATGAATCGGAATAAACTCACAATTAAGAAGGGGAAAAATGTGTTAAAATAATATATACCGATTGATATAAACTTTCCTATGAGTTAATATCTCATATAGTCATAAATTCACAATTTGAAGAAGAAACGAATCATAATTGTGATATAAACTCAGCATTCTAAGCCGAAAGTTTGATTTGTTAACTCAAGGTTTAGAAAAAGGACTTCAATTTATAACAAAAATCTGTTAACATTTGTAATTCTGTAACTTAGTCTTTCTCTAAATGGCACCTTCATGTTTTTACATTTGTGAGTTTATAAAATTTCTTGAGATTCTGATTTTAAAAAAGGAAACTCTGATATCTAAATTAACAGAAAAAAAGGACAGATTAAACTCAGAATTGTAAAGATGATTCATTTCAGAGAGAAAGTCAGAACTGCAAACGGTTTACATAAAGTCCGAATTGAGTTTATATTATGATTCCAACTTTTTTCAAAATTGCTAAATTATTGTGCAACAATTGTCAGAAATATGGTTTATTACAATTCTGTGTTAAAAGTTTTGCTCTGAATTCTGATATACTAAGATATAATGTATATAATGTATATTCTGATATACTAAGATATATGTCTCAAATCTCAGAATTAAAATTCAGTTTAGTGTGGATCACAAAAATGAGTTTAGATTTTGCATTTCCACTGCGACTTCACTACTCACAATTAATAAGGGGATAACTGTGAGACAAAACTGTGAAATTGATGAAAAAAAAAACCCTCTAAATTGTGAGATAAAATTTCAGTTATCTTATAAATAATAAACAATCTTCCATAGCATACACACTGCGACATACCTTTTAGTGAAATACCATCTGACGGACAGGCAAGCAGAGCAGAGACTGTAAGAAACTATAATGAGGCCACACTTCCCCTGAGACAAAACATCAACGCCTCCCAAAAAACAAGTTCAAAAGTGGTTAAAAACTAAAGTCACACATAGTAAGACTCTGGGAGCACGAGTGTTTTAAATGTAGATCACTAAAGGCCCAATGCAAATATCAAACCTACTGAGCTATTTATATAATACAACCATCGGGAATTGTGTACAGTTGTGTACATCTCTCAACTAGCTATTTAATAAATATATATATATGTATTAAATAAAATAATTTCATATCTCGAGCTAGTTTTGAGCTAATTTTGCATATACTTCTATGGCCAGAGTGATCAGATAACAACACAAAATAATAAGAAAGCAAGAAAGCCATGAGCATATACCTGTATCTGAGGACCGGCTGTTTTAAATGGAGAGAGAGTCCAGGGAGTTTCTCTGCAGGTCCATCTACAGGGATTAGTGTGTTTCTGATTGCGTCAGTTGGTGTGTGTGTTTGTGTGTGTGATGCTCATGTGAAGAGTGTCTGGTTGATTGACGTCTCATCCAGCAAAGCTTGGACAGTGATGCCAACTTTGATCAGTCCCTTCTCCTCCAGGATGTGATGCGGCAGACATAACTTATCCTGAAGAGATTTACAAGAAGGACAAATGTGGTGTCAAGACAAAGTTGAAAGGGCAAAAATGTCACAGTCACTTAAAACATTTAGAAGGAAATTCTGATATTTTCAAAAAAAAAAAAAACTGAATAATTTTCATACATTCAAAAATCAGTTTACTCACCATTCACTCCAAAATGTGAGTTTTTTTATTTTTATTTAACAACAACAAAAAAGATATTTTGAAAAATGTTGCGATAGTACCATAGCAATCAAAATACTATGGATGTGAACGGCTACTTTGGTTTTCAGCATTTTTCAAAATATCTTCTTTTGTGTTTAACAGATGGACTCAAACATATTCAAAACAAGTGGAGGATGAGTTACTGATAACAGTTCGTATTTCGGGTTGAATACATTTAGATTTCAAATGAGATGTCCAATTAATAAAGTGACAGAATTCTCAATAGTATCTTTTTTAGTTTATAAGTCTACATCATAAGATTTGTAAAGAGTGTTTAATAATAATCACAAATAACTGTCAATTTTAAAGGAATTCACTGGTCATTATGCATTTGAACCCTCATGAGATATAAAATGATGGGAAAACATACTGAACATGTTAATGAAACTAACAAAGACTCACCTTGTTTGTCAGTGAGGCCCAATATGATACAGATATTCAAACAACCAAAGCATATGCATCTCAAATATAAAACACACACATACAGTGTACTCTAGTTTAAAAGTTTGGGATCAATAGACATTTAAATTATTTTAATTATAATTTCAATTCTTTAAAAAATATATTTCCTGTGCTCACCAGGAATTCTATTATTTGATCAAAATACAGCAAAGACTGTAATATTACAGGTTTTTCTACAGGTTGAACCACATGTTTGACTATTGTAATATGAAATAAAATGTAATTTATGCATCACTATTCCAGCTTTCGATGATATCTGATGCAAGATAATATTTGATTTGACATGTAAGAAATATTTCTTAATATTACTAATGTTTAAATCAGCTAGATGACTTTGTAGCAACCATTATACATTTATTCTGGATTTTATTTTTATCAATGAAAATGTAAAAAGAACAGCAATTTATCCAAACATGGAAAACACTGTAAGAAACCCTGTCATGTTTGATTATATGAATTAATAGAATAATTAACATCTTCTGAGCAGTATCTTTCAATCAGACATTAAAAACAGTTTTGAAACTTTAACTAAAATATAGAACTGAAATATAGGACAAAATGATTTAAAGAAACAAAACCCCATAGATGAGAAAAACAACCCAGACTGTACATTTATTTCCTTTTCATTTACAGGATCATAAAACCACAAAAGCCTTACAAAGTCCATTAGCAGCAGCAACAGAGGCCAAACTGCACATAATTCAACACTGAGAGAAGTCAAAAAAATCAAGAGCTAGACAAACAGAAGCAGCAGAGCTGTCAGAAAAACCCATACAGTCAAACTGAAGTCTTCATCCTTGCAAACACTTTAGATTTCGTTATACCAAACAAAATGTCCACAACCGTCAATATTGCCTTTTCATTTTTGTCAAATTCTATGATGAAAGCAGTACCAATTATAACTGCTGTAATTACGCAGATAAGGTTCAAAGTGTTTTGTATTTTGAGGAAATGATGTCAAGAGACCACGCCAAGTGACATCGCTGTCTGCTCATTTACTAACGAGTCCTTTTATCTGTGATGAGATGAACAAGGTCATTCTATTAGATGAGATAAACATCAGAAGCTAATACAGAATCTGACCTCCACAGCAGTTAATTACAACCACTGCACTGATTACTCAATTATTAAACTGTGTTAATCTGATATTTCATGATTTAAAAAGTTCATCAGCCTCTATTACGGATCACTGAGAGAATAAATGAATAAAATCTTATCCTCTAGGGCCCATTATTCCTATTGTTTCATTTTTGATAAGTCACATTTCTGTGGAATAATGCTCGTTACTTTGATTAAAATAGATTTGGTTCATTTTTAAGCAGTTTAATAAACTGAGCAAACAATGATTCGTTGGTCCTTTCAGAAATTGAGAAAAAAAATGATAGATGCTGTTTTTTAAAATAAAATAACACTGAAAATTTACAATACTTTGCAGGATACGTAATAATTCTCAATAATACATCAACTTGAAAAGATCAGTCCTTGAATACTGATATTATAAATAAAACAACAACACAGGCTTAATAAGGAAATGTGCCCTGGTGTACATTTTTGAGAACCAAGAAATATGTGCTCGCAGGTACATATGGCTGCGTTTTATATATGAACAAACAATATGGGGTCATACTGCTGGATGCTTATTTCTGTATGGACGTGTTTTCCGAAGTAACTGGTTTGCTTGGTAGCTCAGGATGAACAGCATCAGACATGCGAGGCAGAGTGGGACCGGGGTTCCAGTCTGGCCAACGCTATCACACGGCAATTCGTAACTTTTGATTTAGTGGCTAATTCGTATGAATTTGTATGATCTAATTCGTACAGTTTAGTACGATTTGCTCATCACCCAATGACGGATGGGTTTAGGGGTGGGGTTGGGTGCTTTTTTAAATCGTACATTTTCGTACGACTGAACTCGTACGAATTTGCCACTAAACTGGCAAAACTTAAAATGCTTACGTTTTCTTGTGAGATCAGGCTGGTCTGGCTTAGGACAGATCCAGAAAACAGGGAAAACGAAACCCAGAAAAAGCAGTGTGAGGTCATAGTAGAAGCACAAGGCTGCGATGGTTTTTCTCTTCTAGTTTGAAAACACAATTGGTTGGGTTTAGGAAAGGGAGGGGGGGGTGGATCAGTCGATATCAAGAGGATTTATTATGCATGACAACAAGCTGACCAGCTTCTCTCACAGACACGCATGAGAAGAATATTCGCAGAAATGTATGCATTGGTCTCTGGTAGATTTACGAGAAATGACACGTATAAGAAAACATGCCCCAGTAAAATATTTGGATTATAAAAATTACACCCTCTAGTGATTTTTTGAAAACAAAAAGAGCAACAAGATGTAGTCAAGGACATATTTGTCAGTTCTCAAACATTTTGTCATGGGCCTGGGTTAAAAGAAGAAAAAAAAAAGTTGACCAAAAGTTTCAGCTTTTTACATCCAACAAATTAATTAGCCCTTATGCTACTGATTAATTTTTTTAATCATTGATTTAATCTCACCATGTAAGACACCTGTGCAAAGCTAAGCTATCACTTTGCTTTAATGACATCTGGACCTCCACTTATATTATCATCTGTAAAACGGTTTCTCGTCTGAAAATGTGCGCTTGATTCCTGTAGATATATTGCTGTTCACTGGCATGTTTGCATTATTTGAATTTTGTCATGCAGATGCTCACAAATACTTGGTTTATACTGTTAATATGTGCCTTTTTCAAGAGGATCAACAACATGTTCAGCACTGTGATTGCTGCAACATTTTTTACAAACACGAAAGCGAGACATTTTTTCATTTCTTATTAAAGTGTTCTGTGCACCTCCTGCATAAATGTTTATAAAAAACTCTATTTAAAGATCATTTCTATAGCATTTTTAAGGAAAAATAAATGTTATTCATTCAACCAACTAACGCTTCTTCAAACATGAAAACATCAAAAATATGTTCCAACAATCATGTTTTTTTTTTCCTTCTAAAAGTGCCCCTTACACTTTTTTGGACATTATTTTTCACAGTGTGTGTGTGTGTGTGTGTGTGAAATATCTGTTTGCGAATGTAAGAGGTGTGTAAAGTTTCAGTAAAGTGCAGGATTCTTAGTTTTTATCTCCCAAACTAAAGAACTGAGCCATCAGTTCTCCAGACTCACCTATTTTCTCTGCTATGAAAGCAAATCCACTTTGCCTGCACTTCCAAAAGATAAGGACTCCGTACACCAACTGATACAATCAAACCAACGCCAATTGGACTGTTCATATCACTGTAGCTGTGTCTGAAAACCACTCCCTATCCACTATATTGTGCACTATATTAGGTGTCCAACATTTTGATGCTATCTTTGATGCTATTCTGAGTGAAATGCTTCCTTTCCTACATTTTTTCAGCACTATTCCCAAAATACCAATGTGAGGCGTTGGAAGATAAAAAGAAAGAAAGAAAGAAGAAATGTGGATAACACGATCACTGGAGGTGGCAAATTTCATTTAGTTTAAGACAGGATTTGAGCCAGAAGCAAATTTAAGCCAGGAATGCAGCAGTCACACAAGAACTTTGTAAACTCAGCTAAAATAATACATTCATACACATGTGGGATAATTTATATATATATATATTCAATTTTTATAATTAATTAATATGTTATATTTACAGTCTTTATGATCAGATAATGTAAAAGTAGTGTTTTTATTTTAAAATATCATTAAAACATAAAGAACAAGCAAGACAAGCAGGTGTTTTGTTCTCTTTGTCATCAAATACTACAATACATATGACATGAACGGTGGCAAAAAGGAAAATTGCAAGATGGTAGGTGTTATGTTCATGGCAAAATTGTCTTTGACAGACTCTGAAATAGCCTTCTCAGTTTTGTTTCCATTTTGCTGATATATTACACTCAAATGCTATACACTTTATAGGGATTAGTGAATGTGCAGACAAGTAAGCCGTTGCAGGCACAAGTGCTGAGAAAGCCTTCAGACCTGAAACTCACAATGCGTTCCAAATGGGATATACAGCATCACCCTCCAAAGGGCACTTCAGAGTAAAAATCTCATGGCTGCCATACTGAACTGTTGTTCTAAACCAAAGTGGTCAAGACTGGCCTCTTTCAAGGGGCCTTCAGAACAACTGACTGACACTTTGGGCCACCATGAACCTTTATAAAGGAAAGCTGTTTGGTGTTGAACCATTCGGAAGAGCTCATCCCTATATCAACCATAATCCCTTAGAAGCTATTACTTACAGAAATGGGCATAGGAATGAGCTCTTCCGAAATGAATCCTCCGCCAGATCTGGTACTAGGTGTTTCATTTCCTGTAAGAAGTTGACCAATCACAACAGACTGGCCCATCTGACCAATTAAAGCAAAGTAGATTCACAGAAAGGAGAAGTTTAGTGAGACCAGATCCTTAAACCTGTTTAGACACTGTTTTTGTGTATGAAATAAGTGTTTTTTTTTTTTCTAATTGGATAGATGTAAACCTACTGCATACCAAAACAAAATTGGAAATGTTTACAATAGTGAAATAGAGGCACTTTAAAAGTCCTCCAACTGACAGAAACACATATTATTCCCCCATAACAGCCAATGCCTGTTTTAAGACAAACTTTAAAGGGACATTTCACCCAAAAATTAAGATTTTCTAACTATTTACTGACCCTCAAGTGGTTCTAAACCTTTATGAGTTTCTTTATTCTGTAAATACAAATGAAGATATTTTAAGGAAGGCTAAAAACCTGTAATCATTGCCTGCCATAGTAAGAACAGCAATTTGTTTCAAACATTTTTCAAAATATCTTCTTTTATGTTTAACAAAAGAAAAAGCTCATAATGTTTTGAAACAAGTAAAGGGTGTGTAAATGATCATTTGTGGGTGAACTACCCATTTACATATAGCCATTCAGTGTGCTTTCTAAGACCAATACATATACACTGTGTGGATTTCGTGTGTGTTATTTAAACTCGCTCCAGCTGTAGGCCACAAACAGCATCACCAGACAGAAAACGTGCAACAGACTCGAGCCAATGAGATCCCATATTTGCCAGGAAGGGGGTGGAGTCTGGGTGGATTCGGGGATAAGTTTCTTGACCTCTGTCTCTTTCTCTCTGCCACCCTCCACTTTTCCTTCCTTGTGCCTTGTTCCTGTGCTCTCCACCATGAGCAAGGCCGCGACCACGGCCCAGAGCGGACGCAGGTTACACTGCAGAACGTCATAAGCCGAGCAGAGAGAGGACTGAGAGAGTCAAAACAAAGGGAATGACAGAGAAGCAGGAGGGGAAAAAAACAGAGTAATAGTGTGGATGAAGGAAAAAACAAAGAGAGAAGAAAATCAAATAAGAAGTGAAATGAGAAAAGGAGAGATCATCCGTCCAGCACCAGAGAAAGATAAGGAAGTTGATTAGACAGTGACAAAGGTCAAAGGTAAAGTGCTTTGTGCTCAATAAACGCCAAAGATTAGTCTTTTTCAGTAAATGGTGCCATTTGTTTTATAAAATTGTACTCCGGTGACTTTATGAATAATAGTAGCAAAATAATAAGCTAAATTACATGCTATAAATTATATCTGTGTAGTGCTGAAATATGCAGTTCAAAGTTAAAGATGTTTATTCTTTTACAAGAATCCTTATACAAGTAAAGTTTTTTTACAATTTGCTTGTTGAATGCAATTAAATGTGTTCTTAATGCAAAGATCTAAATTATGTAGTGTAACAGGGCCATATATACATATGCAATATAATAAATGTATTTAATTTTTATTCAATGTAACCCATCCTTGCTGAATATAAGTTAGATTTCTTTCCATACACAGGCTTCACATAAGCCAAATATCAAATTATCTGACTATTGTTTATTTATAAAAATATATGACACTATCTGCATTTGACTTGGTGAGCATATAAACAATAAAATGAAGCTGAAAAATAACCTATAAAATAACTTGTAGCTGAAAATAACTTATTAATAATTAAAAACTAAAATGTAAGGTGATTTCCCTGATTTTTAATCTAAATATGTTGTGGTAACTTTTAAGATGAAGTGGGGAAAAAATCCATATATTTTCAGGTACAAATTGCACCATTTCCGGAGAATGACCTTCTTACTGCTTTCTGAAAGATTTTGGCTGAACATCCACTGTTTACTCGTTGTCTCTCTTTCAGAAGGCAGCTGTATCTGGCATGATGTGAGCCAGGGCTGATGCTGTTAGCAGGTGCACAGGTGACATGGTGGTTAGCAGAGCATGTGCAGTAGTGAGCGAACGCCAGGCACAAGTCAAGATACAGCACTTAAAAAAGCTGCGAAAGCTAGTAAAGAGCAGAGCAGAGCAGGCCAAGCTGGACAACGGCATAATTCAACAACCAGACTGCGCTACAGGTTAATCAAAGCAGTGATGATACTAACAAACAAGACTTAGCCCTAAACACACTAACAGAACAAACTAGTCTGTTAAAAATCAGCTAAAAATACACAAAAGACACAGCGACAAAGGCAACTGCCATGCAGACTTGTAATTGTTGCTACTACAGTAAATGAACAATCCATGACACCCTCAAGCTTCCTTCAAAACACACTGATCAGAACAGCCTGTTATGAATGGCTTGGACCAAACTCAAACCACAAAGAACACAATTTCTATTAAAAAGGCCATTCATTTTTGGTGGATTGGATGGTACAACCATAAGAAATGTGTGCACTCTTTAATCAAGAATGCAATGTGTATTTATATACGTACTGTTTAAACATTGACCAAAATTGACCAACAAACATTACTGAGCTTGTGCACACACAAACTGAGACACGTCACTTCAACAATAAACCTTCTGTCTATGGCTTAAGGATACCATTTAACGTTAATCATCCCACTGATTGGTTGAAATAATGGTTTTTATGAAGGGTTTACACAGACATGCTTTCTGTCCAGTCTCATGAATGAGGTCTATTGTGAGTTTTATCTATTCTCACAGCACAAGGAAACAATAATTTACCAGAGAGCAGGTCAGAGCCATTGACAGGATGGAATGGAGCCCTGGAAACAGATGAAGCCTAAAGCCATGATGGATATGACGATGATATTGAAGCCCAAACTAAA
This sequence comes from Danio albolineatus, assembly GCA_903798035.1. Classification (NCBI taxonomy): domain Eukaryota; kingdom Metazoa; phylum Chordata; class Actinopteri; order Cypriniformes; family Danionidae; genus Danio; species Danio albolineatus. The sequence continues at coordinate 8,867,764 of CAIGQQ010032765.1, forward strand.
CTTTGTTTTGCAAATGCAGTCAAATGCACAGCCTTTTATGTATATTTTATTATCGAAACATTTCAACAAGTTTCATCCTCAACCAGTGTGTGTGATTCAAAGGGTCATGAAAACTAATATGTCTTTTTATATAGAGTTTGGATATATTTAAATCTATTGTCAATGTGGCCATCTATTGTTTTTTTGCTGTATTAAATAGTTTGTTGTTGTTCTTTTTCCCCAGGTCCTCTACTTTTCATACTCTGAAATAACAGGCTTTGGTTTTGACGCCTAGTTGAAAAAACTATGCAATGCAAAACCAATAGGTAAGTTGTCTGTACATTGACCACAGGATAAAATAATATTACTAAATATTTACATGCAAAAACCAAAGTAAACTTTGGGCTTAATACAACAGCCATGTGCAGCTGTAGTAGAGTAATATGAAGTTGTGGTAATGATGCTGTTCTAGGATCAGTATCCCCAATGACTATAAGTTCTTGTTGGTTTGTAAAGCTTATAAGCAAAAGAGAAATGACTCCAAAGGGGTTTTAAGAGCATAACTGATCTTAGACCAGTGCGAGACAATCTCAGCTGCTATAGCCAATCAGATTAGGGGTGGATGATGATCAAAATCAAGTCATAACATGTATTTCACTGGGATCTGTTTTCAAGGAGCCCTGTGTTTTCGGGTTTATTGTCAAAAAAGAAAACTGATCTAACCAAACAGGTTTCCCAGACTGAGATTTAAGATCAGTTCAGAATTAACAGGAAATTCTGTGGAAATTCCCTTTTAGAGTCTGACTGTGATCCTGTGAAGTTTCTAGAAACATCATCACAGGGACTTTTTAACACGATTACCAAATTACAATAAGATAAAAGTCTTATAAATGCAAAACATGTCAGTTGGCATTCATAGCTCAGGGCAGTTATTCTTCAGGTAGAGAACATGAATACAATACAGGTATTTAAAACTATAAACACTGAAATGTCACGAGCTGTTTGTCAAGATCAAATTTAAAAATGACATTTCACAAATGCAATATAATAGGAAAAGAGCCGTTTTAAAAACGATGTCTCTTTCAATCATACTAAAAATGTATTTTTTGATCTGTGATGAACGTCTCTTCTAAAAGCTGTCAACACTTTTTTTATTCACCTATAAGTGGTCTGTCTCATAATTTTACCAGCAAATGAATGCTTTTAAATTTAGGACAGTGCATGAGAGACTAGTACAGCAAAGTCTGTACAACAGTGGTCCTTGAAAAGTAGATCTAGTTCATTTGGCATTCACAAAAAATTAAGAAGAAAAAAAGAAATATTCACCTCAGGGACTCCCATTTTTCTGCAGGCATCTAAGAAATTTTCAACGTTTCTGCGACATTTAGCCATGCTGAGCTTGGGCTGGAGGTTTAACAATGTTCATACAGAGATGATAAAGGGCAGAAAGGGAAAGAAAAAACACAGATTAACAGAAAGTGACTTCTTAGATTGACATGAATGTCACAGAACTGAATGAAAAATATTCAGCTGCACATTTGTTCCTAACATTATTAATAAGAAGAAATTATTCTTCAGCACTTAATCAGCCTATTTGAATAATTTCTGAAATATAACAGAACACTGAAAACTGGCGTAATAAAAACTCAGCTTTGCCATAAAATGTTTTGATTTTCACTTTTGCTTCAATTGATAAGTTTTATTTAAAAAGTGTTTCACACTAATACCGTTTTTACTGTATTTTTGATTAGATACATGTAGGCTTGCATAGTGCACACTTAGAGCCTTTCTTTAAAAAAAAAAAAAGAAAAAGAAAAGAAAAAACTGAAAAAATCATAGTGACCCCAATTGGTTGAATGTTAGTGTGTATGGTTTATGGACAATTCAAAGATGTCTCACCACTGCAGGTGATGGTACATGAATACTGCCCACTGATCGTGGCCGAATATGATTGGCTAGGTGACAAAGCACGACCCCGTCACTGAGAGAGCATCCCAGATCCTCAGGAAGAACCACTTTCAATCTGCTCTCAATACTCTGTCAAAAACAACATTGAGTTAACATTCAACATTCAACCCTAACATTCACCATTTGTAAATATATATATATATATATATATATATATATACTGTATATAAATGTGTGTTTTATGTCCTTTGTGGGGTCATTGTATTGCTACATAGTCAGTCAACCTTATCCCAACTAATATATTTCTTACACAAATCTTTTATTTATGAGCATGTTTGTTTGTGCACCTCTCGAAGTTGCTCAATGAGCTCCAGCTCTTCTCTTAGCTGCTCCATCTTTCTCCTCATGGTGAACTGAGGGTCCACAGATTCCAGAGTCTTGTGCGTCCTGAAAAACACTGTCACACAACTGAAGCGTCATCAATCTGCACACAGCACCTTATATCTCCTGTTACACTCACAAAAATAAACACACACCATTTTTTTCAATCATGATATCCCCAAACTTAAAAGCTTTGGTTTATATGTGGAAATACGTCATGAAGAGGTTAAAACAGTTATTAGACGCTGGCATAACGCTTCTTAACCAACAAGAGACATTTATTGAGTTTTTTCTCACAATAACACTCCTGAATTTTAAAGCTCACAGGACTTATTTTACAGTATTTCCCCTGAAGGGGGAGCAGTGGACATGATAGAGACAGAGGGATATTGAGAAAGACAAGAGCACAATGTTTCATTCCACACATCAGAGCGTGCTGCTGTAGTTGCATAACTACTCATCCTGTGAAGAAATGAAAGGAAGAGGACAGTATGAAGGGAGCACTAAAAGGATGTTATTCCAGAACATTCCTCCCTCAGTTTAAAGCCCTAAAGCAGTGTTTCTGTGCTTGGACATTGACGTAATAAAGCAAGCACATGCTTGACTTCTTTTGGGCAGCGTTCGAAAAAATAGATTGTTTGTTCGTACCTTATTAAACATAGTTTCCGGGCCATATATGTATCCTAATATGGGTTATATCTGACATCTGTCAAAACCTCCTCTTGGGAGTGAGTCCTCATTTGTTTAATAAATACAAATGACTCTCTGAGTTACTTAATTCTCTGAACAAAAAATAAGGTAGTTTGAAGAATGTTGAAAACTGGTAGATGTTGATTTGCACAGTATTTTTTCTATGTCAATTAGTTTGCAGTATGTCTCAAAATACCTTTCTTTTGGTTCAGCAAAAAATAAATAAAAATTAAGGTTTGGAACCACTTAAAATTTTAATTTTGTGGTAAACAGTCCATTTTGATACAACAGACGTCTATTGAAATCCCCTTTTAAATAGTTTAAAGTATATCTGTTTGCAACAAAAAGAAAAAAAAACATCTCACATGCTTCAGAGGAAAGTGGTTTATGACCCATTTATTTAATTAAAAGAATGTTTTCTTTTTTTACATTGAATTTCTCCTTTTTTGACAGACAATCAAAGGAATTCCTGTTTGTTTACCAAATGGCAAAAAGAAAACTATTTAAAAACTATCATTTTTTGAAGGTAGTGAAACAATTTAAGCAATTTAGCTTCAAAGTAAAGTAATTTTCTCATGACTTGAGCAGCAGACTTCTCAAACTCCAGCTTTGTTCAGGCTTTTACTATTACACTGTGCGTGAAGACGTTAAGTATTCCAGAATGTTATGGACAAATAGGCCACTTACAATACAGAGGTCAAACAATACATCAATCTGTTTCGTTTTTTTACTCTTTTTACTGTATTTTATATATGATAATGTATTCTATGTTATTATGCTGTGTATGCTTCTATTTTAGGTGTGACTTTTTTAACATTCTGTTAGGGGTCTACCGATGAAAAATAGCCATTCTTGGCTAATTCTGGCACATTTTACAGTAATGTTTATTAATGTGCATTGACCCTGTAAACAACTAAACTAAACTAAGCTAAACTAAACTAAACTAAACTAAACTAAACTAAACTACACAACAATACAGAGGTCCAAAACAGAAGAACATAACAACAAAGAATTTCAACTGTACAAAATAAGTTACAACTTCTATACCAAAACTAGTTATTTGGAAAAACGAAATCTCTATATAATCTTAACACGTCATTTACAAAGGGCATGTTTGCCTATTCATTGATTTTAACTACCAATCAGAATGTTATCCTCCCAGTTCATTTTATGTAGACATTAGAGCCCACAGAAGTTCAATACACCCAATTGGTAAACTGTTCTGTCTTTCCATCACTCCCTCTTCCTCTTTTTTCTCATAAGATGGTGAGTAAGTACACGTCTCCTGGCCGTTTTTCATCCTCTGAAATCATTTCCACTTAAATGGAGGTCTGATTTTTCCTCTGGGGCCATTATCTAGCTCTTCAAAATAGCAACTCTATAAATACACGCAGCTCCATTTAAAGCCACTGTGCCACCCCAAATTTCAGCCCCTTCAGATCCCCTCTCTCACTCCTGTGAATGAAAGCCCATTGAATGCTACACCACAAACCTTAGAGGCATTTTAAACACAAAGGTTTTGTGACCGCACGATGACTGTATTATACATGATACTGAACTTCATCCCAAATTGTCTATATTGACATTCTAGTTGTTCCAAACTGTTTGAATCATTTCTACAGTGGAGACTAAAAGGAGACAAAATTGTTCAACACCACAGTTTGGTTACTATCATTCTTCATAACATCTTCCTATGTGTTCCTCAGAATAAATACAATCATGCAGATTTGGAACAAATTAGGTTTAGGGTTAATAAATGTTTACATTTTTAACTGTTTAAATCGAATCTGGTTGTACAGAATATTGTAAGGGAATAATTATTCATTTTAATTCCATATTCAATCTTTGAAAAGGATGCGAAATTCAGTTCAGCAGACAAATGTCACAATCGAAATCTCGGTCAGTCAACAAGTGTGCCATATTTAAACTCTGATATTAATTTATTTTGAAAAAATGTTAAAACTATGCTTTGACATCCAAAGATAAAAAGAGTGTAATGCAACCACAATCAAAAACTGCTTCATGTTAGTATATTTTGGATGACTGCAAGTGCAAACCTATGCATTAGGCATAAGCAGGGTTTTCGTTGCAAAGCAATTGCTAGATGTTACTAGCCATCGCTATGCAGCAGATAAAGTAAAATACCCACTGCCAGGCCAATGAAAAAAAAAACTGCTAAATGTTTCATTGGATCATAATTGGCTTTGACTATGGTGGTCATTCATCACAGCAAAGTTTTGACAACCTTTTGCAGTGTCACAGTTCATTTCCATCATGAGTTACACTCTCTTTTGGTTATGGTCTTGTATTGAAAATCAGAGCACCCCCACAGTCTAACCCTGAGGCGAACCACTCTGTACGTACAGTCTACTCCAGCACATCACAAGACTTTCACTGTTAATCAAGTCAGTTTATGGACAATTCATATGTAAAAATGAATCCTTCCTTCACAATCTGAACTCATTGAATCTTACATCTTTCAATTCAATTCAATTCACCTTTATTTGTATAGCGCTTTTACAATGTAGATTGTGCCAAAGCAGCTTCACATAGAAGGTTATGGTAAATTGAAACAGTGTCAGTCCAGTTTTCAGTGTTGGAGTTCAGTTCAGTGTGGTTTAATGTTCACAACTGAGCAGTGGTGTAAAGTAACTAATTACAAATACTCAAACTACTGTAATTGAGTAGTTTTTCTCAGGAATTATAATTTACTGAGTAGTTTTAAAAATGTGGACTTTTACTTTCCCTTAAGTACATTTTTAGTGCTGTATCGGTACTTTTACTCCACTACTTTCCTTCAACCTGCAGTCACTGCTGTATTTCTTTCTTGTCTATGGGAATTGTCTAAAGAAGACAAATCAGTTCTGTGATTAAATCACACATAGAAAGTAAATCACATCATACTGAACAGCTTTAAGACCTGGGCGCTTCATAAACGCAGCAAACCTTTGGGAAACATTAAAAATGTCCAAGAAAATCTTTACATGCAATGATCCAGAGACTTTTATAGACTGCATTTCACTGAAAAGTATGGATGTCTACTGTATGATAACTGAAATCACCAAACAGCCTTAAACAATCACTAAATGGAACGAATGAAGAATGGAAGGAAGGGCCAAATAAAAGGAAGGACTGAACAAGGAATGGAAGGAAGGACCGAAAAACCAAATAAAAGGACTGAACAAACTAAGGAAGGAAAGAAGAAACGAACGAATGAATGAATGAAAAAAGGACCCAATGAAGGAAGGAACAAAAATATAAAAGAAAGAATGAGAGAAAAAAAAGGGAGGAAAGAAGGAAGGAACAAATGAATGAAAGAAGGAAGGAGAGAATAAACAAATAATTGTAGGAAGGTTGGAAGAAACGAACAAAAACAGGAAGATACCTAAATACACCACATGTTGTTTGTGCAGGGATGTGTAAACATAACATTTTGTAAACGCATCAACTTTTCACAGCGTAATACTCACTACTCACTACTCTTGAGTACTTTTAAAAGGTCTGCTTTTAACTCATACGTTGAGTATTATTTACTACAGATACTTTTACTCTACTTGCACTAGATTTTTGGGCAAGTAATGGTACTTTTACTTGAGAATGATTTTTCAGTACTCTTTCCACCACTGCAACTGAGAGTCCAAAACTCACCTAAAATCTCACATTAAAGAAATAATATGCTTGAATCAGTTACAGTTAAAATTGCCAACAGTTGCCAAATAAAAGAAACCAGACACATATTTATTATGGCAACAATAATGCAATGGTAGACTCTAACTGTTTGCGTATTTTAACAATTCTTTTGCCAGGCAGTACATACAGTGCCTATAGAAAAATCACCATACCCCCTTGAAATAATAACTCGTGCTTGACATACAGCCTGAAATCAAATCACGTTCAAAACCCAAATCACGTTTTTTGTAGCTTTCTTCTAACTTGTGCCTTTCTACAGTACAACTAGGTTTTTTTTAAAGCATGGTGTAATGTGAATTAATGTATACATTCTCACAGGGTATGATGTTTTTTTATGGGGACTGTATGTATAAAAGTGACCAGAACTACTTTTGACAAGAAAACACACAGACTAGCTGCATTGTGAATGAACAGGACAAAACATTAAGCAGACCTACCACTGCTTGGCATGTCTCCTTCAGCTGGGCTAGGGGGCGTGTCTCTATCGGTGGGCGGGGCCTGTGTGAGGGGGAGGGGACAGGGCGGAGTCGAGCACGGCACAGAGGGTGAAGCTACAGTAGATGCAGGCGTCAACATAAAGGGCAGTGCCAGAAGGAGCCAAACAAGTGATTTTCATTGGAAAACCACAGGAGTTTCAGGTATCAGTGGGAAAACAGGAAGGTGCCAAGCAAGCAACAGTAGTTTGTGTAATAGAAAGCAAACAAGCAGGCGAGCAGCAGTTCAGGGAAACATGTAAATAAGAGAAAGAAATGGGAAGATATGCGAAGCAAAATGACACGTAAATACAGCACAAAAGAGAAAATATTAAAAACAAGTCAATGTAAGCGGCATTTCAATACGTTTGCTGGCATGCTATTAATGCACTCGGTACAAATGACTATTATTTATGTTAACTGTCAGACTCAGGGCATGATAAGGCTGGTAATGTTAGACATAAATAACAGATCACAGAAAATGATGCAAATGCTAGCTTAGATGTTAGAGAGGGAAGCAACATGAAGCCTCTAAGCAGCTAAACAGAAAACTACATCAATTAAACTGTACCCAGATGAGGTAAAGCAAGCTCTTGTGTGTATTTATTTAACTGTGGATTAACGCTTGATCTTTATTTTAAAAAAATATCACAACTAAAAAGATAATAGGAGACATATTCAGTATCTATTTACTTTTTCTAAACCTTTCCAGATGCAGTTTAGCCCCCAAAGCCAAGATAGTAATATTAAATAACAGTATGAATAGATGAAAGCCTGTCTGTAATATTGCATGCTTTGAAAGGATAGCAGATGTTGTCCACAGGCAAAAGGACCTTTACACACAAACACTTCCACCCTTTTACAGTTGAAAAGTGCCGACAATAATGAGTGCCCAGAATGTGCACCGTCCTCTAAAGTGCAACGCCACCCATGCCGACCAGCACGCTAGCTAGCATCCTTAATGTTAATAAAACAACAATGTTCTCACCTGATCTAGGCTTCAGACCAAAGGGAGGTGAGTTCAGTGTGGGGCTGGAAACTGGAGTTTTTTCTTCATTCTGGTAAATACAAACACACTTAACAAAAGTGCTAGAAACTGTTTTTTTAAAGTAAAATTCAGTAATATTCTTGCAAAGTGAACATCATGATCAGGGCAAGCACATGTGGGGAAAAAGGAAGCAAACTGATTTACCATGGTAATTTGATTCTCATAACTATCACCTACTCCTTCCTGGCCGATCGCGTCACCCTAAAAGAGTGAGAAAGAAATGTGATTTCTAAGATGATGTAAGACATTAACAGACCAGCTTTTCAGACACTGAGAAACAATGCATCACTGTTTTCTGCTTCAATATTCTTTCCCAGACTGGTCCCTAATTGTTTTGTCTTTCCTCTTTTATTTGATTAAAAATGCAATTGCATGATCTGCAATAATAACAATAGCAAGAAAAATTTTAATGTGTAATATATATTGAGTCTATAAAAAGGATTCGTGAGGTTATACAGGTCAGATTGACTTCATAAAACACTCTTAAAGAAAACACACACACACACACACAAATGCATCCGGCACCACACATTTAACAAACAATAAACCGTTTGAAAAGCAGACCCAAATGCAAACTGTAAATGGGTGAAAATAGATATAGCCATGGTTAAAGTTATTTCATTTGTAATATCTCACTTATTGTGGTTGATAAGTGCACAATCTAACTGAATTCGGGTGTTATTGTGCACTTACACACTGCTGCTAAATTTAGTTATCTATTCAACTTTTTCTGCCTAGTCCTGTTCTGCACACACAGTTTAGAAATAAACGGGAGTGAAAAGACAACCATATTCAACAACTGAATTAACTACACAAAAAAGGCAGGTGGTGCACCTGACAACTTTGAGTCAACAAACTGAATCCCTTTACCTTTAAACAAATAATGCTTAATACTGTGTCTCTAATAATAAATGAACATGACAACACTTCAAGTGCATACTAATATATATATATATATATATATATATATATATATATATAGTATACGATAGTATATATACATATAGTACACCCCATATCTATTTCTCAGTGAATATAGGTAATATATATTGGTGCATTTGAACAAAACACATTTATTAAACATATATATTTATTAAAATAATATTTTAGTCACAGAAATGGAAGGATAATACTAAGATAATAATAAGAAAATTCATGCAAAATATTGCAAAAGAAAAAATTACAAATTACAACATTTCAACTAAATTGTATTTTTTTTGTTTCTTTTGATTTTTGCTATTTTGCTAATATATAAATTTGGGCTACTAATTTTTGAACCATTATTGTAAGTTATTTCGTTAGATTAGCTCTATATTTGCTTCAGTACTGACTATTGTATATGCACAAATATAATATTGTATTCAACTAAAACAACATTAAAACGCAAGTTCACCCAAAAATACAATCAAAATATGACTTTTACTGCTTATTCAAACTACTTATTTACAATGAGTTGAAACAGCACAATTCTTAAGGTTTTAAGGACAACGTAATTGTCAATCCACTTAAATTGGCAAAACAATTAAGTTAAATTAATCGATTTATTAAGGGAACAACATGAAAGAATTGTGTGTAACCCAGCATTTTCATAGCACTGTTTTGCTTTTCAGAGGAATATTAGCCAGACACATTTTTCATACAGGGCAGCGCAGTGGCTGTGGCCTCACAGCAAGAAGGTCGCTGGTTCGAGCCTCGGCTGGGCCAGTTGGCATTTGTGTGTGAAGTTTGCATGTTCTCCATATGTTCATGTGGGTTTCCTCCGGGTGCTCTGGTTTTCCCCACTGTCCAAAGACATGTGCCAGGTGAATTAGTTAAGCTAAATTTTTCGTAGTGTATGTGTGTGAATGAGAGTGTTTGGATGTTTCCCAGTACTGGGTTGCAGCTGCAAGGGCATCCGCTATGTAAAAAAAATATGCAGGATAAGTTGGCGATTCATTCTGCTTTGGCAACCCCTGATTAATAAAGGGACTAAGCCAAAAAGAAAATGAATGATTGAATGAATTTTTCATATAATCTTCCTTTAGGTCTCAAAGTTTTCAAGTTTTCAAATCCCATTAGGGATAAAAAGGGTGAATTATGGGTTTATTAACTATTATGACAACTTGAAAAGTTTTTGAAATCTTGTATCTCATTGGTACATTTTTGGGTTGCAAGAATGATAATGATAATAATGATTATACTATAATAATACACTGAATTTAATGAACAAAGATGTCAGCGACATGTACTGTACAACTTATGAGCTTTCTGTACACATGATCTGCACGTATATAACAGCACAGCTACAACAAGAATGAGTTCACCAGAGCACAAACTGAAAGAAAAATGCAACAGCTTAACCACTTGTTTAAGTAATCTAGTACAACGCAGTGCATACAAACGACAAAGACATTTACACATAATGATGAATCATTAGTGGGTGACCAGCTGCATCTGTTATAACAACAACTCCACTTGACTTGTAGAACTCACTCAAGTGTTCGCCAGTCAAACAGATTGCATCCATTAGCTGGACTGGTTTACCTGTTGTGCTATGTGCAGGGCATACTGTTGGCATGCGAGCTGGGCCTCCAGCCGGGCCCGTTCTAGAATGAACTGTCTCTTCCTCTGGAACTCCCAGCATTCTCCAGGAGCCTTCAATGACAATCACTGCTCTTAACACCGTCACACTACAGCTTACCAACCAACAACACACATCACAGCCGAAAGAAACAGCTCTGGGGTTAAACTGTAACTAGCACACAAGCTATAAGGACTGCCAAAACTATTATATTTCCAACTATTGCAAAACTATTATATTTAATTGCATTTAGAACTATAACAACAGTCAACAGTCCAACAGTATCATCCAAATAATCAGATGACAACACAGCAGACCGCACACACATAAACAACAACACAAAGATCTACAATGACAGGCCACTGCACACTGAAAGCACAACATACTGGACAATACCATTCACAAACTGTTTGGGGTTAATAAGATTTTATGTATTTATTTTTTAAACACTGGAACTATCTGGATTCTCTAACTACTAGAATGGCCATAGTTGTTATTCTGACAACTCGTATAAGACTGCAATAACCTACATTTTTGTTTTGTCATATTTGCATGCAAAGCTTCTGTTTGACATTTTAGAATTAAGCTTTGAATGTCTGTCATCATATTTTATAAAGTCATAACCCAGAACATAAAATATTCTTTGGTAATATAGCCTATAACTGTTAACCTATAGCTATAGCCTATAATCGTACGAGTTACTAGACCATTCCCCAAGGCTGTGTACAGGCCTTTGTCCAGCAAGCGGGAGAGAACTTTTTTTTCACTGCAGTGGATATGTTGCTTCTGAAAGTTTGAAAGATATGTCTCAAGTAAAGTTATCTTTTGTTTTTTTTGCTGTCTGAAAGTTCTTTTGGTTAACAGACAGTTGCTTGGCAACAAAGACACACATATTTTTTTATAATGTTTCACTTGAATTCAAATGTATTATCTTCCTTTTTTTAAGTAAAATGTTTGTTGATTAAAATATTATTGTAATATCTGTTTAATAATTCTGTTTTGCATAAATGCACCAAAATATATTACCTATATTGACTGAGAAATTAATAAAAATATTTATTTTCAAAATGGGGTGTACTATAAAGCTTATAGTTTAACGAAGTTATTCAAATACAAAATTTAAAAAAGTTTAACATGACCGTGCCAGTAATTCTAGTGTTAAAGACATGTTATTGAGTAGCAGTGATATTACTGGAACATATAATGTTTCGCACAAAAAAAAAAAAAGAATTTAAAATGACTTCATAAATAAATTAAACAAATTAGAACGACTTCTAAAGTATCGCATAATGCAGAAGATGTAGGAATGATGCTAAAAACCAAATAAATCTATTTTTTTGTGAGCAAGTGAGACTTCTTTCAAAAATGTAATGTAACCTTACCAACCCCAAACATCTGAATGGTATTGTTAGAACTTCAAACCACATAGCGATTTGTAATCAGAGAGGCTACCGTGAGGACAGAATTGAATATTTTCTTTAGTTTAGTGGGACGGACTTTTGAGGCTCTTGACTAGCGTAAAATATGACATCACACAACCAACGTCACATAAACAAGGTGTGTGAAAGACAATCCTCCTGGGAAACAGAAACTTCAACAATAGCCCGCTGATCTCAGAGGAACTCTATTAAAAACAATGCAGTTTGCAGCAGCACAAGAGCAAGGAACTGGACAGAATCCGGCAAGGAAGCAGTAATATGAAACCTATCCATCAGCAGTAAAACTGTTAACTTAGATGAATACTGGAGGTTTACCTTAGGTGTAGCCTGACCCTCATCACTCTCTTGGCCACTACAGAAATACAAAAACAAGAATTGATTAATAAAAAAACTGTAATGCAACTTTTGAACTCTACACAGTAAAATCAACAGTGTAAAAAATGCAGTGTTACATGTCAATAACTCCAAAAATGTTGAATTATCAATATACAGTGTTAACGACGGCACGTTGACAGTGTGGTTGCAAGGTGCAATTTGATGTGATTTTCCTTTAACACTACAAGTGCAAAAGATCACAATATGTTAGACATACACCACAGAACAGTGTAAAACTTAATGTTACACTGATAGGAGTACTTTCTTGATGACACTAATAACAACACTAGTGGGTGTTAAATCCCCCCAAGTGTAAAACTTTGATAGCTATAGTAAGTGTTACATTCTACACTTCAGAGCGCCAATATTACACTGCAAATTTAACATTACATACGGTGTACTTTTAACACTAGATAGATTGGGACCATATATGATTTTCAGTAGTGTTAAAATCAACACTTTAAGTGTTAAATTGACACTACTTATTTTACTGTGTGTGTAGTAGAGATTTACCAATATTTAACTATTTAAACATTTCCTATAATAGGGCATACGCTAAGTAATGTGGAATTCACAAAACCCTACTCTTAAAAAATTAAAAAATTACAAAGTTGAAAAAATCTATTATAAATACTAATATGTTCAATTTAGTGCTGTTATTATTATTGTGTTAAAAGCCGAGGTAAATATGAAAAGTATTACTTCTACATAGCAGTTATTTTTGAGTATTTAAACAAGCAAATAATCTATCTCGGTTATAAAAAATAATCATACTAGCCAACCACCACTGTTATGAGTTGTTTTGAGTGATGTGAAATATTTAATCTGTGATGCTAAAGTCATTTACTTGAGTGAGTCGTCTACTGTAACCATTTCCACAGGGTAGAGTTTAATACCAGAGAGATCAGCAGAGTTCATGTTAACCCTGCATACAAACACAAACACGTCAATTACACTTTATTTGTATAGCACTTTTCACAATACAGTTTCATAGCAGCTTCATGGACAAATCATCATGTTCATTTTCTGAATCACGATGGGTGTTTTTTCACAGATTTGACTTTTTTGCCATTATGAGTTTATAACTCTCAATTTATATTTCTCAACATTGTGAGATATGTACTTTGAATTAACAGAAAAGAAGTCAGAATAGTGAATATTATTTACCACTTAGCAAAACATCATACGTTAAAAATATTCAAAGAAAATGCACCTGTTATTGACAACAACTTTGTCGTTTGAACATCACAAAATGCCAGCTTATTAAACGTAGAGAAATAATGAAAGAAAACTACTAACACTCGTCATCACCTACTGACCTACCTGTTAGGATCCTGTAGCATCTCCACAGCTTCCTTTAGCTGATTGATCATATTGACTTTTGCCCTGTTAGACCCAGTAGGGGACAGGAACAGGAAAAACAGACAGTCATAAAAACAGGAAGAAAAGGATCTGATGATAAAAATAAGAAGATAAACATACGTTTGTTCTGAAGCCCAATTAGTGTCTTCCTCTATCCTGAGGGGCTCGTCGAAGTCAGCTCCTCGACCCTTCAAACACACACACAAACACATACACACACACACAATCAACTCCAGCTGCAAACTGTCATGTGACTGCAGAGAAAAGGCCTGATTTGCTGGAATTAGAAATCAACCTCATTCACTGTTTGAGGTTGTGACACACACAGATGGGAATGACACACACACACACCCCTTATACGAACAATGTCCCTCTAGATGTGAATGACTTCACAAGTGAAATGCTAAGGCACAAATAAACACTGTCTGTGCCAAACTCATGATGCAATGAGACGTTATCAGATAAACTAACAGTTACTGGAAAAGAAAGCGCTATGCCAAGAGAGGCAGCTGATTAATCTGACAAGAAACAACTGAAAAAGAGGAAATGGGGCTGATAAAGACAGGGCCGAAAAGATGTATACTGTAATAAAGAAGCAGACATTTAAAATACTCCAGCTGGGGCTCAATCTGGTACAATTCTAATAGTGAAAAGGCAACATTAAATAAAAATTCCATACAAAGAAAAACAGATTAAACCAAATTGTAGATCAGCCCATAATATGTATTAAATGAGGAAAATTTCACATGAATCTACAAACCTATAATGAATGTCTAGAGTCGCATGCCTCTTTTAGTATTCAACCTGCAGCCTCAGTAAAGTTTATCTGTGGGAACTTTATCTGTAGGTGACTTAGTTCCTCCATCTAAAAATAGGATGTTTCCTCCAACCAAAAAAGATTGCTCTTAATTTACTGACCCTCAGGCCATCCAAATGTAAGTGAGTTTTTCTTCACTAGAATATAAAAATGCCCCTCAAAATAAAATAAATAAATAAATAAAGATTACAGTCTACACAAAAAGCATATCACTGGCTCCTGTGGCACATTAGTCTTTTGAATCAAAAAGATCCGTCTGCTCTACAAAATCCACATTATAAACAAAACTATTACCTGTTTATGCACTGTCTGGTCACTTTACTGTCAAAGATATCAATGATTCATCCGGAGCTTTATTAATTAGGAATTTATTTATTTATTTACTTTAGGTTTTTTTTACTCGCAAAGTGCCAGTATCCATTGACTTTATGAACAGTTTCAGCAAAAAATCTTGTTTGTTGTACTTGAATGGCCAGAGAGTAAAATATCTACAAATGTTTTGTTTTTGGGTGAACCTTTGCTTTAAAATAATATAAACATGATAAGAAGTATTACAATAAAAAACAGATTTATTATTATTATCATTAATAATAATAATAATAATAATAATAACAATAATAATAATAATAATAATAATAATAATAATAATTATTATTATTATTATTATTATTATTATTATTATTATTATTATTATTAT
>CAIGQQ010032765.1:8883192-8894660 GCA_903798035.1 Danio albolineatus
ATTATTATTATTATTATTATTATTATTATTATTATTATTATTATTATAACAACAACAACAACAACAACAACAATAATAATAATAATAAAAATCTACTGGGATCTATTAATATTGTTGTGGACAATGGGGGTTCTGGTGCCAGTCACGGTGCCATTCTGGAACTATTCTGTACTGTATATTTCCAATTTAATTCAGTTCAATTCAATTCATCTTTATTTCTATAGCGCTTTTACAATGTAGATTATGTCAAAGCAACTTCACATGGAAGATTATAGTAAATTGAAACTGTGTCAGTCCAGTTTTCAGAGTTGAAGTTCAGTTTATTTCAGTTCAGTGTGGTTTAATTTTCACTGCTGAAAACACTGAAGAGCAAATACATCAATGAAGTGCTCTACAAGTCCCGAACCATGCATCCATTCATTCAAACAGTAAGACAATGTCAAACCAGAGAAATTTACTTGGAAAATTACCAAAATCTGCTGGGTCAGCGTAGAATAATGTACACACCATCAGGTTTAGCTTTCAAAACAACAACAACAGCAGCTTAATCTGACTTACAAGCCAATGTTTTATAGCTATAGAACTTGTAGTATCACATGAGTCATGATCAACAATAGTAAACAGGGTTTCCTATGATAGTTTACAAACTGGCCAATGTATTAGAAGAGTCTATTACTAATTTTTAAGGCTTAGTTCCTTTTCACCCACCCTATTGTAGTCAAAGGATAACAGTGTAAAGAAGAAGTAAAACAGGAAAATGTGCATGAAACCAATCTAAACACGCCTGGGAGGATTAAATCAACCTCATATATAAACACTTGAAATCTCACACACTATGAAAAATAACAATGAACACACTTACTTTGATATAGTTGACGAACGGTGAGCTCAGGGCAGAGTCTCGATAACTCAGATGATCCTTAAGAGATTCAGAAGAACTTCTGTCTCCTACGGAATACATAAATTTGGGTGCAATTACACACAATCTGTAAATTGACAACCACAAACCATAGCAGATCACATGGCATGATCAATTAAATGTCCTTCTCCTATAAATGTGGTGTTTAAAGGGAAAACTCCAACAAATGCATGTAAGTCTAGATGCAAAAAAACCTGTCAATGCCTTTTCAGCACTATTTTTTGACAGCATGTCTAATCAATCCTGACACCAATTTAATTAAATAAATCCTGATACAAAACCCTCCATTAATATATTATTCAGTCCGTTTAAATATGCCAGAATATTCCCTATAGCATCAGTCAATATTTAAATGAAAAGTATATCTTAATAAATGAGCTAGTACATTTTAATACATGTGTTTCTAAACTTTGCTCATTTAATGCACATCAAAACACTGATCTATTTCAATGACAAAAACTCTGTATCATTTATGAGCATTTTTCTCATGGGCACCAATAAATATAATGACCCAAAAGGTCAAAAATTACTGCTATTATTATACTTTTAGGGCATAGTACTATACCTGTCAAGCATATACTTCCACAATGTAGTGAATACCCGGACCACACACACACACACACACACACACACACACACACACATTTTCTTTCTTCCTGCAGTGTTCTCAGTTTTCATCTCTTCCTCTATTAATTCTCCTTATGTGCTGACACTTACTTCCCAGCCAGTATCCACACTTCCTGTGAGGGACCCTCCCCTTTACTTAACCTGGGCTTCTCACTCACTCGCACACACATGTCTATATTATCACTGTGATGTTGTGTCAGCCCAGTAAGAGGATGTTTTCTTTACAGGCTTATCCTGTGTAACACATGAGGGTGTGTGTGTGTTTGTGTGAGCAGCACCTGTCAAGCCGCTGATGTGTTCACTAGAGTCGTCTTTACTCAAGCCCTCCTCTTCTGTGATGTTGGTCATGGGCACATTCAAGCTAAGACTGTCTTCATCAGATGGCTGGAATGCAGAAACACAACGTCTAAAACGACAAGAACTAAAAATAACCACTGTTTAAAAAGTGTAAATATTTGAAAATAAATTATGTAAGCGATAAAGTATGAGCGAAGCAGAGGGCTATTATGATAACAGATGTCTGGTATACTTTATCACAATCATAATATGGCTACTTGTCACAAAATATAAAAATCTGACAAAAAAACAAAAACAAAACATTGCTCTGAGGCATAAAGAGTTTATTATTTCTTTAAGGCACAGCTGACAGAAATGGCTAAAGGAGGCATACACTAACCTATGTTTTATTCAGTCACAAGTTGGCGTCAAAAACGGCAACATGACAGACACGCATATAAATCTGGATGCGAACGTATTCACTGATACACAAGATGTTTCGATGTACCCTGATGAGTCTGTGTTTTTAGTTTCAGAGGTTGATATCTGGAAATAACTAACCCTGGAATGTCTAATTCTTTCATTTTTTACTAATATTTTCACAATAACTTCTGTAACTATGTCGTACTATTGATGCTAGTTGATGCAGTCATTTTACTGAGGACTTACTGAAAGTGTAAATCTTTGTACTTTTTTACTTTACTTTGTAAATCTTGAGCAAATTAGTTTGAAATATGCTTCCTCTGAACATTCATTTTCAATGAATCAATACTCGAAAATATGTAATTACTTTTGTTATAATATATTTTTTTAAAAGGACATTTATTGTCACTTGTAACAGTCATGAAACAATTATAATTGTAGGTTAAATCTGTTGTTTATACTGTTTACAATTAATAATTGAATGAGTTATCAAGTATTTAAATAAAAAGGAAAGGCAGAATAGCTACAAACAATTAAACAAACAAACAAAAAAGAAATAATACTGATTTGCTCCTTTTATATTCTAATTAAGCAGTGTATATTGCGAGATTCAACTCATGAATTCAGAAATAAATCAACTATTTCCAAAATTCCTTTAGACATGTTTTACTTAGGTCTAGATGATATATATAACTGACATAAATTATTTTTTGCTTATGAGTTTCCAGTCTTGTTGCCTGTTATTGGTTTTTGCAGCTTATGTCAAACTTGTGATAATACAGCCTGATCTCACGAGAAAATGTAAGTATTTTTCGTTTTGGCAGTTTAGTGGCTAATTCGTACGAATTCGTATGAGTTCAGTCGTACGAAAATGTACGATTTAAAAAAGGAGGCGTGGCACCCAACCCCACCCCTAAACACAACCGTCATTGGTTGATGAGCAAATCGTACTGAATTGTACGAATTACATTGTATGAATTCATACGAATTAGCCACTCTTTAAAAAGTTACGAATTGCCCGTGAGATAATACAGTAAATTGTGATCAGTATATTGATATTGTGCTTCACCAATTATCGCAAATAAGATTTTATTTTAATCAATTAGTTAAAAATCAACCAAAACATTCTACCAGACTGTAGTGTTAATATTCATTCATTCATTCAATTTCTTGTCAGCTTAGTCCCTTTATTAATCCGGGGTCGCCACAGCGGAATGAACCGCCAACTTATCCAGCATATTTTTTACGCAGCGGATGCCCTTCCAGCCGCAACCCATCTCTGGGAAACATCCATACACACACATTCACACTCATACAGTACGGACAATTTTAGCCTACCCAATTCACCTATACCACATGTCTTTGGACTTGTGGGGGAAACCGGAGCACCCGGAGAAACCCACGCAACCACGGGGAGAACACGCAAACTCCACACAGAAATGCCAACTGACCCAGCCCGGGCTCGAACCAGCGACCTTCTTGCTGTGAGGCGAACGTGCTACTCACTACGCCACTGTGGCGCCCAGTGTTAATATTAATATTGTTTATTATTATTATTATTATTATTATTAATATTATTATTATTATTATTAGTAGTAGTAGTAGTAGTAGTAGTAGTAGTAGTATAAGTATACTTAAATAAATATGTAATTATCATCATCTCAGCTATTAAACAATATATTTCTAGCATCAAATAGCCTATATAATCACACAGTAAAAAAAATAATGTTTTGCATTGTGCAACACACCACACTGAAGCTAATGTTTAAAGCATAAAAGTTAATGTTTAACATACAGATATTTTGAGCGGGATTTTGAACCAGTGTGATTTCACTATGGGTGGGGCTACACTACAGAGAAACCAATCACAGATGCACTGTCCTGTCCTGACATCTGGACAACGAATTACAAATACAACTGCCGTGTCAGTGATACTGTGCAAGCTATATGACATCAGCAAGATACCGGCTATCAAACCTTTGTCCATAAAACCATTTGTCCATAAGATCTTAACATACGTTTCTTTTAATTAATGGCAGCCCAGTCACAGCCACATGCCTTTAATAGTGTTAACAATAAAATTTATGCGTACTGATGAAAAACTGTACTGCAGATTTAAAAGCAATGCATATAAATAGTCGTGAAAACATGCCAAGAACATAGACAAATGGTTGAGATCTTCTCTTAAAAAAAACACACACACTGACCTCTGTAGCAGAAAGTCGTTTGTCTCCATTGTCACTGCCTACTCCAGAGTCACTGTCAAGTTTCTTGTGCTGATCGATGTCCTCAGTGCTGACACAGAAGGAAAATTAAAAGTTAACAAGGGTTGCAGAGGACAGACAGAAAGAGAAGAGCAGCCTATGTCTTTCAGTCCCTTTCTTTCTCTCTCTCTTTCCATCAAGAGTGACCCCCTGCAGTCTATTAAAAGAATTCTCCTGGGATAAGGATGATAATGACAGCCAACACACATACACACATGACCTGAATTTCTTTCTTTTTCTTTTTTCTTTTATATCCTCACTGAATTCTACATTCGGATCTTTTTATATACACATCCAGTGATGCGCTGTAATCGTAGTCTTTCTATTACAATTGAAAAGATAAATAGAATATACACAGGGATTTTTTTAACTATAGATTGTTTTTCAATAAATAAAACCCTTTTAAAAAACATTTACATTTTTAGCAGTTTTTTTTTTATAAATTGAATTGAACACAAAGTTTTTTTTATAAAATGGAAACTTACAGGGATCAAACAGAGATGTACTATCAACAATTTACAGTTTAAGCACTTTTATACTTATTTTCATTTCACCAAAAATAACCAAACTATATTATAGAAATTACTTCTATTGAAACTTCTAGAAAAACTACTCTTCCTCAACAGTTTTGTAATGTTTTCCAGTGCAAATGTGCTAAAATTGTTATTTGCAAAGCAAAATTGTGTCTTTTTTCTGTAACAATTAGCGAAATTAAGTTTATTTATAAACTAATTTCGAGTTGATCACGTGCAGATGATTTTTCGCAGCTAGTCCCGCATTATCCAATTTATGATTCACCAATCAGATGAGTCCTAAGCCACTATATATACCCTAAGTTCCATGTCACAGCCATCTTCATTTTGAAGAATCCCCCCTTCCACCCCTACTCCTCCTCCTTTCCTAGATGGGTTAGTGGTTAGCACTGTTGCCTCACAGCAAGAACATCACTGGTTCTAGTCCTACCAAGCCAGCTGACGTTTCTGTGTGGAGTTTACATGTTCTCCCCGTGCTCACGTGGGTTTCCCCCGGGTCCCCGGTTTCCTCCCACCGTCCAAAAACATGCAACTTAAGTTAATTGACTAATACAAATCGGCACCATAGACATGCTCCTAGTAAGTAGTTATCTTTTCATAGCGATCACTATCTGTTCATTAGCTACCCACAGGGGAGTTCTCGAGATCTATCTGAGCTCAAACTCTCCTCTTGCCCTGGGCTCGAGGATCTTATGAGCTCAGGGCTCTCTTCCGGGACAGCATGTCAAACAAGCTTTATAATCAATCATCAGCTAAGTGTGAACTCTTGAAATAAGTTAATAATAAAATTAAATCTAAAAAATGTTGGAAACAGTAGCCATTGACTACCAGTGATGTAAAAGAACAAATTACAACAACTACTCAAATTACTGTAATTGAGTAGTTTTTCTGAGGAATTGTAATTTACTAAGTATTTTTTTAAAAAGTGTGTATCGGTACTTTTACTTCTCTTTTTTCCTTCAAACTTCAGTCACTACTTTATTTTTTCTTGTCTATGGGGATTGGCGGAGTAGAAAATCAGTCCTGTGATTCCGGTCGGTCCAATCATATCGCACACAGACAGTAAATCGCATCATACTGAACAACCTCAAGACATAGGCACTTTGTAAATGCAGCAAACCGCTTGGAAACATTAAAAGTGTCCACAAAATCTTAAAATGTCACTCATGAGAAGATGGCAGATGTTTACTGCACTGAAATCACCAAATAGTCTTAAACAATCACTAAACGCACTACAGAATGTTACGTTTACACACACACATAGAAATTAATAATATTAGCGTAATACCTAATATTCACTACTCTTGATTACTTTTAACAGGGCTACTTTTCACTCTTAGTTTGAGTAACAATTACAACAGATACTTTTACTCTACTTGCACTATATTTTGGGGCAAGTAATGGTACTTTTACTTCACTATGATTTTTCATCTTTCCACAACTGTTGACTACCACAGTGTTTTTTTTTCTTCCATGGATGGCTACCGGTTTTCAACATATCTTCTTTTGGAACGGTTTGGTGCCAAGTAAACAGTGAAAAGTAATTTTAATTACCCATTGACAAGTTCTGCAGTTTTAAGCATAAAAATCGCTCAAATTTGTTTTGTTTCTGAAAAAAGTCTTTTATTTTGTGATTTGTACTGACCTCCCATTGCTGGGTCGTGTCAAGCTGAGGCGGTCAGTGACAGGAAGGTACAGGGCATCAGCCATCTTGTCACTCCGGCACGCCTCCATGGCGAGGTATTTAAATATATGAATCTTGCCCTTCATACAGATCTGAAAGCAGCAAAAATAATGCCAGAAGCAATTGTGGGAGAGAACTTCGGAATAAAACATATTAGTGTGTGTGTGAGTGTGTATTACTGTACCTGTGCAGGAGGACTCTGAAGTGGATTGTTCTCCAGCAGTAGTGATTGGAGCTGGGTCATTTTCCGATAGCAGACAGGAATAGTAGAAACTTTATTACAGCAGAAATCAAACTTGACCAGAGGTAGATCTGCCAAATCTAAAACACACAAACACAAACTTACTAAACCACATTGAACTGAACCCATTTCAAAACAGAAGGGGCTGTCAAAAGTTTAAAACAGGAGGGAAACAGGAAACATCTGCAAACATCAGCTAATGAAATGCAAAAAGTAGACAGTGTTTAAAAAGTTGATACAGAAAAGATGGTATTGTTTTAACTTCTAGAAAAACTTTTCTTGGCACTACGGTGGCATAGTGAGTAGCACATTCGCCTCACAGCAAGAAGGTCGCTGGTTCGAGCCTCGGCTGGGTCAGTTGGCATTTCTGTGTGGAGTTTGCGTTTGCATGTTCTCCCCGTGTTCGCATGGGTTTCCTCCGGGTGCTCCGATTTCCCCCACAAGTCCAAAGATATGCGGTACAGGTAAATTGGGTAAGCTAAATTTTCCGTAGTGTATGTGTGTGAATGAGAATGTATGGATGTTTCCCAGAGATGGGTTGTGGCTGGAAGGACATCCGCTGCATAAAAACATATGCTGGATAAGTTGGCGGATCATTCCGTTGCGGCGACCCCGTATTAATAAAGGGACTAAGCCGACAAGAAAATGAATGAATGAAAAACTGTTCTTCCTTTTTGTCTTGTTTTCCAGTGCAAATGTGTTAAGACTGTTAAGATACATTTACTTGCAAAGCAAAATTGTGTCTTTTTTCTGTAACAATGATCAAAATTAAATGAGTCAATAATAAAAATTACAGTGGGCCACTGGCCTTCAAAAACCCAAAGGTATAGTTCACCCAAAAACGAAACGCCTTCCATCACACCCTCCAGTTATTCTTAACCAGTTTCATTATTCTATTGAACACAAAACAAGATGTACTAAAAAGTTTTGAAAACGGTAGCCATTGACTACCAGTGATGTAAAGTACCAAATTACAACAACCACTCACTGTAATTGACTAGTTTTCCTGAGGAATTGTAATTTACGAAATAATTTTAAAAAAGTGTACTTTTACTTTCCTTTGAGTACATTTTTAGTGCTGTATCGTACTTTTACTTCACTATTTTCCTTCAAACTGCAGTAACTATTACTGTATTTATTCTTGTCTAAGGGGATTGGCTAGATAAAAAAATCAGTCCTGTGATTCCGGTGCAATCAAATCACACACAGAAAGTATAAACTATAAAAAAACACCAGATGCATAAAATATTACATTTCTTTTTTTTTCTTCTTCAAAGCAAGAACTTAAAAGCAAGAAAATGTACTAAAAGAATGATCTCAATTCTAAATATAAACTTAAGAGCAAACAAAGTTGAATTAGCAACACTTCAAAAAAAAAAAGTTGTAGCAATCTACTTCCATTTATATCGGGAATAAAACAGATTAAGGCTTAAATTCTTCTAAACACAATAATATTTAAATTGCTTTTACAGTATTTTCTGATTACACAAATACACACACAAAAATATTATTCACTAGTCCTGGGAACTAAAAGACTGAATCGCTGAATCAAATGAGCAGATTTCTCAAGCAATCTTGATTAAAGCATTACCTTCATGAGGTCATTTTGGCACAATATGCTGCCAGCATAATTTAGCTGAAGAGTTGAGCTGCAAAATCTCAGTCACAGATCTTTTATTGCCAAGGTAAGCTGTTGATGTAACTTCATCCACATGTTTCAGACAATGCTTGGCTCGCACACTTATTTTAGCACTTACATATTTCACGACCCTAAACATATTCTTGCTGATATTTAAAGAAGCACACTCACAACTTTCCTCAGAACAACTTATCATAATATATTTTAATAGAAATTATGTGTTAATGTAAGTTTATATATGTTTACGTAAGTACGGGACGGATGGTTTTATCTGGCTTTGTTACAATCTGCAGTTAATCTGTTGTTCCAAAATACAACTGACACAGTTGAAGCAGTCTGGCCAGTTTGATACAATACTTTTTAGCATTAGATATCAAGTATTTTAAATCCCCAATGTCCTTCTTAAGACACTCACTGAGTGGCATAACAGAAAGAAATCTGTGAAAAATAACAATTAAAGGGTTATTAATAATTAAAGGGGTAGCCCATCATGAGTGTGATCAATTAATCATCAATAATACATATTAAAATTCCAGAAGGCTTCACTAAGCCTAAAAGTAGTTAGAATTACGGTTGCCCAATCGATATCATGATGTGTGCATCTGCAATAGTCCCATTGCAGAATCTAAAATGCTAAATTGGGATTATAGTTGATCATGACCTACCCTTCAGAACAGTGCGGAGTCATTTCAAAGTTTAACTGTAATAGAGTGAACGTTTTTTATTTGCGGGAGCACTTTTAGCTTAGCTTAGCTTAGCATAAATCACTGAATTGGATTGGACAATTAGCATCTTGTTCAAAAAAAAAAAGTCAGTGCTAATAGCCTAGTGGTCGACACATAGCACCAAGGTGCTCGTGGCGACCCGAGTTCGATTCCCGGCTCGACGTCCTTTGCCGGTCCTTCTCCTATCTCTGCTCCCCACACTTTCCTGTCTGTCAATCTCCACTGTCCTATCAATAAAGGTGAAAACCCCTAAAAAATTATTATATATAAAAACAAAAAAAAAAAATATATATATATATATATATATATATATATATATATATATATATATATATTTTTTTTTTTTTTTTTAATAAGTTTCCTATTTAAATCTTAACTATTCTGTAGTTGCATCGTGTTTTATGACTGAGAAAATAAAAAGTTGTGATTTTTAGGTCAGGATGGCTAGGAACTATAATTTTATTCTGGCGTGATAATAAAGGAAATTTGCTACAATGACATAACTGCAGCAGACCCAATGATATTATGCAGCATCTGAAAATAGTCTGAAATCGCCTCACAAAAATAGCTTGAAAATTTTCCAGCTAGGTAACATTGCTGCGTATATCACAGCTCTGATCCGATTCAATGATTGATGCTAAGCTAAGCTAAAAGTGCTCCCACCTGACCATGATTCGACTGAATGGATTAAAAATGGTAAAACTGTTTAACTCATGTTAGGTGTAAAATGAGTTGTAATATTGTCATAAAAAGTTGAGTGTTCTTTTAAAAGTGCATAATAGTAGAAAGATCTAATGTGACATACCTGTCGATTTTTTAATGTTTACAATTTTATATGAACATATCGATGGGTCAAAATTCTGGTCAAATAAACTTTCAATGGAGAAACAAAAATACTTTCACTTTTATTTAGAAAATGAACAGAAATCTCTACGATGGCACACGGTTGATTTTGAGTGAACCACCCCTCTCTTTAACTCATGACACCAAGTTTTTAGAGGCTGGTGTGAAGTAGAGGTCAAACAAGGGCCAGATTTCCTGTATCAGTGAAGCCACCGGAGGACGTTTTGTATGGGTAATGTGAAGAGTAGTGAAGTTACAGTATCAGAGAAGCAGAGATAAGGAGGGTGTAGGAGGAATACAAAATCTTCAAACAGACTCACCCTCTGGTAGGACACAGAGAAGGTTGCGGTGCACATTGAGTTCCCTCAATGATTTGAGCTGGACAATTTGGCGAGGAAGAGCTGTGATTTCATTGCAGCTGACATCCTGATGGGGGAAACATTGAAAAAGAGTTCAGAGTTGCATGTTTACCTTTTTTTTCAAAAACAAACTTTTCATTACACTCTCAATGGGTGCTTGTTGTACAGTATATGAGGGGCCACTTTTGTACTCATTTACTGAAAATAGAAGAAATATTCAATATGAGCAGACACGAAGCAGATTGAACATGAGCAAAGTGAAGTTGAGAATTAAAGAGCCAATATGGTAATATAATAATAAAACACAGAGTATGCCTCACTAACATTTCATATATGGGGACATCAGAGGTACAGTTTTAACACACACACACGCATGCACAAACACTTACCAGCTCCATGAGACTGGTGAGCTGGCCAATGCTTTCTGGAAGTGCGTTGAGTTTGTTATTGCTGGCATTGAGCACTCGCAGAGGAAGACCACACACACATGCTGGCAGGACTGACAGCTGGTTCCGGCTGCAGAAACAATGATGGAAAAAATAAAACATGTTATAGCTTTGTTCTGTTACTCCTACTCCTCAAGAAGGATTCATCTGAACAACCTCTTTGCAATTTGTTAATCGCAGCATTTATTGATTGATTTAATGAGTGAGTGAACATTTTAGAAACTGTTTTAGTATTGCCTTAAAGGCATTAAATATTTTTTGTAAAAGAATCTGGAGGATCAAGCCTAAATATTGAACTGAATATGATTTTCTGATTGCAGCTTATAAACTATAAATTAGATTTTTAATGAAACTGGAAGCCTTTTTTTTAAATACATTTGCTTTTACATGTGAGCTTCTGAGTGAGAAAACAAAACCTTTAACTTTATTTTATTTTATTTTATGTGTGTGTGTGTGTGTGTGTGTGTGTGTGTGTGTGTGTGTGTGTGT
>CAIGQQ010032765.1:8894670-8908471 GCA_903798035.1 Danio albolineatus
GTGTGTGTGTGTGTGTGTGTGTGTGTGTGTGTGTGTGTGTGTGTGTTGTAACCACATTGATCTTTTAATTAAACTTCTTTCTTTCAGCCATTTCTTAATTCACATGACTTATGTTACAACAATGTAAATTTAACTTACATTAAGTATTAATTTATTAATACTTACATGCAAGTATTTTCATTACACACACACACACACACACACACCCACACACACACACATATATATATGAGGTCAAAATGATTAGCCCTCCAATTAATTATTTTCTTTTTCAAATATTAAATATGCTAGGATGAAATGTTAATATATATAGCCCTTCAAGGAAAATTCTGCACTTTTGCAAATTTTTCCCAATATTCTAACATTACAATATTGTTTAATATTCAATAAATGTACGCTAATATTTTCATTTAACAAACCAAACAAATGTTAACCACAGTAATTTCAATAATATTTTTTTCTTCTGGAGAAAGTCTTATTTCTGTTAGTTTGGCTGAAATAAAAGCCCTTTTTAATAAAATTAAAAAATTAAAACAAATAATATGGCCAATAATATTGGCAATTATTATTATGTCTACATAGCAAACCAATGCTATCCTGTAATTTGCCTAATACTCCTAACTTGTCAAATTAACCTTGTGAAGCCTTTAAACTGCACTTTAAGCTAAATACTAGTATCTTGCTAGACAAGTAGAAAAATAGTATGCAGTCAACATGGCAAAGAAAAAAAGAAAACGGTTAACAAAACTACACTGTAAAAAATGCTGGATTCCACACAATCAATTTGAGTTGAAACAACATGAAGGAAATAAGTTAACTAAACTCAACAATTGTGTTATTTCAGTGCATTTTAGGTAGTTTGAAAAAAAAATGTGTTGAATAAATAATCTCTTCATTAAGCAACACTTGTGAAATATTTTAACTACAATTTCATACATATATTTACTGTATTATTGTCATAATAAGTTGAACCTTATGTGCACTAGTAACTTTCTATGTGCCTTAACCTTCCTGTAACACTTCATCATTTGCCTGTATAATATTAAACAGGAAAAAGATTGACTTTACGGAATTGTTCATGGGTTCATGAAAATGTTGTAGCAACACAAACTTTGCCTATTATGACTGGAGGATGACAGACAAACATTGTTCCACTGTGTTTGTCTAGGTACTGTATGTGTGTGTGTGTGTGTGTGTGTGTGTGTGTGTGTGTGCACTTGCATGTGCGTGTGTGTTAAAAGAGAGACCAGAGGAAAAAATACATAGATCTTTGAGTCCATTTACACTATCTTCCACCCATAATTTAAGCTTGATTTTCAATCTCCAGTTCACTCTTCTGAAGCGTTAAAAAGCTTAGTGCTCCATTAACTTCTTACAAAGCAAATTCCACTGCTAATTAACTCTGCAGGAGTTTTGGCTGGAGAGAGAGAAAAAACCCAAACAGATTGCAAATACATTTGACAGTGTGTGGCTGTATTTACATTTAATTGATGTGAAGAGAAGCAGGGAGAACAACCACACAAAAGAGGGGAAAAAAAGGTTTCTAGAGGTTTCACTTCACTGGTATGCCTCGCTTTTTGCTTAATTTTACATATTTTACTTCTAATTTACTTAATATACAGTAATAAATTATTGAAATAAGTTTGGAAAGGAATGCTAGCATACTAATTACAGTAAGATGTTTTTGAAAATGTTTTAAAAAATGTCTTATGCTCACCAATTTGATAAATGTATTTGATAAAAACGGCATTAAAAACAATAATGTGAAATATTGTTACACTTTAAATTAACTGCTATATATATTTTAATATGACATATTACTGTGATGACAAAGCTGAATATTCAGCACCATTCCTTTAATGTTCAGCGTCACATGGTCCTTTATAAAACATTATAATATGCAGATTCAGTGCTCAAGAAGCCCTTTTTTATTACTGATGTTAAAAACAACCATAAACAATGATGTTGCTGCATAATATTTTTGCTGAAACTGTTATTGACTATTATTAAATTAAATACGATGTAAATAAACTACTATTTATTTCAGGACTATATTGCATTTAAAAACACAGATCATCAGAATTATTATAGATGTCTTCACTATCCCTTTAAATCTAATAAATATTTATTTAATTTCCACCAGCTCGTTGCCTTAGAATTATAAGGTTCTTCCTGTGTTTGAAATGATTTGAGATATTGAGCTTCAAAGCTTATGCATTACATTCAACAAACAACATGCGTGTGACAGTTCTCTTTCATACATTAACATTTCATTACATCCAAAATAAAAGTTTGTAATTACATATGTGGTGTGTATATTTACATATAAATACATTAATACTGTACTTGAAATATACAAACATGTTTATAAATGTTATCTTGGATGTAGCTACAATGTAAAAGCAATGTATTTACAATGTAACGACATAGTAATTACAATGTAACAACACAATAATTGCAAACAAGATATTTTTTTTGTAATTACATGTGTACTGTGTATATTTACGCATACAACTATAAACAACCAAATACTACACATGCAATACACAAAGAAACAGTTGCATTATTAAATATTACCTTAGATGTAACTACAACTTAATTATAATGTAATGACATACATAATAAACAAACAAATAAATAATAAACAAATATAAATAAACAAATACTGTACATGCAACATAGAAATAAATATTTACATTTATAAATATTATCTTGGATGTAACTGCAATGTAATTACAACGTAATGACATTGTAATTGCAATGTAACGACATGGTAATTCCGTCAAGCTAAAAGTTGGTAATTACATCAGATGTGTACTGTTTATGTATGTAACTATAATACACAAATACAAATGTACATGAATTATACAAAACACGTTTACAATACTATCATAGATGTCATTACAATGTTACAACAATGTAATTACAATGTTATAACAATGTAATTACAATGTTATAACAATGTAATTACAATGTTATAACAATGTAACTACAATGGTATAACAATGTAACTACAATGCTATACCAACGTAATTACAATGCTATACCAACGTAATTACAATGCTATACCAATGTAATTACAATGTTACTACATAGTAGTTATAATGTAATGACATAATTATATCTAAAATAAAAGTTTGTAATTGCATATATACTGCGTATATTTACGTGTAATTACACAAATACTGTACATGAAATATACAAACATTTGAGTTTATAAATGTTATCTTGGATGTATTTACAATGTTTTAACAATGTAAATACATGTGTACTGTGTATATTTACGTATACAACTATAAATAACCAAATACTGTAAATGAAATATACAAAGAAACATTTTTTTAATTAATAAATATTATTTTGGATATAACTGAAGTAATTACAATGTAATGACATAGTATTTACAATGTAACAACACAGTAGTTGCACACAAGACAAACATTTGTAATTACATGTGTACTG
Source organism: Danio albolineatus (assembly GCA_903798035.1). Taxonomy (NCBI): domain Eukaryota; kingdom Metazoa; phylum Chordata; class Actinopteri; order Cypriniformes; family Danionidae; genus Danio; species Danio albolineatus. The sequence goes on from CAIGQQ010032765.1 coordinate 8,898,133, forward strand.
TGTATTTTTACGTATGCAACTATAAATAAACAAATACTGTACATGCAACATAGAAAGAAATATTTACATTTATAAATATTATCTTGGATGTAACTGCAATGTAATTACAATGTAATGACATAGTAATTGCAATGTAACGACATGGTAATTCCGTCAAGATAAAAGTTGGTAATTACATCAGATGTGTATTGTTTATGTAACTATAATACACAAATACTCTACATGAATTATACAAAACACATTTACAATACTATCATAGATGCAATTACAATGTTATAACAATGTATTTACAATGCTATAACAATGTAATTACAATGTTACTACATAGTAACTACTGTAATGACAATTACATCTAAAATAAAAGTTTGTAATTACATATATACTGCTTATATTTATGAATAATTACACAAATACTGTACATGAAATATACAAAAAAATCATTTGAGTTTATAAATGTTATCTTGGATGTAATTACAATGTTTTAACAAAGTAAATACATGAGTACTGTGTATATATACATATACAACTATAAATAACCAAATACTGTAAATGCAATATACAAAGAAACATTTTCTATTAATAAATATTATTTTGGATATAACTACAAAGTGATTACAATGTAACGACACAGTAATTGCACACAAGATAAAAGTTTGTAATTAAATATTATACTTCAAATGTGTAAAAATGTAATTTCAATGTCATCACATTCAAAATAAAAGTTTGTAATTACATATTGTCGCCTTAGAATTACAATTAAAATTCTAGCTGCATTCCAAAAAATTTTGAGATATTGAGCTTCAAAGTTTATGCATTCCATAGAACAAACAATATGCGTGCAACAGTTTTGTTTCATACATTAACATGACTGACACCCTAAATGTACTCTAAATGTAAATTATTAAAATTCTCTTAAATTTGCTAATTGGGGTGAAACAAACAGGACACATACAGAGAGAACCTTCTAATTTTTCTAAATCTTTCTAATTTTCCGCTTGCAATTATAAGGTTCTATCTGGCAGATCTTTAACTGAAGCATTACTTTAAGAAGACAACCAGCCAACTTATTTATTAAATTAAATTAAATTAAATTAAATTAAATTAAATTAAATTAAATTAAATTAAATTAAATTAAATTAAATTAAATTAAAATTAAAATTTAATTTAATTTAAAATTGGTGTTGTAACAATACGTTGATGTTTGGGAAAGTTTTTTTTGCTTTCAATAACATTTAATTAATGTTTTATGATGAATTTTTTTTTGTTCAAGCATACAAGGCTGTGCTAAATATTTTGTCTAGTGCAGCTGTTAATTTTATGTAATTAATATGAATTATATACTTTATATTAATTTTTGAATTATATTGATTGAATTATATGTCACATCAACTAAAATATTTGTCCTTCGAGGCTAAATATCCCATTTAAAAGCTTTAAAAAGACACAGACAATGAGCAAATGAGTTTAATAAACACTAAAAAATATTTCACTGACTATATATACACACACACAAAAATTGTTATTTTTAATAACCTTTTTCTTTTTCAACAATGTAAAATACAACATTTCATCTCAACGTCACAAAAGCTTCTAAATCCTCACACTTACACACTTTTTCAGTTTCAGGTTTCTTCTCAATTTTATGTGGTGCTGCATTATTTAGTCGACTCTGATTTTGTGTTTCTTTCTGGGCTTTCCCGCGGTCAATGAAGCAATCTGGCGAAATGACAAGGAAAGCTGATCCTGATTGCCCTCGTGCATGTTTTTAAAATGCTGATTGGCTCACAGAAAGACCCTTTTAAAGCCAAGCTAGAGTTTGACTTTGAAGATAAAACCTTTTTTTTTAAAAAAAGTCTTAAAATGTAAACAACTTATAAAAACAAAAAAACATCCCATAATGTAAATAACTTGTCTTTTAATAAAAATATGTGAATAACTCAATTTTGACAAACATCAGAAAGAACCTTTTAATTCTAATGTGACGAGCTGTTCTATGATATTTAATATTAATATTTAATATTATATGCTACAATGCTGTCTCTCATTTATTTACTTACTTATTGCTTGCTCTCTCACTCTATGTTTAATCAGGTAAGCTGTGATCAAATCTTGTTAGTCAGCATTTTTTATTTAACTTGTAAAAAAAGTTTGAAGTCTAATAATATTATTAATAATCAAAATAAGATTAATATTAGGACTAATAACAATAAAGAGTGAAGAGGGAGATCTTATTTCATTTACCAACCTGAAATTTCCTGCATAAGGTAAAATTCATCACATTGCATTGACTTTCCCCCAGTATCATTATTATACTGTACTGCGCACTGTACAATACCATTATTATTCAGTTTCAAGTCTTTGCTTTATGCAGGTTAGAGCTGCTATAGTCCTGTCTAGCCGAGTTGGTGATGCTGGTCCACACACAGACACTCCCACATCCCAGCATACTACACTTGTCTCAGCATGCAAAACATGCTGCTGTCAACCAGCAATACACATGCCCTGTTTCCAACTCATATTAGCACAGTTTCACCATGATGTGTGCACTTGCATTTTTATGACCACTGTTCTGATTTCATTGAGACCCCTTCCTATTCCTACACTCACAGGACCACTAAGAGCATAAGCATGTTAACCTTTGTCTGACAAGTGAGCAGAAAAGCAATCTGGATATCAACTACCATTTGGAAACCATGTTTTGGTAGACTTTCTCACAAAACCTCTTCTCAGTGTTTGATCAGTAGGCAAAGAGTAGGAGGTCATCAACACCATGAAAGCAATTCAATCAGATTAATTATTACCAGCTCAAACTTGTCTCAGACCCTCCGCTAGTATTTAGCATAAAGATATATCTTAATACCAGAGCCGAACATAATTCATCTCTTTTTCAGTGTGTAAGCGCTTGTTCACCTGATGTTTAAGCAGGTGAGCGACTGAAGGCTGATGATGGTGTCAGGAATGCTTTTGATGCAGTTGTGATAAAGGTTCAGCGTTTCCAGGGAGACCAGATGACACACCTCTGATGGGACGTCAATCAAGCGATTCTTTGACAGATCTGAAAGGAAAAAGACAGTTAAGTTCAGTTTAGCCCTTTAAAACAAGAGTTTAAATAGTTTGTTGCAGTTATGTGCATAGGTTTGCATTACACTCAGTAACATTTGTTATTGTAGTACCGTAACTCAACACAAGAAGGCGCTTGCAGAGCTTACTGACATCAGTGAGGGGAATATTAGCAAAAACAATCATAAGTTTATGAAGGAGGGGATCCCAAGGTTAAGAAACCTTTTCTGAACAACTACAGCTTTGTTTTTGTGAATTGTGGGGACATTCCACATGTTTTCAAATGTTTTTATACAGTACAATCTGTATTTTCTTTTGTTCCACACCTAACAATGCCCCTTACAGGAAACTGCAGTTTTACTTTCTCATTCTGTATGATTTCGAAGCCTTTTGAATTATGGAAACATCAGCAATGCTCTCATAATTCACCATCTCCTTGTAACACTCATGTCATCATACACATTTGTGTCCTTATACGCCACACACACAGGCACACACACACTTCTGTTCATAAGCCATAATTGGTAGTGACCAAGCACAGTTAGTACTTCATGTGCCTAAAGTTGATGTCATTGTTTAGATGACGACATGATTTAACAAATGTGTGTGAGGATTTAACCACCAGATCATTTCATCAAAGTGATGCATGTTTTGCTGATATTTCAGGCAATGTTTTTTTAATGAAATAAATGAAAATGTGCAGCATTGTGAAAGTAGGGCTGAACTACTAGCTCTCTGTATGTATTATGTGTGTTTAATGGTACAAAAAATGACAGCTCCACCACTGACCTACACCACGCTGTCATTATACATTAGTGTTTCCATGAAAACCGTACACAAAGGCCTACGAGAGACTGTGGGAGTGCTAATAGTAGAGGACAGTTTAACAATCACACACACAGTGTTAAACAAGCCCTTCATGAACGAGGGACCCAAATACACTTCAGTGTAGATACAGTTAAATAAAGTTTACAAAAAAATGCAATTTACTGGGCTAAGATTTTAAAAAATGGATAAACAAACATTAATAGCTTACAAAAAGTTAACCCTATAAAGATAAAAGTTTAAACACACACTCGCACAAACAAACACCGTGTATTAAAATTTCAGCAATGAACCCATCTGAACCTTCTTGGCCAATACTCATAAGATAATTATCATTATTTGTGATAATGTGCGATGTTACCCATCTTTGAACAAGAAAGGAAAGAAGTACTTCACCTCATGAAAAAAAATACTTAATAGAATAAAATAATAAAAGAATATACTATTAGTAAATTTTAATACTAGTTAAATTGCAATTAAATGCTAATTAAATAATAATTTAAAATTAACCTTCACCATTTAAAAAATATTACACACATTTTACTAGAACAGTTATAAACAATATATAAATATTATAGGTTTTTAACAGTTAAAATTTAACAGGGGTCACCACAGCGGAATATAAAATCACTTAAAATTAAACATAATTTTTTTTTTAAAGATTTTACGATTCAATAATTTTTGTCCAATATACCAATAGACCATTACAAACTGAAAGATGAATACAGGTAGTATAATGTAAAACATAAAGGATGGATATATATTCCTTTTTGATCAAATAAAATAACAAAAATAACAACAACTATAACATTTGTTATTTTTATTATTATTAATATTATTATTATTATTTTTATAACAAAAATTATTAATTAAGTTAAAAATAAATGGCTTAAAGTAGGTACAAGATGATTAATTATCAACACCAGATATGCCCAGACAAATGAAAAAGGAATATAAAAAAAGCTGGCTAAACCAGGCTAAACCAACATTTATTACTTAAAAGATGTGGTATTTGGTAGGAATTTCATTTTCAGTATGGTTAAAACCCACAAAGCTCTTCACCTCAAAGCTCTTCATCTCAGAAACTGGAGCAAACATGGCAGATACTGTAACCTAAATGTGTCTACAGAGCAGCCGACAAAACAACTGATGTGCTGGAGGCAAACATTATGGCCAAAGGGCAACCAGTACTCATTAATGTTAAACAGAGTATTCATTTACTGTAAGGAAAACGTGATTGGACAATCTATAAAGCTGTTTGTGCCAGCAAAATCCTCGTCAGTGTCAGCTTAATGGAGAATATATAAAACACAGAGGGATGAACAATCATGCAAAGATTTTGGGCCTGTAGGTCAAATCTGCTACCAGCAGACAAGCCTATTAATCAAACAAACAACAAAATGAGGTTTGAAAAAGGATTTATACAGATTTTCTACAGTGTTAGTGTTATAACACCATTCTACTGAAAAACATTAGTCACCATGGGTGTAACGATACATATATATTCATATAGAAAATGTTAAGTATGCATGAGCAGTGAATAAATCTAATGTTGTTTTCAACACAGCATGTATCAAATGTTATTATGGAAGATCATTTTAAACCTCTAGTTTCCCTGACGATCAAATAAATTACATTTGCTTTCATCAAACTATGTAAAATTAGCTTAAATTACACAATTCTCGAGTCTTTTTTGGAGACAACTCAATTGTTTTATGTTCAGTCCACTTAAATTTGTAAAAACACTGGGGTTAACTTAATTCCTTCATGTTGCCCCAACACAAATCAATTGTGTAGAACCCAGCATTTCTTACAATGTAGTTTACATCAATATACCCTGATATTACATTGTAAAACTACAATGCAAAACAACTTAAAAAATGACTATTACAACAACTTCTATTACTATTACAATCTTTTTTGTATTGACTAGCAGTCATCTTACCCATAGTGAGATATGTTTGTTTAATGTTTTTCTTAACGTACAACTTCATTCCATCAGTAAACGTTACAAATTCACATAATGAATGAGTTCCAACACATACAGTAGATCCTCATCAATTACATGGAGCAGATCAAAATAAAAGAACAAAAAATAATACAACTGAATGTGTTTATATATATAAAAAAACACTGTTCAGTAAACTCATTTAATTAAACGTGGTTTGTTTGTTTGTTACTCTGCTTAAAACCTACAAAACAATGAATTTAAAAACTAAGGTAAGACCTTGTATAACATTACACCGCTTTTAAACACACATACACTCCAAGTATCTGAATCTCCACTCCACGTGGACAGAGTCAGAGAGACAGCAGACAAAACACAGACCCGGAAACACAGGAAAACATGCCTGCATGATGCGCTGCAGGACAGCCTGAAGAAGTGAAGGCTCCTATTGATCTTAATCATACAGATTTCACTCTCATCTCTGATTGGTCTCTTACTGAACCGACTCTCTCTCTGCCAAAGGTCTGGGATGAGGCCATTCATTCTGTTCAGAGAGCACAACGGGCATGAAGATGGCACAGATGGCATGGATTATAGCACTAACCCTCGGTATAAAGCTCTCTCACACACATACTCCTATGAAAACACCTCTTTCTCTAAGAGCATGGATATTGGTGTGTGTGTGTGTGTTTGTGTGTGTGTGTGGGGGGTGTGGGTGTGTGTTTATGTATGGTTTGAGAGTGGGGTGAGCAGTTGAGTGGGGGTTACTTAAGGATAATATGGTAGTAGACACATGAGAAGGAACAGGAGGGAAGAACAAAAAAAGAGGCTGAATGTGAGCTTGATGTCAACACATGGGCCATTCGGGGAGCACTGTGATGTAAGAGGATTCTGGGAAATGTGGGTCTGTACTGGAGGCCTGTACTCCAACAACACACCAATAAGGGTTAGTTACTTAAAATGAATGCACTAACATAACAGGGCTCAAAAAAAATAAAAGTATTGCGATTGTACAGTTACAAGTTAATTTGCCAATATACGTACTTCGCAATCAATGATTGCAAAGAAATGCGTTCTTGCCATTTTTGCAAAGTCTGTATGATTTTCAAAAACATGCACTTTGAAAACCATAATAACAATGTGTCATGTAAATGCCCCTAAACTAAATAAGGGGGAAAACATACACATATTTGGATTGAATAGCTAAGGACAACATTGAAAAGAAGCATTTATCAGCGATACAATATCTACATGATTGTAGCATTCTGCTACATGGACATATAGTAAAAGACGTGTGTCTAGCAGGATGTTATATACTAGATCAGTGGTTCTCAAACTGCACGTGTACCAGTAGTGGTACGCAGGCTTACTTCTAGTGGTACACGGAGGAATCGCTGAATAATTAAAGTTAAAAAATGAACACACTTTTAACCCTTTGATGCGTACGATAACACAGATTCGATCAGTGATTTTATTAGACTACACCTTTTACTTTATTTTCAATTTTCTAATGTTTGTTATGTATTTTTTCATTTGAAGCTATTTTCCTCCCTGTATTTGTAACGGTTGTTAAGGGTGTATCCTGTATTTTTATATCCCAATGTTGACAGGTATAGTTTAATCACTTGATTTTCTGACACAAAAAGCCTACTTTAATGCACAGTAAGTAGATCTCATTTCTAATTTCTCTGTTCAAACTACTTAGAATGTTTAAAGTGGCTGATAAATAATAATAACAATAATAATAATAATAAATATTCATAATATTAGGAATTGATCTGCGACATTTTTGAACTGTGCAGGCCTGTAGCTGCTTAATTACTATGGTACTGTATTTCAATACCGGTTATTATGGTGGTACTTGGAGAGACAATTTTTTTCTGAGGTGGTACTTGATGAAAAAAGTTTGAGGACCACTGTACTAAATGGTGCTATATACTAGATATAAGCATACAACAGTACATTATATATTTATATACATACACTACAGGTCAAAAGGCTGCATGTATTTCATCAAAAATTATTATTAATGAATTATTATTATTATTAATATTATTATTATTATTATTATTATTAAATGTAAAAGTAAAAAAAGCAATATTGACTGGAGTAATAATTTTATTTGAAACTACATACAATAAGAAAAAAGTTATTTAAAATTGTAATAAATATTTAACAATTTAACGATTTTTGAACATTTCATAAATTCCACCTTGATGAACAGAATCATTTTCTTAAATTTTTTTTTTTTAAACTGACGGCAAACTTTTGACCAGTAGTGTATATACACTCAAAAAAGCATAAGCATATTTTTAGCATATTTCATTTTTAAGCATATATACAGTTGATTGAGACTGATCTCAGAACTCATTTTAGGACAGTTATTACTCAATGAGCAAAGCAAGAAACTTCACTGTTGCTAATGCGAACACCCAAAGCATTGGGTTACCTCAAAACTCAAAACATTATATGAAAATCTTCTAAATCTTCAAACTACAGTAAATATTAAACTCTAACAACTCTCTCTTATATTGTAAAACATCTAAGATTACTTTTATTGTCAATATTTTCATTTGCTTAATTCAATCCCCCGCAAAGCATGCTGGGAACTACAAATCCCTTAAGCAGGTAGTTGGACCAACACAATTCCGTCATGTTATCCCAACACAAAACGCTGAAGTTAACTTAATGGCTTACAAATTTAAGTGGACTGAACGTAAAACAAAGAAATTAGCCAAAGAAATTACAAGAATTGTGTTGTTTCCGCTCATTTTATACAGGTAGTTTGATCAAGCAACAGTCATCATTTTTTTGAGTGTATAGACCTGTAACATCATTTAAAAATATAAATATACTTACTAGAACTAAAAGAGTTAACTACGCATAAGACTGTTCAAGCAATTTATATAAATATTGCACATGAATTTGTGCTACATATTTATTTAGATATATTTGTACATGACATTTTGCATAAAAACTGATATTTTGTGCATTAAATTGTTGTGCATATGAGAGAATACGGGGAAGCAGCTACAACTTTTTAAACAGTACTCCATTGTTAAATATGTCTTAAATTATTTTATTTATAGCATTTTACAGTCATTTTCTGTAAAAGAACTACAAACTTTTATGGAGTAAATATTTAGAAATCACATACCAATAAGTAAGATTTTGAGGTTAGATTTTGAAATAGCCAAATGCAACAATGCAAAATAAGATCCCCACATGAGATGTCTGACACACAGGCACAGCGTAATTCTGCCTGATGTACTCATTCAGCTAATTAAATATCTCCTTCCTTCATTTGAGCTCTTATTCCTCATTCTTTCACCCCTGTCCTCTCCTCAGAGTGTCTGTGAAGTGGGAAAAAGACGCAGAAACACAGCCTGTCATTATGTCGCTCTGGGTGTGGCCTCATCCTGCGGCTTACAGCTGAAATCATGAGCTAAATGTGTGCGCGTGCATCTATAGCACATAATCAAACAGATGCTTCAGAGTTAAATGTTTACCAAATGTGCACAACAAACAGTTAAATGCATGTAGAAGTAGAGAGCTGCGTTTGTGCCTGTGTGTTTGTGCCACTCTCAGCATTCCTCTATGTGCCCACTCAGTGTGATGGTGAGTGTGTAAGGGCGCTCTTTGAGTTCTGTTGAATAAGCAAACTGTTTCTCTGAAAGGCAGTGGCACCCTGATTCATACTGGACTGGTAGAGTGTGTATGTTTGTGTCTCCTGATGTAATAAGAACATGTGAGGGAAAAAAAAAACAGACCATCACAGCTCACAGTTGAGCTTTGGACCAGAAGCAATCCGAAGAGGAAATTACAGCCCTGTTTCATTCATGCATATTGATTATCATGGAAGTAGGCCATACACACACATTGTAAAGTTCCAGGAGTAACACATAGATTTAAATAAAGACGTGAGTTCCATACATTACAATTTTGTGTGAGTATAGAACGTGCACCGTAAACGTACATTTAATGTCTTCGAGTGGCTCGATAAATGACGTCTCACCTGCGCCTTCACAATCATTACATTACATGGGGGCGGGGGTGTTTTGCAGCCTGTGCAGTATGCAGACGCGGGTGAAGCGCGAGTGATTTACATGTGAAGTCAATGCAAAGATGCGATTAGACATCCTGGTGCAAATTGGGTGTTTCAGACTGCAAAAAAGTGTAGGAAAACATCTAAAAAAAAAAAATGGACTAAATGGATCAGACAGAAAAGCAAGCAGCTTACAATAATGAAGGTGATGGCAATCTGTGCTTTAAGTGTATTATGGTGAGGAAGCCTTAACGCATTTCATAAGTGAGTTTTATATATATATATACAGATATGCTTACTGAATACAAACCTAACAGATCACTCAGATCATTAGGGTCATATAAACTAGAAATTCCAAGAGTTCAGTCAAAGCAGGGTGAATCTGCTTTCAGCTATTACGCCCCTCGCTGCTGGAATCAGCTTCCAGAAATGATCAGATGTGCTCCAACATTAGGCACATT
>CAIGQQ010032765.1:8908871-8933415 GCA_903798035.1 Danio albolineatus
ATATATAAATTTTTTTTTTTTTATCGCAAAAATTGTCTGCAAATTTCTGGAATTAAACCGCCACAAAATAGGTCATTTTTATCACGAAAAATCACAACAACAAAAAAAAAGTGAAAAACTTGGGGGTCTGATAGTAATATTATAGTACCACATTTTTTTATGTTTAGTTATTTTAACTTAAACATCATGAAAGTTGTAGTGTTTTGTTGATGTTTGGCAGTGTTTCACAAAGCTAGTTTACAGATTTGCCATAGTTACTCAGGGCGTAATCACACAATGCAATCCGAACCGTGCCCAGGCCCGTTACCCGGATCGTTTGAGAAGTATGAGTGCTCTGAATCAGACTCAGGCACGGTTCAGTTGGCTGGCCCTGGCCCGGTTGGAAGAGATGTGGCTGAATGCGGTTCACTTGGGCTTTGGTGCAGTACGCTTGTAGTGTGAGTGCAAAGCATGCCTGAGCCCGAAACTGAAGGGGAGACGTGACTTTTGGGGACTGTTTCATATGGATTTATGAATCATTCTTACTGTTTAATGAATATAAACTGTCGTAGATTATTAGAGACGCAAACCCCTCACTGCACGACAGCTGCACCTTTAGCAAACCTTCTAATTCCTGCAGCACGAGGACTTTATGATTGTTTATGAGTGTCAAAAGTGGCTGATCTGTTTGACGAAATATTTGACTGTGTGTCACTGCATATCAAACTATATGCTGAGCGAGAGCACATCTCTTAAACTCGGGCCGTCAGGTGAGATGGGAGGGGGGGGACAAGCGTGCTTCGGCCCAGGTCAAGGCAACTGTACATAGTGTGAGTATGCCTTTATACACAAATACTTTGGGCTTTTTTTTTTTTAACTTGGCAAATTAAGTGAAACATTGTTTAGGTATGGGTCGTGATATTTTGGTCTAATTTCTATAAGAAATCTTTTCAATTTATTTAGTTTTTTTTAATTGGTTTGTTGACCTGCCTTGTTATGAAGATCTGGCAACAAATATTAGTGAATACTCATTTTCCTATGATTTCTTGCACCGCACAAACAGAAGAGGAACATGTATGATGCATGTTCAACAACTAGGTGGTTTTGCTTCCATAAACACAATGTGGGATTTCTGTAAATTATGCATTTTTTGGAGTTAATTTGCTTGTAGTATGTAAATGCGATTTATGTAAACTTCTGAAATTGGTTTGAGCATGTAAGTGTGCATGTTTGTACACAAGAGGATTATGCAATAAATGATTTTCTTTGTTGACAGTGCATCAGTATTTTTTAAAAGGTTTTCTTTCTGTTTGAGTTAGCTTAGCAAATTGCTAACATAAAATTTTATTAGAATAAGTTGGAAGCTCATGTAAAAACCCAACTGGTAATCCAAATTTGCTCTGGCAAAAATTCAATGTTTATCATAATTTATGATGCATTAAAAAAATCGGATATTTCTGTTCGACTTGTTTTTCCACATCGCTAATTTATGGTACGCCAAAAATATGATTAAAAGGTAAACGTGTATGGTGAAACAATTTACAACTGATTTCATTTGAATAATAGCAGTATTTCCAACGCAATCTCACAGCAATTCATAACTAACCTTTACGTTTTGTCAGTTTAGTGGCTAATTTGTATGAATTCATACAATCTAATTCATACAATTTATTACAATTTCATTTGAATGATAGCAGTATTAACACAAACTCACGGCAATTTGTAACTTTTTGATTTAGTGGCTAATTCGTATGAATTTTGTGTGATCTAATTTGTACAATTTATTATTCATTTATTTGCTCATCACCTAATGACGGTTGGGTGCCACTCTATTTAAAATCATACATTTTCGTACGACTGAACTCGTACGAATTAGCCACTAATCTGATAAAATGTAAAGTAATTATGTTTTCAGGCTGGTATGTAGGCTAAGGAATGAAATAATAATAACGTGCATTTGGAAATAATAAATTGATTTTAAATTCTGTAAATGATGTACTTGATTAATATTGTCAAATCAATGGATTTTTAATTTAAGCTGAGAAAGTCTGATTTATTCTACCATAGGGCTGCTGACCTGATTAGCAAGCAAAGTCCATCTGTTCCTATACCACACACACACAAAAATCCACCCACACAAACCATTTCTTACTCCACAACATAAATAATTAAATTCCTCTCAACATACTGTTCTTAATTCTACTAATATTAGATGTATGACAGATTAGTAATCTGTAGAATGATTATCTACATTTTTGAGTCCAGTTCTGCTCTTGCAGGGTCAACGTCCTGCAGATTCTAATTCCAACCTGCCCAAACACACTGGTCTAGATGTTTCTCATAGCTGTATCCACAACTGCTTTCATTTCCACTGTAACAGCTGTCAGACATTTTATAGTGGTTTCCAATTAGGTGATGATAGAGAGTAAAAGGAAAAGAAATTTAGTATATTTCATATATACAGCAGGTTTATGTTATAATAATATTAACACACTTTCACTGTATCTTTGTTGTCAAATAACACAAAAAATGTGACAAATGAACAGTGACATACAATTCATAAATATATAGCAGATGGGTAGGCGTGAAGTCAGAGTCACTGATATTAGTTCATTCTTTGCTCATACAATGCCGATGTTAATTTAAATGGTTTGAGCGCTGTAAACTTACATATATATTGAGTCATGCATGCATGCATTCATTCATTCATTCATTTTCTTTTCGGCTTAGTCCCTTTATTAATCCGGGGTCGCCACAGCGGAATGAACCGCCAACTTATCCGGCATTTGTTTTACGCAGCGGATGCCCTTCCAGCCACAACCCATCTCTGGGAAACACATCCACACATTCTCATTCACACACATACACTATGGACAATTTAGCTTACCCAATTCACCTGTACCGCATGTCTTTGGACTGTGGGGGAAACCGGAGCACCCGGAGGAAACCCACGCAACCACGGGGAGAACATGCAAACTCCACACAGAAATGCCAACTGGCCCAGCCGGGGATCGAACCAGCGACCTTCTTGCTGTGAGGCGAACGTGCTAACCACTCGGCCACCGTGGCGCCGGTCATGCATGCACACATATATTATTTGTGTTGATATCATCAAACATTTAGAGTATTAGTAACTTAAACATTTTAAGTTTAGTTATCTAATCGGTCGAGATAAGTTAATAGAACAAATTAAGTCTAAACAATTACAGTGTACAGCTACATAAATGGTTTGCTCTTGCTTCAGTTAACACAATATAAGAGTTCTGCTTAATATAATCCTTTTATGAGTTACCAACTCTTTTTTATTATGTCAAGGTAACTTTTAAAAAAAATTAGAAGTTAAGCTAACTTATTTCATTTAGTAACTGTTGGGTTTTACAGCGCAGCCAAGCACTATATAGAGGCTAGTAAATAAGTGAACGAGTGAGAAGTTTCGTAACACAGCTAGTAATCCTTCAAGTACAAGACACCTGCTTTAGCTCTGCCATTAACCTTTTTTTCAGATGGTTTCGCCTTAAGAGTTTTCCATATATTTATTTGATTTGTCCAATTATATGAACAGAAAAGCTATAAACAAATTCACAGATTAAGAAAATAATCCATTACTAGTATACACTTCAAGCATATCGCCTTCATCGGTACACACACACTTTGACCCTCTTTCTGGTGTCTGGGTGGAGCTCTGATCAAACGAGTGTCTCAGAGTGTATGTAGGGCAGATGAATCTGGGTAATTTCACCGTCTCAAGGACACAAACAGCTGCTGTCTGTAATGTACATTCCACTTTATATTTAACCAGATCAATGATCCAAGGAGGATTTTATACAATATGGATTTTATAAAGGATATATTTGCACACTAGGGCTGCACAATACTGTATATTGTTTCAGCATCGAAATCGCAATGTGGGCATCTGCAATAGTCCCATCACAGAATCTGCAATGTCGAGTTAGGATTATACACTGTAAAAAATGCTGGGTTCTGTAGAATTCCTTCTTGTTGTCCCAACACAAATTGATTAAGTTAAGTTAATAATTTTTTACAAATTTAGTAATGTTCGATTTAATCTGTTGGTTTAAATTTAGCCCATATAAATTGTTGGCAAACACTTACCTTAAAAAAATTCCGGTAAACTCAATGAATAATTTTTCAGTGTAAACGATGAAGACTATACAGTGTTATTTACATCATTCACATTTTTGCCTAAGACAAAGCTAGACAGCAAGAAAACCATTAAATACTGTTTATTTCATTCACTGTATATCTTTGCTCCACCGAATTTATCAATGCTTGTGATAAGTTTATTATAGTTTACGCAGATGCAATTCCTTACAAACGCATCCCAATTTATCTGAATTTATGAATTCCTTCCTAATAGAGATGTTCTTTTCACCTGAAGTTATACTTTATATCGCATTATGTATCGCAGCAAATATCTTACAACCCTATTGCACGCTGCTAAAAATAAGCAGAAAACATATCAAAAGTTATTGATCATTTTTTTTCATAAATAAATATGCCTCTTTTTAACATTTTATTTGCCAAAAATTTATTACAAACATATAATGCTTTCCATAAACATATTAAGCAGGATGATTGTTTTCAATACTGTCCTTCTGCAGCACCAATTCAGAATATCAGAAGGATTTCAGAAGGATTTCTACCTAGATTGTAATTTAAAACAAAGTGTATAAATATTCCACTTCCATCATTGTTTTGATAAAAACCCTTTGTTTAAAAACAATTAAATTGCAGATCTTTTGAGTGGTAATGTTGGCAGTTCTACACTATGTACTGTAGGCAGTAGAAGGCCATTTACTATCCCAAGCCAAGGAGAAGTTTATTACAGAAATGTGATTTGAAATATTTTATGAGGGTCTGTCAACACTGATTTAAAGCCACATTGGTGATGCTGCTCAGATGATTCTAGATTTTCTCTCTGGCCTTCATCGGTATCTTAATTTGTGTATCTTTCTAACTGTATACCAGCATAACACACAGGTTTGTTCTGTAAGACAGAGGCAGGATGTTGTCTCCTCCCTGGCTCATTGTATGATAACATGTGCAGAAAAGGCCATTTCCTCCTGGAGAAACATGGGGAACACATACATACACACACTGCTTGCACAGAAATCTCACAATGCTTTGATTGTGTATTTAAATAATTCTACTATATCAGAATTATTCTACTATATACTGTATATAAATTGTTTTCAGCTAAGGACATATGTCTAAATTAATTTTATTACACAGGAATATAAAAGATACACATGAAGTGGAAGACTTGACCTGTCACTTCAGTCATGTCCGGCAGGACTATGGATTAGTTTGCCAAACACAATGTGTAGTGACCTTTTTATTAATAATTACAGTGGAGCTCAAAACTCTGAGATCATGCAAAAACACTTATGCAATATATTTATTCACATACGGCATTAAGTACCTATCAAAACTGCACCTGTCTGATAATACATCAGCTAACGCAACTTCCTAATTTCTTCTTAATCAAATGATTAATCAAATTCTAAGGCATGATTATAATAACATTTTACAACAAAAACAAATAAAGCAACAGACTCCTCATGGAGTGATCTCCTAAGATAGTGTGTGTTTGGAACTAGATGAGCACAAGCATTCCTGCATGTCATGACAAGTCACTCAACAGCATTTCCTTTAGAAATGGTTGTTTTAAAGGTGCAATTTACTTCCAGAAGACAATTTTGGGTAACACTAAGTTAAGGTGTCATAGTAATGCAGGCCCCATGCACTTACTATAGTAATTACAATGAATTATGCATAATTTCATGGAACTAATCCTGAACCTAGCCTTACGCTTTAATTATGTCATTTTCAAAAAAAACTGTAACCAAATTCTGTCATCATTTCCAGACCTGTATGTGTTTCTTTCTTCTGTTGAACACAAAAGAAGATATTCCGAAGAATGCTGGTGTTAGAAACATAGTTGGTGACTATTGGCTTCTATATAGGGAACAAAGACTATGGAAGTCAAGGGTGACCATCAACCAGGGCTACACAATATATTGTTTGAGCATCGATATCACAATGTGATGTTGTTTATTTGAGCCCTGTGACTGTTTGAGGGTTATAAAGCATTCAGGCATAAGAAAATGTACCGTTTGTAACTTAAAAAAATTTCTGTGTGGAGTTTGCATGTTCTCCCCGTGTTCATGTGGGTTTCCTCCGGGTACTCCGGTTTTACCCACAACTCCAAAGACATGTGGTATAGGTGAATTGGGTACGCTAAATTGTAGTGTGTGTGAATGAGAGTGTATGGGTGTTTGCCAGTGATGGGTTGCAGCTGGAAGGGCATCTGCTGCGTGAAAACCCATGCAGGAGAAGTTGGTGATTCATTCCACGATGGCGACCGCATATTAATTAAGGGACTAAGCCAAAAAGAAAATGAATGAATGAATGAATGAACTTTGAAAAATTTATAACAATTCATTGTATTGAATTGTTTATAAAATAAAGACTATGCAGTATTATTTTATTTTTGATCATTCAATTACTGCATACCTGAATACATTTCGACTTTTCGGAAAACAATAGAACACCGTTTATTTAATTAGCATGTTTTTCTTTATTGAATTTATCTGTGCTTGTAGATTGTTTATTATAAATTTATTTAAATAGCAACTTTTAATTGTTCTGTCAATCTTAGCATGTAACTACAGAAGAGTTGAGTTTAAATAGGAAAATTATCTAAACTGCTAACGGTCTAATCCAATTCAATGATTTACGCTAAGCTATCTAAAAGTGCTCCAGTCAGACCCGAAGACTGGCTGATTGAATAAAAAAATACTCTCCAGGGAAGTTGTGAAATAAGTGTTCTTTTAAACCTATCTTAACTCTAATTTTAAATAAGCAGTTAACAGGCTTGTGGCTTTGAATATTACGTAAATTCACATTAACAGTCACAATCTTTTCTCATTAAACTGGTTTCTAGTGCAAATACAAATGCAAAGAAGTACTGCAAGTCATGAATCATAATGGTTTGTGCACACGTGCACTTGAACTTTGAAACAATTTCAATATGACTGCAGTCAATACAAAAATAATTCAGAAAGCGTTGAGAAAAAAAGAAGATTCATCGCATGTGGTCAAAAAGTGTGAACTTGTGAAAACACCCTCTAAATAACTATAATGTGCAATTATAATGATCTCAATTTATGAAAATTAATTTAAATGTTAATAACTGGACAATCAAAGTAAGATTCTCCTATGTTGTGCAGAACGTTGTTTTTCACAACATATACAATATTTTGTATGTTTAGTCACCCAGCATCAGATTTTACAGCAATCTATCAAATACATTCAGAAGCAGTGCTGTCTCTGACACCCTTTCACAGCTCAAGAAACATGGCGTAGGCTGGAGCACCCTACAGCGTAACTGTGCCAAAGCCCTTTAGGACACAGATGCCCCCATTAAGTCACACACACACACACACACACACACAGACACAGACACACACACACACACACACACGCACACGCACACGCACACGCACATGCACACACACACACACACACACACACACACAAGTCTTTTTAGATATCCTCATTAACTCAATGAGACTGAAGAGCAAGGTTCAATTAATTACGTTAGTTAATTAACTGAGTATTATTATGAACTAACAATGATTCAACCAGAATAAGATAACATGTACCACTCTGTTTTCTTAAATCATAAATTATTACATACTTAATATTTCAAAGATATATAGACATTTTTTATTTTATTATTATTATTATTATTATTATTATTATTATTATTATTATTATTATTATTAATTCATTCATTTTCTTTTCGGCTTAGTCCCTTTATTAATCTGCCGTCGCCACAGCGGAATAAACCGCCAACTTATCCAGCACATGTTTTACGCAGCTGATGCCCTTCCAGCTGCAACCCATCTGGGAAACATCCATACACACTCATTCACACACATACACTACGGACAATTTAGCCTACCCAATTCACCTGTACCACATGTCTTTGGACGGTGGGGAAACCGGAGCACCCGGAGGAATGCCACATGCAAACTTCACACAGAAACGCCAACTGACCCAGCCGAGGCTTAAACCAGCGACCTTCTTGCTGTGAGGTGATAGCACTACCTACATCCACTGCATCGCCTTTATTATTATTATTATTATTATTATTTCCACTGACCTGATCAGGCCTCTGCTGGATTTTCACAATGGTTTAACCACCTTCACAATTTAGGCTAAACACACAAAAGCATAAAAAATAAAATCAGAAGCTTCACTATTTCTCTGCATACAGACAGTGTAAACAGAATTCTCTTTCACATCTTCCTGCTACCTGCTACTAACATTGGCATATAACAAAAATTAGAGTGCCATTAAAAACAGTAGGTTATGCCTTAAGTGAATGTTTACAGCTGACTAACTGAATAAGTGTGTATTATTATACATTTTGTCTAAAATTGATGTTGGCCCCATTTTTGCTCTTGCCTGAATACTTTTTTGAAGCTTTAAAACAAATTAACCTCAACTGAATGTGAGGAACGTGATTTTTTTTTTAAAAATTTATTTACTTATACTTCAATGTATTTATTTATACAAATAAGCAAATTATTTAATCTTAATTGATTTGTTTAATCAGTTAAATTCATTTAAATATCATTGTGCCCCCCTGGCCCATTACCACTGAATTTGGCTATGCTGCAAATATTTTCTGCCTAATTTATTTCATTTTCTTGTCGGCTCAGTCCCTTTATTCATCAGGGGTCGCCACAACGGAACGAACTTATTCAGCATGCGTTATCCAGCATGTTTTTTATGCAGAGGACGCCCTTCCAGCTGCAACCCATCACTGGAAAACATCCATACACACTCATTCACACACATACACTACGGACAATTTAGCTTACTCAATTCACCTATACCGCATGTCTTTGGACTTGTGGGGGAAACCGAAGCACCCGGAGGAAACCCATGCAAACATGGGGAGAACATGCAAACTCCACACAGAAATACCAACTGACCAGCCGAGGCTCAACCTCCTTGCTGTGAGGCGATTGTGCTACCCACTACGCCGCCGTGAGGCCCTTTCTCCCTGATTCTATACAGTAAATTAACAACTCACACCACAACAACTACAACAGACTTGGGTTTTGCAAGATCAGTGTGTTGCTCTTGTAGCTGTCTGCTTCATTTATATTTGCCAACTGAATATGTTCAGTCCTTTATCAGGTCATCACGAAATACACTACAAATGATGTCCTGATTGTCTGTCATTGCAGTCTAAATAACACCTGAAAATGGAGAATAACCTTAGAGCAACAAACTGCTTTACACTCTCACACCCAAGAATGTTAATGTAACGTTAATATAAACAGCAGAGACCCCATAGATCCAAATGCATTTCTAATTTCTTCCTTCCCTTGTTTTCAAGTCGAGTCCGTGTTTGTGTTTGTAATGGGTATATGGGTTGTTGCCATGGTGCATTAGCAAACACTCTAAAAGGTGTTGATGTAATGCATATTTAATGCAAAATGTTTATCCAGAGTGGTGTTGCCCAGAGATAAGACGCACTCCTACGCATACCCAGCATTGGGGGTTGGAGTATTTGTGTGTACACGCGTGTGTGGGTGTTATCTTATAATTCTTTTAAGCATGCATTAAACACCCCTGCTTCCACCCACCCAAACACTAACAGACAGAAAGTTCGTTTCTGAGATTATACGCCAAAATGCCTTTTCTCTTAACACACTTACTACAATCCCATTAGCTGCTGTGACAGAGAAATGAAACCCTGACTGTCCACAACAAAAGAATCGACTCAGAGAGCTTGTCAGAGAAAGGATTTGTGC
Source organism: Danio albolineatus (assembly GCA_903798035.1). Classification (NCBI taxonomy): domain Eukaryota; kingdom Metazoa; phylum Chordata; class Actinopteri; order Cypriniformes; family Danionidae; genus Danio; species Danio albolineatus. The sequence continues at coordinate 8,918,708 of CAIGQQ010032765.1, forward strand.
TTGCATGCCCACATTTATGAAAATGCTATCATGTGGAAGAGGTTTTGTGCTGTGAGAGTGTGTTTGAAAGTGTTTGTGTGTGTGTGTGCAGACCAATTTGTGTGTTTTTGTGTCTATGTGTATTCCTATTCAAGGACTGAAAAGCAAAGGGTGTTTGTTGCATAATTTTTTTATGTGTGTGTGTAAGCTAATGTGCATCGTACTTGCGTGGGTTGACAGCACATAGAAGTAGAAGGCGAGACAGAGAGAGAGAGAAAGAGAGGATGCTTCATCATGACATCATCATCTTCTCTCATGCAGAGAGTTGAGCACAGGTCATAGGTAATGCATGTGGGTGTTTGAATGTGAAGAGTGCGTGTGTGTATGTGGAGGATCACACCAAACCTCGCATGCACATGCTGCACTTAAATGCACTGAAACTACAATGAGAATTGATCAGTTAACTTTACTGACCAAGAGGTGCTGTGCAGACCGCAAATGTTCAAAATCGATGTATTTGATTTAAACTATTCCACAGCAATGGAATTTTTATAGATTAGACTATACAGATATACAGATGTATTCACCTGTTTTTTTATGATGCCTCTAATCCTAAAGTTCCCTATAATTCGCCTGTCACACTTTACGATTTTCTGTACTATTTTAATACATAAACCACTGACGTACTGTATATGAAAAAGACTATAGCACAACCTCACACAACATAAACCCAAACAAGAGAGGGCTCAAAGACACAAATACATTAAACAATACATATAGATTTTACTGCATGGTTCACCTGTTTTTTCAGTCACTTTCACTTTATTTGATGACATTTCAGTCCCTAAAAAGTGTTCAAATGTGTTGTGGTCTCTTACGCATATACAAAAATATTTAATAGATTCCATTAGCATACAGTAAAGCAGTAACATCTGTTATTAAATTATTAACATTAATAGTTCCCTACAGTTAAATATCTAAAATTTATGTTTGTTCCTGTGATGGCAAAGTTTTATTTTCAGCATCATCATCTTTAGTGTCACGAGATCCTCTGAAAATCTTCTTATATACTGATTTAGGAAGTGTGTCAGCTTCTTATCAATGTTAAAAACAGTGCTGCTGCTTAATAATTTTATAGAAAATATGATGATTGCTTATTTGTATTTGTTAAGTATTATAAAATTTGTATAAATATCTTTCAAAAAGTAGAGTATATATTTAGCCCAGTTTATCTAAATTTGTTGCAAATTATAAATAAATAAATAAATAAAAATAAATAAACATCCAACAATAAACATGCTACAAGAAAAAATAAGAAATTACATAATTTTAATTAAACCGGAAGATCCATTTTAAGAACAGATATATACAGCATAAATTATTAATGTCTTTAACAATAAACTTTACAAAATAGAAAATAAGTACGCAAACTACCTTACATAATATACTCCTGCATTCCGCTGTGCATTTTAAACAGGTATTATTAACCTGTGCACTTTCATTTTCAGCTATGCTGGAATTTTATAAAAACCCTTCATGAATTGATGCCTCTAACCCAAAAATTCCCTACAATTTGGCTGTCACACTTTACGATTTTCTGCTATTTGTACTATTTTAATATATAAAGCACTGACGTACTATATATGATAAAGACTATAGCACAACCTCAAAAGACATAACCTCAAAGAAGAGAGAGCTCAAAGACGCAAATACATTAAACTATACAGTTTTATTAGCAATAGAACACACCGGTGAAACTGTGAAACATTCTTCCCGTAAAATAGTAAAGACTGCAACAGAAAAAGTGCGTTAGGGAGGACAGCATGTCCCAGCTTGAAATGAGTCTGCAGAAAAAATGTAAAAAATAAAAAAAATATCCAGAGCTACTGTGAGGAGAAATCAGCTGTAGCAGGGAAACAGAGCACCTGAATGAGTCCAAACAAATACAGTACTTCCACTGAACAGAGCCTATTGAAATGCATCGAAACACAATGCGTAGCAAATACATGTTGCGGCAACTGATCTGTCACACCATGAGCTGATAAAATAATCACCATTTAGTCACTTACTAACGCTACTGTTGTTTAAATGAACCAAAATTTCCTGCATTAAAGTACTAAAGAAGAGCTTTTAAGAATGCTAGGAATTTGCCATTTCCACGGTCTGCCCTTTCCTGTTTCCTATTTTAGCTGCTCTCCTGCCTCCTAGCTGAGGGGAGTGAGGAGGAATTCATAGAGAACGGAAGCAGATCCCGCTCTCTGAACATTCCTCACTGTCATCATTGCTAACCGCAAGCAGCCGCTCATTATGACGACTACTTGTGACCGAATCTTTTCAGCAAATGAATCGCGATCCATACACTGACTCTTTCACAAAATATATGAGCTAATAGCACTGTGAGAATGCATTTCATTGATTGGACCTATAAATGCAGGCCATTTTAACCAGACTCAAAGCTCATACAGTAGCTAGACACTAAATTCATAAACTAAATGAACTGACAATTAATGTAAACATATTCTGCCGGAACTCTACATTTATATATACTATTATTGTACACTGCCTAGTATGTAAACTCATCTGTCATGATGATTACAGTGAAATGCAGAGCTTTGTGCAAACATACTCATACAGATAAAATAGGATGCTTCCTTAACCGCTGCTTTCTCACCAATATCATTGTTTAATTTGTTATTAGGAAAGCGTGCCATATTAATTTGCATATTCACATAAATGCCAGTATAGTGTGTATGGCATCTAGATGTTTGTTATCAATATATTGGTGCAAGCTGCAGCTTTTCTTGTAATCAAGCTGGTAGCGGTTCAATTAACAACCATCAGTGTCACTAACAACACAGTTTTCGTTTAAGAGGTCAAATAAGTAAACATGGATGAACTGTTCACAGTAAAATCTACATTATGTATAATAATAAACTGCCAACTTATCCAGAATATGTTTTAAGCAGCGGATGCCCTTCCAGCTGCAACCCATAACCGGGAAACATCCATACACTCTCATTCACACACAATGTAGCCTACCCAATTCACCTATACTGCATTTTCTCGGACTTGTGGGGGAAACCGGAGCACCTGGAGGAAACCCACGTGAACACAGGGAGAACATGCAAACTCCACACAGAAATGCCAACTGACCCAGCGGGGGCACTGCTCCACTGTGACGTCCATCGAACATGTCTTTGTGTTTGCAATTAAACAAATTGTAAATTCGCTGTGTCCACTATTGCATACTGTATTTCAAACTTTACTGCACATGTTCTTTGCTGCAGTTCGTAAATTCTTTCCCATGGTACCTACTCAATCAAGAATCATTTAGTAAATTTTAAAAAGTAATCTTTTTACCAGCTTTTTGTCATAAATTTCGACACTACTTGGTTCAGGTACTTTAACTACATAGACTAAAAAGGGGCATAATAATTGGAAGGAGGAATAGTTGATATAGTTAACATATTTGAATTTAAACATTGACAAGTTGGTTAAGTGAATGATTCAGTGACTCAGTCATCACACAAGAAACACTGCCTCAAAACGGAACTTCGAAACAGCTGCTATTTATAATTCCACAATAGAAAGATGTAAAAATTAGCTAGTTAATGATTCAGCAACTCGTTAATGTAATATACAGATTAAACCACTAAATTAATCATTTTGCTTTTTTTTTTCATTCAATTCATTTCAATTACTTTTGAGGTTACGCTCAAGTGTTTCCTCAGAGTACATCCTCAATGACGTAAGAGCTGCTAGTTAATTATTCACGCCGTGTAGTAAGTAAACAAAAGAATTAATCCCAGCAGACCCTGTGAACATCAGACTTCAGGCTTCCCGTTTCAAAATAAAACCCACAAATGCATTCATTTTCATTTCGTAGGCTGTGCTCTTCTGATCTCCAGAAATGGAAATGAAATCTCCTGTCATGAGTGTAAGGGGATTTCCATAGTACTCATTATGTGCACAAGCTGGTCAAAAAGGAAGTCTTGTACGCGGACAGTCCAGCGCGACAATAACAACTACGTCCGTCACATCATCAAAGTTACGTCCAGGGCGTTAGAAACGCATCTGGATTCAACTAAAGTTGCCCACATCAGCACTGTCCTGTCAGCAGCATATACTCATTTTACAACATTTTAAACACACGCTGATACAAACGTTTCAACTGCTATCTGGTGACTTCGAGCTGTGTAATGAACATTTTGAAAAGTCCAAACGTAGTGGTAAAAATGCGACAAAAAACACATTATGGGCGAAATTCCCGTTTGAAACTATTCAGAGCGCATCTGACGAAGAGCGCGCGCACGCACACAGCGTGCAAAACACAAACACAGCATCACTTCACTTTACCTGCTTCAACCGTATCCGTCAGGTCATAATTTGATGCAGTCCGAGGGAATTCCTTCAGTTTTCTTGTACTGAGGTTCAGAAATCCAGAGTTCGCCGCATCCTCCAGCGCTCTCTCCAAGCCCCGGTTGAGGGGCAGGTTCGTGCTGGAGCCCAGTCCGCTCAGGTTCGTCTGTAATGCGGCAGAAGGCAGCTGGGAAAGAGGACGGGGCTCCGGTCCCAGCGTCGCCATATTCGCCCCTTCGGGGAAAAAGCTCGTCGAAAAACTCTTCTATCTATATATCCCACTGAAAATGCGCTGCTCTCCACAGCGGTAGGTGAATTTCCTCCTAGTGCGCTTTCTGGCTGTCCATTATGACGCGTCTGCGCAGTTTGTTTATGGACCTGAGCTCGTGCCAATAACGGGTTTACTGGGCTTTACTGCAGCGGCATCTGCTGTACGTTCACCGGAACTGCAAACTGTGGTGCATTGATATGTCATGCAGAGTGATGGTATTGGAGTGTACTGTAGTAAGGATATTTTCACTATCTGGAATTTATTTCATTGTTTTACGCACAGTTCTGTAATATTAAGCACACTATGAAAGTATGCATGCTCCCCACTAATAACTTCAATAATAAATCACTTTAAGGTTTTATTTCTAAAGTTAAATAAAATAAAACTCTAGAATAAAAACATTGCTCTTCAAATTGTCAACAAGGATTTACAATCCTAATAAGCGGCAAAAACATTTGAAATATATTTTGGTCATGAATGTTACTACTCTACTTATGAATTAAATAAGTAACCTGTTTATTATTAACTGACCATATTTTGAGAACATTTTGAAAGACCTATTTATATTTAAAGATATCAATATATTCAACACACACACACACACACACACAAATGTGTGTGTGTGTGTGTGTGTGTGTGACAGAGAGAGAGAGAGAGAGAGAGAGAGAGAGAGAGAGTAAAACAAGGTTAAAAGATTAAAGTTACTGTGTCTTGTAATGACTTTAATGTCCAAAAAAGACAACCAAATGAACTTTAAAGCAAAACATTTGAAATGAAACCTAATGGATGCATTTGAACGCTTTATTATTGGCCTTGTTCAAGTATTAGTATGTTTCATTAGGATTCTAATCAAGCAAGCAAGACACTGCATGTTCTGCTTTTCTAAAGAATTCACACATTGGCTCATATTTAGAGACCAAGGAAGTGAAACTGCTTGCAGCGAATCAGATCATATCATAAATGAAAGCTTCAACTTCTCTCCAGGTTACTCTAACAAGATATGGTGAGTTTTGCTGGATTTTATCTTTTGCTAGATCACAGCATAATCAAAAGCATTAGAGAAACATGAGTACATAATAACCTATCTGCATATTTGTGAAGTTGTAAATGTTAAAAGGGAAGGTGCAGCCGGTCATCTTTTACCAAACCTCATGTCGTTCCAAACTTGTCAAAACACGCTGACTTCTGAGAAAAACAGAAAACATTTGGGGAGAAATAACTTTTCAAATTTTACTATGTTAGAAGAAAGTAATTTTCTCTCTCTTTCTTTTACATTGAAATTCAATGGGGCCAAATTTTGCAGTAAAACCCACTGACTTAAATCAAACATTCACTATACTATCTTGTCTGTTTCTCCAGGCACATGCTGGTAGTAAGAGCGTCGCTAGAGATTTGCACTTTGCTCAATGGTTAGTTAATTGGGAGAATCCACTAACTAATCCCACTGATGATGAAGAGGAGGAGGAAGAGGAGGAGGACATCGCTGAAAGTGAACTGAAAGTTTGTGAATGTAACTCTCCAGTAAGCGAATGTGATTCAGATTTCCTCAACCCTGATGAACAGTACCATCTTCCCCGGAGCAGTCCCGTCATATCCCGCAAGAGACCAAACACAGACACACAAAAACAATGTGGTCTCTCTGTGACACCTCCAATTTGGGAAATATCTACCTCTCCAGGGCTGAAATCGAGCGCTTCAAGTCCACACAGGTTGGAAGAATTGAGGCGCTCAGAGAACGAGAGAAACTTTGATGAGTGTGATTCACTCCAGGGTTCTTCAGGACAGATGCTGTTCCTCACAGATAAGCAACATTGCACCAGAATTTCACATGTCTCTCAGGACACTCAGTTTCACAGCCTCCCTTTCTTTTCTGGACGCTTGCATGAGGAATTCCAATCAAAAACTAAAAGAAGGGCTTGTTCTGACATCCCAGTAATTGATCAGAAGAGTTCAGACCAAGCAAAGAAACACTGGCCATTTGTTATTGGAGATTCCAATGAAGACATCAACAGTCTGGACCAGGTAATAAACTCTTATACGTTTTTACATATTTCTTCTTCATCCTCTTTCTTATTTATTTGTTTATTTACTCATTTATTTAATATTACTTTTTTATTATTTAACTGTTTGGTGGTGTAAAAAATACCATGCAAACTACATATATGCACTGAATGTTTTACTGTCTGTTAAGATATCTGTGTATTTTCAGCTAAATGTTCTGTAATTCTGCATATCATTTAATATTAGATTTCTTTTCTAGTTTAGATATTGTTCATTTTTATGTTATTACATTCATTACATTGCAGAGTCATCTTTGGAGACCACCTGAGAAAGTGTGCGTCTACTTCAGATACATTATAATTTAAGCTGATATTATTGTTTGTGTGCAGGAAAATGCTCATTTTGTAGTTGTGGACATGCTTCTGGAAGTGCTGGAGGCTGTGAAATGGGCTGTCTGTCTGCAGCAATCAAACAACGCAAATCCTAATCAAGACAGATGTGAAACACACAATACCTCAAAAACAGACTCAATCGCTTCCTCTGACAGCGGCTTTGAGGGTAAGACAGGATTGTGTTGCAAAAAATCCCTGCGTCATCTACATGTGATGTGGTCCTGGCAGAGAACAGTTAATGCTGACCTGGTGTCTTTAAAACGAACAGATCATCATCAAACTAGGTTTACTTCTGCTAACATTTTGCATTGAATTACTACTCTTTTTAAAATTTTATTCTATTGTTCAAAAGTTGGCATTAGTTGATGCAGAAGGTGAACTGGACAATGTATTTTCACACCCTAAATTTAACTATGTTAGCATTAACTTGAACACAGATTTCTTAAATTGATAATTAGTGTTCATTCATTTAGTAGATTCGATATTTATTCCGAGATTCACAGCAGGACAGGTATGTCCCTTTAGAAATGCAATTTTATCACTCTTGTCTCATACAAATATAACTATCATCAAAAACGTGGTTTGGGTCAGCGGCAGTGGTGTAGTGTTTGGAGTTATATTCCCAGCTTGAGGTCCTGTGCCTATTCTTCCCCTCTTTTTGCTCCTCATGCTTTCCTGTCACTACTCTACAATGTCCTATCCATTAAAGGTGAAAATCCCCCAAAATTCATTCATTTTCTTGTCGGCTTAGTCCCTTTATTAATCCGGGGTCGCCACAGCGGAATCAACCGCCAACTTATCCAACATATTTTTTTACGCAGCGGATGCCCTTCCAGCCGCAACCCATCCCTGGGAAATCCCCCAAAATATAAAAAATAAATAAATAAATAAAATTTGGTTTGGAAGCTGGACTCATACATTATGGCAAAGAAACATTTTGTGTGTGTGTGTGTGTGTGTATACACTTTGGGACTTTTATTAAGAAAAAACAAAGATCGCCATATAATTTTTGCTTTAACACTCTATATGATTCCAAGATGGCAAAATTTTATATATTATGTGTTATACGTAATATACAGCATATAATACAATTGAAGAGTTTGGTGCCGTCTGAAATTTTCATCTAAAATTAGCATTTTTCACAGGCTGTTGTGTGTAGTTTTAGTAATTTTACTTTTATAGCAAAGACTAGGTTATTTTCATTGCCTTTAAAGTGAAATAACTGAACATAAACATAGGAGGCTGAGAAAAAAAGCACATTTTAGAGGAAAATTTCAGACAGCACTTCAAGGTTTTTGCATAGCAAATGTATTTTCTCTCTGTTTTTTCTTTGGCAGAAAACAGTGAACGGTACTCCCTGGCTTCTTTTCAGAGGTACGCACTGAACTCTATATATATCTTTAACATTTTGTATGCATAATTTCCAGACACTACTGTTTTGTTTGCAGCTGTCTCCAGAGCTCTAGAACGCAGTGCTCAGCTGAAGATTTAGCTAATCGTTTGGTTTCAGAGTTCAGGAAGCAGTGGTTCTCCTCTGAGTTGCTGAAAAACCCCGCCAACCTCAACTCAGCTCTGCAGGAAGTGAGAATGGTTACACTTACACACATTAATACCGTGAACACACACAGGTGCTGCCACAGACGCCCATGTCTTTTTTACTAATATAGTACTGTACACACATAAACATTTTAAGGATATAGAATTTATACATACAATAGCATAATAACTGTGTCTTTTCCACAGGTCTTGTTCCCCGTTATGTCAGGGGAGAGGATAAGCTTATCTGAAGAGATCATTCTGAAGACCAGAATGAGAGGAACATTCACCTGGGCTCCACCAAGATCTCAGATCATCTTCTGTGTCCAGCCAACACACAGGTGAGCAGACCAATTTTGACAGGCTTTAGACCAGGGGTCTCAAGCTCAAATTGGCGGGGGCCATCGCAGTGACTGTCAACTCATATGAGGACCATTTTAACAGTCAAGCACAATAGAAAAGGGCAAATCTGAGGAAACTGAAGCATCATAGAACAACAGACATGACAGTCATACAGTATTTCAAGCATTACCTGTCTTAAACGGAGTGCCATCACTGGTAGTGCAAATCTGCGTATTCGATCGCATTGCCCAGATACTGAAATACATATTTGGCTCTTGTTTGGCCATGCATTAGACACAAACTCATCAATTCTTTCACAGAGTATGCAGTGAAAGCTAGCTTTTGCTGTCTTATTTTTGTCAATGAAAATAACCACATCACTTGCTTCAGCTGCAGTTTTTGGATTCCTTTTACTGGTACTTCTCATTTTGGTTTCCATGTTTTTGTATCTTGTTGTAGAGGTAGTTTAAACTGCTATGAAAGCACTTCAAATAATGGGTATAATAATAATAATTATTATTCTGCCCCAACCGATTATGTTGCTTAAGCAAATGTTTAACAGATACTGTACTTAGATAAGAACATCAGAAAGCAATAACTTTGGACTGCCAACAGTACAACATGGAGAATTTTTTAAAAAGTATGTTATATTCACCATAAACATGTTCAGTTCAACCAGCTTGACTTTACAAATTTACTAAATGACATAAATGACCTGCCCGCTGGCAGTTTGAGACCCCTGGTGTTAATTACTTTGTACTGTTAATTACATTTCTTTTTCAATTGGGTATTTGTAAAAACATTTAAGTCACACTTTACAACAAGGTTTCATTAGTTAATGTATTTACTAACATGAACTAATTATGAACAATACATTTGTTAATCATCGTTGAACATTTACTAATATCCAAATTCATGCTTGTTAACATTAGTTCATACACTGTGAGTTAAACTAACAATGAACAACTGTATTTTCATTAACTAACGTTAACTAACATCAACAAAAACTGTAATGAATGTATAGTTGATTGTTTATGTTAGTAAGTACATTAACTAATACAACCTTATTGTGAAGTGCTACCAATATTTTCTGCTAATCTGTTAATCAGACGCAGTGATGTTATCGCTTCTCAGCACTTCCTGTGTGCCGGCTGTGGTACTGAAATTGAGGCCAGTGAGTAATGAATCTGCTCCCAATAAGAGTCCTGTAATTCAGAGATTTCAGTCCTTTGAGGTTAAATCACGAGTGCTTCTTTTTTCCAAGGGTATATGAAGAAACTGCGGTATTGTGACTATCTGGGTAGATACTTTTGTGACGGCTGCCATGGAGGTTTGGAAACAGTGATTCCCGGTCGGGTTCTGAATAACTGGGATTTTGCTCGATATCCGGTCTGCCATTTCTCCAGACAGTTACTGGATTCTATATGGCAGCAACCAATCTTCAAACTCACAAGTGTGGGCAAGAACCTGTACAGCCAGGCCAAAGAGCTTCAGCGGTTCAGAGTGAGTCTGATGATAATTTGATGACAATTTGTTAGATCCCAATTAGGGGAATTAGGACGATTCTAAGGGCCCATGCACTCTAGGGGCCCACAGAGATCTGCTTAATAATTAATAACAGTACTATAATGTAATATAAATTATGAATATATCTCTAAATTACAAGTAAATTTTTTTAATTAGAAATTTAAAAAAAATACGGCTTATATCTTCCCCTCGTGTCTGTCACTGTCAAATTGCACCACCCCTCCTTTCACTGTATGGTTCAGTCCGTCAGTAGCGGGAAGAGAGCTGATGCTTTGTTGAGTGCAATTGTCGGGTAAACTGTCAAAGCAGCGATGTCCTTGAGGTTAACATCAGCTGCGTCCCAAATCGCATACTTGTGCACTATTCTACGCCATTTTGAAGTATAAATAGTGTAAGTAGTGCGTTCACACTGAAAACTCTAACAATAATAAGTGCACTTTAATAACCCGGATGATGCACTCAGCATCATGTATGGGTCTCGGCTTATTTATGGGTCTCATTGTAAAATAATTTTGTGCCTTGTTGAGTTTTTGTCACTGTTCCAGTGTATTGCACATTGTATGAGACACTATTGCAGTGCAGTTATTTAAATAGTGACACATTGGTGTTTTGTGTGTTTATAAATGTACAATTTTCTGTGAATATTTGATTTCTGTTTCTTTTTTTTGTTCTACATTTACATTTGAACAATAAATCATTTGCTAGCTACAGTCATGGCCGTTCTCTTACTAAATACTGATAAGTAGTGGACAAAATCAATAATAAAATGCATAGGTCAGTATAACTACACTGCAGACAAAGAGCTTGGATAGCTAGCTTGGTAGTAGGGGGCCATCCTCATATTTTTTCATGGGGCCAAAAATTGCTAGCGGCGCCCCTGGCTGTTACACTGTTCTGAATGTCTGAAAAGTTGCTGTATTTCAATAGACATTACTCCTACATGCCTATGGTACTAATACATTTTAAAACTGTTTTAATGTAATTGTATTGGAGTGATAACAGGTCAATTATGTAGAATAAACTATTATGAGGTCATTAATTGCATTCTGCCGTTTGCTTTAGGAACTACAGGAGCAACTGATCTCCATCAAAAAGCTTCTGAGCACATGCAGACTATCAGCTGGGTGATTTTTCTATTGATGTGGTGTTTTTTTAAGAAGGATTATGTTGGTGGGTTTTCTTTTTTGATACCTGTTTCATCACCCAGAGTCCTTGACGAGTTTGAACAACTTCCTGCTCACCTGATGCAGGATCTCCACCTGTTCTCCATGGATGACCTCCTCAGGGTGAAGAAAGGTCAGCTCTGTGCCATAGCCAAAGCCTTGCTGCAGTCTTCAGTTGCTCACATAGACATCTGTGAGGTTTGTAAGCAATTATTTGAACACCCACAACATGTTCATTCAGTGTTCGGAGTGTTTAACAGTCATCATCTCTCTTTATTTCACAGCTGTGTCAGGCCAAAGGTTTTATTTGTGAGTTCTGTCATGGGAAGGATGTGCTCTTCCCTTTTCAGAGAGATACCTGCACCCGCTGCCAAGGTCATATCAGTGTGCTCCACCAACATAATCTGTTCATAATTATCTTCAAAATCTTTTTAAAACAACATTTCTGTTCACATTACTCAATGAGAATGAGCCAATATGAGGCCTTTACTTTATTTCACAAAATGACTGTTGCCTTGTATCATTTTTTTTAGATTGCAGAGCCTGCTTCCACATTTCATGCTTCTGTGATAAATCATGTCCCAAATGTGCCAGACTCCAGAAACGAAAGAAACTCCAGGAAGACATCAGTGTATGAGATCTCCTACACGTGCCTTGCTGCATTTTAAAGCTAAGAGGAAGCATTTGGGTGTTCAGAGCTCTAGAACTGTTCAATTTCTTTCATAGACTGACTTGTGATTTTGTGAACAGATTAATGTCTGTTATATATTTATAATGTTGATGTTGATGTTGAATTTTTAAGCTGTATTTGAATTTTTGTTTACAGACCTAAACAATAGACCTGCCAACCTCAATCATGTCCATAAAGCTTATATAATTATTAATCCATTTTTCAAAAATGTGATCCTGCACATTTAACAACACACAGCTGACATATGAACAATAAAATCTGTTTAAGAAATACACAATAAAAGAATCATAATGTGTACACATATCATAAAATGTTCTCACAAATAACATTTTAGTTGTATACTAAAACAGTTCAGACTATGATGTATGATGTACACACTTTTGGTCCTGTAAAATACTCATAAAACATATTTTCACACATTTCACACATTTCACATGTGTGTGTGTGTGCGCGTGTGGGGCGTGTGTGTGTGTGTGTGTGTGTGTGAGAGAGAAAGAGAGAGACAGACAAAGAGAGAAAGACAAAAGAGAGAAAGAGAATCATTAACCATTTCCATGATTCCACAGAATCAAGAGTCATTTCAAATGATGTATTGTGTTTAATATCATGTGGTGGAACTGGCATTTAAACTGCTTTATTTTTGGAAACCTGATCGGCATGCTGAAAATTACAGCTCAGCTGTGTGTTCTGTGTAGTAACTGATCACATCAAATACAGACTGTGTAACCAGATAAAAAAAATAAGTTGCCAGTTTACTATTACATTTGACATTATATTTAACACATTGCATTGCATTGCCAATAAATGTTTCAATAAAAGTAGCTTTTATGAGTAAATTGTTGTTTAGATAATCATACTTTTTAAACGTAGAACAACTTCTAATTGTTATTACTAATATTAGTGAAATAATATACAATATAACGTAATTATATTGAATGATATTATTAGCAAGAGCAGTTACGAAACATAAACATTTCCCAAAGTGACTGGGTTACTTTATTATTTTGTGAGTAATATTGTAAGTTATCAAGAGAAAAGTACTGTCAGAAGTGGGATTCGAACCCACGCCTCCATTCGGAGACCAGAAACCCCGCTTCACAGGAAGGTTTGAACCTTGAGTCTGGCGCCTTAGACCGCTCGGCCATCCTGACATACGTCACCTAGCAGACGGAAGCCCTTCTGACTCCTCAATTCATCTCTCTCTCTCTTTTTTTTAAATAAAATTAATCGTTTTATATAATTTGGACGTCTTCAGTCAAACCGATGCTGCTGTTTATGGATCAGTGTGCTTACGCGGATTATTCTTATTGTAGTATTATAATGTATACGTGCATTTCCGTTTTACTTTAAGATGGATTAATGTAACATTAGCTTAGAAATTCGTTTAAGATATCTCCGTAGAACTGAAGCAACATCACAATTTAACGTTTGGCAGTAGTTTAAAAATGACGGAAATATCCGTAGATATATACACGATGATGCTCGAGCACAAACCTATACAGTCATTGGCGCAAACATTAGCATTAGCAATAAACAGCCAAATGTTAGCCTTGAGAGCAGGGTGTGAAACACTTTACAGCACGCACGAACATAATGTGTTTTTTATTAGTTATGATATTTTCTAAATAAATTAGTGTACACATATGAATAGACTAATTTCGAAATTAAATATCTATTAGCATGTTCTCATCATGCCCGTGACACTTTTTGATAACTCTACCGATACTAACAACCATAAGAGTTTCTTGCAATATATAGCCTAACAAAGTTAAACTATTTAAATTATGCATACAATAACCAAAGGGAGACACTATGCTAGCTGTTCAGTGGTGTAATTGCTCCCTCTAGTGTTGACCAGACTTGACAACCTGTTTTTTCTCAGTATATTTAAACACCCTGAAAGGGTTTACTTATTTTTTAAAATAATTCTATGTACATTTATTCTATTTTTGCAGAAGCAAGATTTTTAGGAAATACACAAACTCCTCTCGCGAGTTAAAAGATGACAGCTTTTTTGGTACTATGTTCAACCATTTAAAACAACAACAAAACTCTCTGTTAAAGTCAACCATAAACACAAACAGCCTCATGCAGTGTGTAATGGGCCTCAGAGAGATGGCTTTCCTCTGAGAGATGCTCATCATGTACTGATGAAAGAGCAGCAGGGGTCTGATGTCAGAGCACTGTAATGTTGACTCTGATTGATGGTGCTCAGACACTGTGAGGGGTTAATGAAACTCTGCCTCTCTCTTTCCTTTTGTCACCGTTCCCATGCATTTCCTTCATTCGAAATATTTCATGCTTTTCAATTGTTTATTTATTTTTCTCCATTCAGAAGGATATGGGTTTCTGAACTCCATGTCCTTCATGATTTTATTAGATTTTTTATTAGATTTTTTTTCTGATTGAGTGACTGATGTATTTGCAAGTGAGAAAGGAACACATTA
>CAIGQQ010032765.1:8933815-8973360 GCA_903798035.1 Danio albolineatus
CCGGGTTAGCAACATATATTTCAATATATATATATGTATAAATATATATAATCTAGTGGCAAATCTGACAGCTGGTTAGTACTAGTGCTGCACTGTGATGCTGGAAGTTTTTAAAAATCATCCAATACTCTTGTTCTAAAAATGCCTGACATGTTACACTGAGTGACGTGTGTGTGCGTGTGTGTGTCTTCTGAAAAATATAAGACAATATGTACTAAAAAATGAAAAGAATGATATTAATTATTAAATTAAATTAAATGATTAAACATTAAATGATTTTTAATAATATTTATTAAAATAATAAATAAATACCTCAATTAATAAATTAATTTAGAAATAAATACTTTTATAACTAATAATTCTTTCTTTCTTTCGTTTGTTATTTCTTTCTTTATTAATTATTTAATTTATTTATTTACTTACGTCAATAATTCCAAACCAGACATAATAATATGACGAAAAGCAAATTATAAACACATTCCTCCAATACACACACAAGTACGTGCAGGGGAGGGCACTGCTGCCTCATCATGTCTAATGAAGACCAATCAGAGCCCGTTCCGCAGTGCCTCGCGCTTCCTTGGTTACCGGGTTAGCAACGTAACTTTCACAAGCGGATAAGGCACCAAACAAACACTGGTAACCACTTAAATTAAGCTTTCAAATTTTCAGTATCAACGACACCTTTTTCTGAGAAAGCGTCGTGTTTAAGCTACTGTGTAGCAAGAGACCGTTGGACAGGTGGCTAAGCTGTTCTCTCGCAGATGTGTGAAATACAGCGTTGCTTCAGCGCAAGAAGTGAAAATAAAGACTTGGTTCAATGTGAAGACGCAAACACAAAGTGCTAACCATGGAGATGCCAGTGAGTGAAGTGTTTTTTTCTTTCTCTCTCGGTCTAACAACAGTATGTTTACCTTTTTAATGAATAATTCTACTTACAATTACTATTGAATGATTTACAGTATTAAAGGGGGATAGGCCTGTGTGATGAGTGATCAACTTCGGACGTTTTTGACTGAAAAACTGAGCTTCACGCGCGCTCCAGAGAACTTCTCTTCAAATGAATGAGACATGAAATCAAATTAGTTAAACCCATTATTATACAATGTTTAGGTTATGATGAGGGGTGGACAAACGTTACAAACCAAGTACTTGAGTCACAGAGATATTAATTACACTTTCACTTAAGTAAATGTACAAACCGGTTAATGCTACTCTAATTACTTAATAGGCCTGTGTGCTAAGTCACACACATATGCATATTAAAATGATCATGTACTTACAACCTTGAGGCTAAACAATTTTCTTTAGAACCAACTAAAATTCCAGAGCAGGCCATTTCAATGTAAGGTTATTTGTAACCTAGTTGCAAGTTTATGATTAATAAAAACTTAGCATGTGCTTTCTTTTACAATATTGTATCTGAATGTCTGTGCATAAATATGCAAATTTGCAAAAAGTAGTTGAGTAAAAAGTAAGATATTTGACTTCGAAATCTGAAGTCTCCAGTGGAAATACTTAGTATGGGTTGCAGCTGGAAGGGCATTCGCTGTGTAAAACATATGCTGGATAAGTTGGCGGTTCATTCAGCTGTAGATTAATAAAGGGACTAAGCTGAAAAGAAAATGAATGAATGAATGAATAAGAGACATTTCATAGCACATGAAATTAATAAGCCTTAGGCCCAAGGAAATGTAAATTCTTGTACCATAGTGGTACCATAGAAGGCACAACACAAACAAATGTTTTTTTTTGTGCTGCTGTTGTAGATTGCATCAAAAACCTAGGTGAAAAAAATGCTACGTCTATCTTACTAGTATGGTTTAATTGGATAATTCATGGTTATTTACATGTTAATAATTTAGAAATACACAACTACACAAGTTCCCAGTAGTACTACTACTAATTCTCTCATTTATCATCTCCCAGGGGTCATTTAGAAAAAAGAATGCCCCCAAGAAACCAGACAAATCTGTATGTCTTTTACCTCAGATACAGCAAGTAAGTCCAACATATCCACTCTATTTCTTACTCAAGATTATTTCTTCTCAACCGACAATGAGATTGAGTGGCTTGTAATTTTTAGGTCCGGTCCAAACCTCGCTGGCATGAAGCAAGTCCAAGTTTTAGACTTCAGGGGACAGCTCAGCAAGAGTCCCAAGGCTTTTTACTCTCCAGTAAGAGATGGTTTTTAATTTCGGAAAAAGTTAGCTCCAGTATGTTACTATTTGCAACCTTAGTCTAAATCAAACTATAAAATATTTGCAACCTTCCTTTAAAAGGCACACAGGAAGCAGGAGTACAGTGGCGTCAGACTCATCGTCAAGGTTTACAGCATGTGGGAACCAAAGATGGAAAGATTTCAGGAGCATCCCTCAAACACCGTGGTGGTGTCCAACCCAAGAGGGATCGTGAGCAGTTTCGCAGTGCTCTCGTCAGCATTATTATGTGGGTTTGATTTGCATAAAGATGAGTTCTCGATGACAAATTGTAGCTGTCACAAGTAATCACTAAAGGAACAATATGATTTCAGGCACCGTGAAGATGACCCTGCTACATCAGTCACAGAAATGAGCACCCTATCTACTTCAGGTCCACCTACTGCTGCTGAGAAGGACATTTTGGTAAAGGACAGACTTTTATCTGCATGTTTATATTTACTTTGGTTTGGCTTCATTTGCATGTGCCTGAGATTTCATATGAGGTGGTGGTTTCTGCTTGATTGATAATTCTGCATATCCTCATCCAGTTTAAACACAGATGTTATGACTCTCTTTTAGAGGTACTGTTATTACATCCGCAATGGCATCGGCACAGAAGATGTGGCAGCCATGGAGGATTCCTGGCTTAAGAATGTCCTTGCTTTAGTCCCAGAACACCTGAGGAGTTTGACCAGAACCATTGAGGCACTTTCAGATGAGATGAGAGAAGACTATCTGCTCAGTATCAAAAAAAATATTGGTACAGTCTCCTGCTATTTGCAATGCCTATACGCAAAATCTGAGGTTTACTGTAGGTGCTTGTTGTTTTAACAAAACAAGTCCAACTTATGTTAATACACATTTATTTATTTACTTAGTTATAATTTGCTACCATCTCTATGCTATTAAATGTTTTCCATCCATGACCATCCTTTATTCTCCATGCAGTGGATTTTGTGCTGCAGGACCCAAGAGAAAATAAAGAGCTCAAAGCCAGAGATCTCCCCCCACACAGACAGGAGTGAGTCCTGCTAAATTAATTTTAGTGGTGCTGCTCACACGATTAAAAACAAAATAATAATTACAGCCATAAAAGCATTCTAGTTAATGATGCATATTCATCATAATGATGCAGACTCATGACTTTGAAAGTTTGAAACTGTCAGCTGCTATATTCCAGTTCTTCATAATTTCTTTAGTTATGTAGTATAACTTAAGAAAATACATTTTTAATACACTAAAATTACATCAGTTTCTGGATTTAATTTACAATACCTGTTATCATAATATTGCTAAATCACCTATATTAGAGGTTTTTTTTGTCTCTTTCAGAATGGAGATAATTCCAAAGCCATGGAAAAAATCGTTTCTACAGGCACAGAAAAGGATGAGAAACCATCTTTACACAGTCAATCACACCATGCTGGAAGTACTGGGTCTTTGGCAAGTCTCCTTCAAGTAAGTGTCAAATGAACATAAAGACACTTTGAAACTGGAGAATGTCAGAATGTCTCACTTTAACATACGTTTGAAAAGAGTTACAGAAATCATTTCAGTTCTTTATAGAATAAACAGTATTTAGGACTTAATTAGTATTGACATTATGCACTTCTTACTATATTTGTCAATGTATGGAATCATAATTTAAATTACTGTACACTTTATTTAAAGCAAAACATTTATTTAAAGTACTCAATTGCATGTTTAATACATTACATGGACGTTGATTTCATGAGGACCCAAAATTGATGTTTCTGAGATGTCATTCCTAAATATCTGTCATCAAGTATGCTACTTTTATCTCCTCCTTTACTGTAATGTCCACGTTGTCTTGTTCACTGCAGGAAGTTGCGCCTTATTGATGTAGAGGCCTTCCACAATGAGCAGGAGTCTGTGGAGTTATCTGTCTTTCAGCAGTTAGTCAACAAACACATTGAATGTGCCACAGGCATCCTTCTCAACACGTAAGCACTCTCAGCTATTTTCATACAGTATGCTTGTCAATTCATCATTGACCGCATGAATCGATCATCCCAAGTATCTGCTGAATTTCGCTTACTACTCAATTTTGCAATATGCAGTTGTTCACAGATATTCAAGTTTAAGTGCTTGAATTCTACAGACTGTACCCTGCAAAACAATGCAAGTAATATGTTTTTTTTCTTTCTTTTGTTCCAAAAGGTGGATACCCGAAGTGCAGAAAATCTATTATCGTGGAAACAAGCGCAATCTGATCCCCAGCAACAGTAATGTTGCACGACTGCAGTCTTTCTACAATTGTGTGGCCACACTCATGACCTCACAGCTCCAAAGCCTGGCACTTGAGTCTATTCAGGACTATACACACCTCATCGCCCAGAACCCTGTATGATCTCTCGTACTGCTGCATCTGAATCTCTGAACCTCCTTTCCTTTATGAAAATTTCATTTTTATATTGCTGTGTAACGCTTTTAGAACATCTTTTATTATTTATTTTTTTGTATCAAAGTAATGTTTTTTTTCTCTTCTTCATTTAAGCATTCAGTGCGGGTCTATGAGCATCCAGGGTTTATCCTAAGACTGGTCCTGGACCGAAACACTATCAAATTCGAACCTGATTTCAAAGACTTTGAAGTAACAGTGCTAAATGTGTATAATGCGATGCTGAAATCCTTAAGTGTGATCCCTCGAGTGGAGACAAAGCTGTACTCAGAATGGGTAAACATCTTTGTTTAACATCTTGCTTGTGCAGTGTGGTTTGATTAGTTAAAATATTGAAGGCACTGTATCATAACGAATCAAATTTTCATTGATCTTTGGAGTAATTCAAAACACACTATATATTTTAGGATTCAAAATGTCCTCCCTAGTGTGCAATTTCATCATTCATTCATTCATTTTCTTTTCGGCTTAGTCCCTTTATTAATCCGGGGTTGCCACAGCGGAATGAACCGCCAACTTATCCAGCATTTTTGTTTTACGCAGCGGATGCCCTTCCAGCCACAACCCATCTCTGGGAAACACATCCATACATTCTCATTCACTACGGACAATTTAGCTTACCCAATTCACCTGTACCGCATGTCTTTGGACTGTGGGGGAAACCGGAGCACCCGGAGGAAACCCACGCAACCACGGGGAGAACATGCAAACTCCACACAGAAATGCCAACTGGCCCAGCCGGGAATCGAACCAGCGACCTTCTTGCTGTGAGGCGAACGTGCTAACCACTCGGCCACCGTGGCGCCCAGTGTGCAATTTGTTGTTAAAAAGAAAGAATAATTTTGAATCAGAAGTTAACATACATTTTATATATACATACATACATACATAAACATATCAAATTATGAATGTTAACACAGAGAGACTGCTTTCTTGCTACTGTATAATCTGACAGAAATCTCAGTGCAGTCTTTACTATGATTCTTGCCATTTCATATATTTAATATTTTGTACTCATCTAATTCTAGCCTGGCCCAGAAACACACCATACTCTGAAGCCCATCATCCTACCAGAGATCCTGGAGGCCCAGCAGGAGAAGGTCAGACGGGTAATACGTGCAGAAAGTGCTGAGCCTTTGAAGCATGTCCATCTCTATGATAAGTATGCTCCGCTGGTGTCCCAGCAAGCTGAAGAGGATGTTACTCAGTTTTTGCTGGAGCAGCACTCTTTCCAGGAACTGATGATGGAGGTGATCCGCTACCAACAACTGGCTGATGAAATCCAATGCAGCACAGTGAAGGTGCAGTATATGTAGATATTTGAATTCTACTAGCATTTCCTCACAGAATTATGACAGATTAAGAATATTTAGTATTTTTGTGTTTTAGGTGGTGCGTTTGGGCATGTTTGAACTGCACTCCCATGATCTGGTCCGTGCCCTTGTAAAACGAGCAGAGGGTCTTTTGCAGAAACTGGTAAATCATATGTTGCATGGTCATCAGGAGTTCAATAACAAGTAAGTCACTGACAGATTGACAGAACCGTTTTGTCTGTGACATTCTAATAATCTCTGATCTCTCGCTGATCTCTCTAGATTGTGTGAGGAATATGATACTATAGCAAATAAAGCCCTCAGAAGTCCATCAAACACAGAGGAACTCATGGAACTTAAGGTAACACTGACTATCTCTAGCTTTCTTTGTTCAAATCTAATATCTCTGTTTTTAGTACTGTTGAATAAAAAAAGTCTAGTATGTTGTATGCTATTTGTTATTCATGCAATAGGCATATGTGGCAAAGGTGGAAGAAGAGGAAATTCTTCAGCTGGAAATGAAGCTCCAGGAGTCCAACAACAGGCTGTGTTTCTTGGTGGATTATGTCACATTCTCGCCTACAGACATTCAGCTGAACAGCAAGACCTTCCAGTGTCATGCACGCATGCCTTCCATCTTTGATCAGCACCGCCAGATTATCAAAGAGAAGACCGGCCAGTTCCAGGACGGCCTCAAGGTACTAGAGATACCACACGCTGACTAATCAACCCTTACAGACAATGTCAACATGGCAACAGATCTACACACACAAGTCTTCGCATTACACAACACTTTGTATATTAAACTGTATAGTGCATATTACAACAATTAAAAAATAAACATCCAGGCAAAAGCATGAGCTTTAATATTAAACTTAGTGACTTGTTAAGCTTATGTTAAACAAAAAATCTTTTAAATTGTGATGAACAACTGCACTTTCTTCATACGGAGTATGTTTACATGGACACCAATAATCCGATTTTAATACGATTAAGACCATACTCTGATTAAGAGTCTACTATGTAAAATAAATAAATAAATAAATTTAATCTGATTAAGGTCATAATCGAACTAACTAAGACATGTGGAGTATGCCGATTTTAGTCACATTATTGAAGCTCAGTAGTGAGGATTATATAAGACAGGATGGTCCATACACTATTCTCTGCACCTATCAAGTCAGTAAAGGACCACAGACACACACACCGTGAAATGCTGACTTTTTTTTTCTCCCATTCGGCGTGTGGTATGAAATTGCATTAAAACAACACTCTTTTAGCAGTTCATAGTCACATCCAATATCTTGTTTGTCACAGAGGGCATGCATGAAATGTTCCAGAATGAAAGTGAAAGTGCCGATCAGCAGTTAAAGTCTACAAATTAAAAATGAAATTGCAGGAAACTCCAGAGAAGTAGTGTATTGCATGGAGATGCAGTGACGTTAATTGAATTATGTGCTATAACATGTAATAGGGATCATGAAGGGAACATTCAAAAAGCAACTCATGTAAACACCTTAATTGTATTATTGTCTTATTCATATTAAGGCAAATAATTAGATTACTGATGTCCATGTTAATGTAGTCAATGATACTCTTGCCTAATGTGTGTAATAATCTCTGCTTTCCGATTATAGCTGAGGTGCGAGAGGATTTTGGAGGATATTAAAAGCTATGAACAGCAAGTGGAGGAGTTTGTGAACTATGGTGACCTCTCTGAGCTCAACAAGTATCTGAAAAAAGCCCAGTCCCTCAATTCCAAACTGGAATTGGTTATGGAAAAGGTACAAAGCATTTTGATTGTGCTTTGCTGCTTCATCTTTCATTTTCAATCATGTTTTTGGGATATTACATAAAAATGATAGATGGAAACACTAATACAGTATGTGAATAAAATTTCTAAAAGCCTCATAGCTGGAAGACTGACGGAGGAAGTAGGACGACTTGCATACAAACAGTGATAAACCTATTTACCGAATAAGTTCCTGTCCAGTAGATAGAAAACATTGTTTTTGTCATCCTGCAGCCAAAGCCTTTTCATACAATCTTAAGTGCAGTAAAAATGGATGTTAAAATCCAGTTTGTCCACCGGTTTTGTTAAAGTGTCTTAGAGATGCTCTGAGAATAGCTGCTCTTATCACCGCAACTCCAAAATCAAACTAATGCACTCTCCTATCTTTCAGATCAGAGGCATCAACCAGGAAGAGGAAGCCTTTGACTGGCCTGTCTCACAGTACCCACAACGCAAAACTGTTCAAGACCAACTGCTCCCTTATCTGCGGCTCTATGAGACGGCAGCTGAGTTTCAGAGCCAGCACCATCAGTGGGTGACGGGCCCACTCACAGCCGTCAACCCAGACAAAGTGGAAGTTGATGTGGGAAACTACAGCCGTGGCCTATACAAACTGGAGAAAACCTTCCAGGACTCACCCAAACCTCTTCAAATCGCCACCTCTGTGAAGACAGAAGTAGAAGCCTTTAAGGAGCACATTCCAATAGTGCAGGTGCCACACAGAGATATCATTCTTTCTTTTTTTGTGGATGTAGGAGAAATCTGTCGAATGATTTATAAAGGGTAAAATGTGCTACCAGAAAGTGTCTTATTTCTAGATGAAAATATTATAAATTAGCCAAATATTTAATAAATAAACATGTAAGAGGCTGAAATCTGCTACTCTTTCTTGGGAATTCTGAGAGTACAGACTCCAAATTGTCCTGCTCATTAATTACGGGGATGATTTGTTTCGGCAGGTGCTCTGTAACCCCGGTCTGCGCGAGCGCCACTGGGAGGCCATGTCTGCAGTTGTTGGTTTCCCTCTCAAAGCCTCAGAGGAGGATGCCTGTGTGGCCCACTTTCTTCCCCTACATCTGGAAGCTCATCTCTCTGCCTTTGAATCCATCAGTGAAGGGGCCAGTAAGGAGCACGGACTTGAGAGGGCCATGGAGCGCATGGTCAGTGAGTGGGCTGGGATGGAGTTCACCCTCCTGCCCTATCGTGAAACGGGGACCTCCATTCTGTCCTCATTGGATGAGATCCAAATGCTGTTAGACGATCATATTGTCAAGACTCAGACCATGAGAGGCTCACCGTTCATCAAGCCATTTGAGGCTGAAATACGGTGAGGGATGGGAAATGAGTGTCTGTACTTCCCTTTATTAAATCCTTTTCATTTCCAGAGAACAGTATGAACAAAAGTTCCCCGTAAATGTTTATTCTACAGGCATGCAACACTGTATATACAAATAGAATTGTGACTTCATTTGTGAACGTATGCCTTTGTCAAAATCTCCTAGTGAAACAAATTTCTGCCATTGTTCCAAATGGTTTTGAGTAAGGTAAATAACTATGACATTAGCATTATCGTATTATTAGAATATAGTTCAGCATGGTACGATTACTTGATTACTTCCTGAAGGCACACCATCAAACACACCTGAATCAAGTCATCAGAACATAAGAAGAGACTCCAAAACCTGAAGTTCAAGAGTTCACACTTAGCTGATGATTGATTATAAAGCTTGTTTGGCATGCTGTCCCGGGAGAGAGCCCTGAGCTCATAAGATCCTCGAGTCCAGGGCTCCCTCCTGTTTGCAAGGCGAGAGGAGAGTTTGAGCTCAGGTAGATCTTGAGAACTCCCCTGCGGGTAGCTAATGAACAGATAGTGATTGCTTTAAAAAAATAACTACTTACTAGGAGCATGTCTATGGAGCCGATTTGGATTAGTCAATTAACTTAGGTTGCATGTTTTTGGACGGTGGGAGGAAACCGGGGAACCCGGGGGAAATCCATGTGAGCACGGGGAGAACGTGTAAACTCCACACAGAAATGTCAGCTGGCTTGGTAAGGACTAGAACCAGTGACGTTCATGCTGTGAGGCAACAGTACTAACCACTGGGCCACCGTGCCAACCATCTAGGAAAGGAGGAGGAGTAGGGGTGGAAGGGGGGATTCTTCAAAACGAAGATGGCTTTGATATGGAACCTAGGGTATATATAATGGCTTAGGACTCATCTGATTGTTGAATCATAAATTAAATAATGCGGGACCAGCTGCGAGCAATTATCTGCGTGTGATCCTCTCGAAATTAGTTTATAAATAAACTTCACTTAATGGGTAAGATAAGGGCATACAGGAACAGGATTACTTATTGTATTCACACTAATTTCCCCATGGGTACTGATATATGAACTCACAATTAGTCACATTTTGCAGCACCTTATTAAAAATGAGACCATAACTATGTCAGTGAGCCTGGATTAACCCTACAACCTGATGGTGCAAAGGAGCATTAAGCTATTTGTCTAGCATATGCATATACATACACTGAACATGATTATGTCTGTATCTATGCATCTTAGAGACTGGGAGGATAAGCTGCTTTTGCTTCAAGAAATTATGGACGAGTGGTTGAAGGTTCAGGGCACATGGCTTTACCTCGAGCCCATCTTCAGTTCCCCAGACATCATGGCTCAGATGCCAGAGGAGGGACGTCGCTTTACTGCTGTGGACAAAACCTGGAGGGACACTATGAAACAAGTCAGCTTGGTGAGTTAGAAAGCCCTAAGCAGGAAAATATAAACACAAGTTTGGGTTTGTTTATATCAAGAAACTCTTTGGAGAAGTTCCTGACATACCTTTTGTGTGGAACTGTAGTGTTTTCATGACAAATGAGATGGCTATGAGACACAAACCCAGACACAGTCACTCATCTAGAGACTCTTCAGCAAGTAATTGGCAGCCGCAGTCTCGGTGCGATGAAAAACATCAATATCTGTTGTCCTTCTCTAAATGGAAAAAAAGTAGCTTGGCTGTAGCGTCAAATAGATATTATGGATTTTGTCTGGAGGGACTCAAATCTGGGGGTGTGCAGAGAACAAGGTCGCTGATCAAAATGAGGAAAGCTGTTCCCCTTCACAAGGTTTGAGAAAATATGTGTCTAGGTTCTAAAAACTGGAGCACATTTTTAGGGAGTCTAAAGACACTGCATAAGTGTCTGAAAGTGCTAATATAGTCACTAAAGTTCTATAAGCTTGGCCATGTAGAAATAATTTAAATATACCATTTCTGGAGCTGCTCTGTTGAATAGCATGTTGTTGAAAATCAGTGCTGTTCTTAATTTTCCAAACTGTAATATCAAAATGTCCACTAGGTGTCTCTCTTCATCTGCGGTACCCACAGAGCTGTTTGTCTTCTCCAGATTTTATTTACTCTTTTCTAATGCATTTGTAACTTTTCCCATTTGACAGAAACTGAGATAAACATTCTGTAATTAAATTCAAAATTCTGGGCTTCTTTAAGGATGTTTTCTTTTTGAATAATTCCTACACCACTCAACGATTTCCTCATTATGAACCATAAATGGCTCTTCTCGGAAAAGCAAACATATTATTTCAGCTGGGAGGCAGGTGCTGTTGCTTGTACAGGAATGCTGGATTCTTGAACAGCAGTACATAAAGAAAGGTATGCTTATGATATCAGATTCAGTAGAGTGTTTGGGGGAAACATCAGCATAGTAGATGCAGATCTAAGCCCAGTTTTTTTTGAAGGGTTAGTTCACTTCAAATTGGAAATTATTTCGTCATTCACCCTCTTGTCATTCTAAAGCCATAAATATATGAAATATGACAGGTTTACCCCCTCACATTGAAACTCTGCTCACCAAAAACACTTCAAAACAGTGCCAGCTCATAGGGTTTGTGGGCCTATGTGAAATCATGAAAATTGGGCCCACTTGTTTGAAAGCAGTTAGAGGAAAGCACAAAAAGAGACCACATATTCAATATTCATGTGTATAAATACATATTAATTGTAACAATTTTAACATAAACGGTGGCTCAGTGGATAGCAGTTGCCTCACAGCAAGAAGGTCGCTGGTTCAAGTCCCGACTGAGCCAGTTGCCATTTCTGTGTGGAGTTTATATGTTCTCCCTGCTTTTGCATGGGTTTCCTCCACCATGTGGTATAAGTGAAAAAAAGTGATTAAAATCTAAACAAGACTTGATTTAAACTGCTCAAATACCTTTTAATTTATTATCAATTTATAAACATTTTAAAGCATCAAACTTCGGAGCGAACCGTGAAGGGTAAGAAATCTCTCAATTGAAATCAAATATATCTTATTTGTTTTAAAAGATAAATAGTTCCTTTTGGGTTTGGAATGACATGATGGTGAGTAAACGATCACGGAATTCTCATTTTAGGATGAGCCAACCCTGTAAGACGTGAGCAGGGACTTGTGAAGCTATGCCGCAATTAAAAGGCTACTGTAAATGATAAGAAAAGCATTGATGAAGAAAACACGATCAGTAACTGTGAATATCTGGATCTGTTGAGCAGCCCACCTGCATGTTTCTGCACCCTGTGAAAGGAAGCAGATGATTTTCAGCATCTCTTCATTCAAGCGCATCCTGGCAGCACTCACCCTGTCGCTCTAATGTAATTCAGTGTGACGGAGGGAGAGAATCATTAAAAGAGTAATTGGCATAAAAACATCCCCTCTCTCTTTCATTACAGTCATCTAATAGTGTCTTTTCATGTTTTAAAAGGGTAATTTTGTGTAGGCTTTGGTTATTAACAACCCCTCATTACTTCCTCTCAGTCTCTGTCAAGTAAGTCAGGCTGTTTTTGTCATTCAAAAGTGATCGTTAAACTTCAATCTCAGTTCGTGAACGTGAAGTCTAGTCAGCGTTGGTAATAGAAAATCAATAGCAATCCGAAAAGGGGAAAAAGCAATTATTATCCCTTTACAGGTGAGCAGCATCTGTGAGGGGTGGAGAGGAAAGAGAACGGGGTATCCAATTGTTTCCTCTCTTTCTAATGAAGGACATGGCCTTCATACAACCTTTGGAGGAACGTTTGAAAATCACACAGCCAAGGATGAGTTTTTCCTAGTGGGAGACCCCTTTCATAAATGATCTTTTTTTGTGAAAGCTGGGACATACGGTTATGAATATAATCTTTTCATCACCCGATTTGAACAATGAGAGCAGCGAATTAAAAGAAAGTGAGGGTATTTCATTACCTATGATTTGCAGCCTTAGGAGCTGAACTTGAAAACTTCTCACAGTCTTTCAGTCTGACAAAAGTATACTTTACTAGTCTGTTAAATTGGCCGTTATGGTGGTGCAGTGAGTAGCACGATCTCCTCACAGCAAGAAGGTCGCTGGTTCGAGCATCGGCAGGGTCAGTTGGCATTTCTGGGTGGAGTTTGCATGTTCTCCCTGTGTTCGCTTGGGTTTCCTCCGGGTGCTCCAGTTTTCCCCAAAAGTCCAAAGACGTGGTATAGGTGAACAGGTGGGCATATACACCCGTAGTGGATGTGTGTGAATGAGTGTGTATAGATGTTTCCCAGTGATGGGTTGCAGCTGGAAGAGCATCCACTGCAAAAAACATATGCTGGATTAGTTGGCGGTTCATTTCGCTGTGGTGACCCCAGATTAATAAAGGGACCAAGCTGAAAAGAAAGTGAATGAATGAATGAATGGTCTGTTAAATTATTACTGATGTACTTGGTATCGAAGTGTTTTCTCATACATGCAGTTTGTGATTTGAGCTCAGTCTTATTACATTTCTGTAGTACATTTCAGCATAAAATTGGCTTGAGCTGCCATGAATAATGCCCAGGCGTTCGTTCTGAAGAGATGTTTAAAAAGGTTAAATCCCATAGATTTATAGTGAATTGAAAATGCACCCAGACCTTTTTTTAAAATACAAATGAAATCAAAACTAACCATATGATTTTGTTAGCTCACATTGCTAGTTTTGTGGTAAACAATTCATCTGTGCATGCCATTAAAAAAAACGAATAGTTTGCTCTTGTAATCCAAAATTTATGTAAATTAATTAATGTTAAAAATCTATAAAAAATTAATATAAAAATCTGAAAATGCACTTCTTGGATTTTTTTTTCAGTTAAATTTTCATATTATGTATGTCTGAGGTATCAGGCGTGGTTAACATACTTAACCATGCCCCTCCAACTGTCAGTTTTGATAACAAACAGAAATGATGAGAAGGAGGTGTCTGTTAGGTTGTAATAACTCTCCCCAAACTCTTTTCCCAATCTTTCTGAATGAAATGACTACTTTACTACATCCAATCAGCTCGCAGTGGAAAAAATAACCACACCCACTGTTTCCTCATTTAATAATCTGTTTGTCTAGGAACTGTGTCACAATACAGGAAAAAACTGGTGTCTGTTGCAAACCACATAGATATTGTACAGTTTAGCACTGATACTGTACAGTGTGTGGTGTTTACCATGCAACATTCAGATAAAACCGAACATTGCAGTTCTCAGTGCAGGCGATTTTGCTCTTCACAATAAGTGATACTAGAACTGGCAGCTTGCATAAACTGCCAGTACTCTCATCTGTTCTCTTTGAAGATCAAAATTGAAACTGAAACCATTGATTCTCTCCATCTCTTGCATGCAGTCTCTCTCTTGTGCACAGTTTTACATACTGTATTTAAAAATACAGAGCGGTATAGCGCAACGTTATTACACTGCTCAATGGGACTGCCGGCTTCCGCTTTCCAGCTCCCTTTGAGAGCAGCAAGAGAGCTGCTTCAGCAAACTTCCAAGAGAACCTGATTTAAAACAAGACAAAAAAAGCACTGAAATAAGCCTTTCCCTCAACTGCTTTTTTGTTTGAAGAATCAGGATCCTCCAATCTTTTGAAAAATATATAAGCATATAAGGAAGCCTCATTTTAAATAGTGTGATTTCTAAACCTGTATAAGTCATGTTAATTAATAAACTCTTTACATTCTAAGTGCTTATTTATGACAAATGTACAAAGAATCGTATGATCAATGAGTAATGACTTCAAGTTTTTTAATATTAATTAATTAACTTAATTTTTTAAGTCACACAAGCGGCGGTTTTAAATCAGAGCAATCTGTGAAATATTTTAGTTATTAAAACTTGTGTAATTTAAAAAAATTATTTATAATCGATATCCAATAAAATAGTAATTAATTAATTGATAAATTGGGCATTACAGTGGCGCAGTGGGTAGCACGATCACCTCACAGCAATAAGGTTGCTGGTTTGAGCCTCGGCTGGGTCAGTTGGCATTTCTGTGTGGAGTTTGCATGTTCTCCCTGTGTTGGCGTGAGTTTCCACCGGGTGCAATGGGTATAGGTGAAATGGGTGGGCTAAATTGTTTGTAGTGTATGTGTATGAATGAGTGTGTATGGATGTTTCCCAGTGATGGGTTGTAGCTAGAAGGGCATCCGCTGCATAAAACATATGCTGGATAAGTTGGCGGTTCATTCCCAGATTAATAAAGGGACTAAGTTGAAAAGAAAATGAATGAACGAATAATTAATAAATTAAGAAGTCTAAAAGAAACCTTGTTTGGCTATGTGGTCAAAAACGTTAAATCTATTGACCTGCAACATCTGTAGCATCAAATGGACATAATTTGCATAGTGAGAAATGTTAGTTGGCTAATGTAATTGATTGAATTTCATAAGATATGGGTAAATGTCTCGTAAAATGTCACTGTACTTAAAAGTATTCCTTTGATGCATTCATTCTATCCCTTACATGTGCTGTTTTTTCTTAGGATAAGCATGTCTTGGCAGTGGTGGCCATCGAAAAGATGCTAGACAAGATGAAACACAGTAACGAATTACTGGAACTCATTCTAAAGGGTCTGAATGAATACCTGGAGAAGAAAAGACTCTTTTTCCCCCGCTTCTTCTTCCTGTCCAACGACGAGCTGCTGGAGATCCTCTCCGAGACTAAAGATCCAACCAGGTACAGGGGAGCTTTGCAAAGTGCTCAGTGATGACAGTCTGATTGATATTTGCCATTATATTTCCAAACTTTGCTTACACTGATAGAGTTGTCAGTTAATTAATGCTACTTTCAATTTCAGTGGTGTTGTGACATCTCATTAACTATCACTTGATTATAATGTAAACAAATGCTCAAAAGTTTAAAGTTGATGAATTTTTTAAAATTCAAGTCTCAGTTTATCTCTATGATGGTAGAATTATTCAGCTGCCATTGCTCCATTGTTTTTCATTATTTTATTACTGTTAAGGATTCTTTAATTAAAGGGATAGTTCACCCAACATGCATTTTCTCCTGCTATGGAAGTCAATGAGTACTAGCAATCAGCATTCTTTAAAATATCTTCTTTTCTGTTCAACAGAACAAGATTTAAAACAACATGAGAAAGCGTAAATGGCATAGTTAATTCAAAATGAATGTTTGTTTACTTCATTCTACTTTATTTTTTCCGTTGAACAATAAAGAAAATACTGTAAAGAAAACCTGTAACCATTGATATTCATAAAAGGAAAACCGAATACTATGGAAGTCAAAGAAAGAAATCCAAACAGGTTTGAAACAAATAAGGGTGAACAATTTCATTAATAGAAATTCTAAAAGTATTTAAAAATAAGTGTCTTTACTGTCAGGTTTGATCAATTTAATGCTTCCTTTCTAAATGAAAGAATTTATATTCTTTATCATCCCTATCTTTTAAAGTGAAGTGTATATAATGCCATTACAACTGTAATCGAGCCCCTTTTGTCTGAATATTAGGCATCAAAGCATCCATATCGACTGTACGCTATTGATCTTTCTGCTTGATCTGTATCTACTGGTGCTGTTACAACAGTTGCTGTGCTATAGGATATGTCAGAATTCTGTGGGTTTGCACTTTTAGTGTGGTGTGTGTGAGCTACAGTAATCTCACACTTTCTCCACATCCTCAAAGGAAAAGAGGCTTTTCTGGAAACAATGTGATTTATAGGCTTGAGGAATATTGTTTGTCAGCAGTTAACGGGATCTGATTTTGAAGGCTTCTGTTTTCAATATTCTTGCCTTTTGTGATCCGCTTTGTTGATGGATTGCTCCTTAATAAGGCCAGGCTGGATGACTGCATGTCGGAACGAACTATGTTAGCTCAGTCTGTTCTATATCAATTATTCCAAAAATAATTGGTTTGGGTCAACTTGGATTTCTTTTTTGAATTCCCATAAAGAGTAACTGGAAGTGAATCTATCACTAGAACTTGATCTCAAAAACAGATTGAATATACAACTATGAAAAAAAAATTGCACGTGGATTATCTGGAATTGAGTAAAATCTTTTTAATTTTTGTTTTGATTTGGTTTATTTTGTACTGATGACTATTCTTCCCAATTTAAAATAAAAACACTGTCATTAGTTTTTGCATAGAAAAACTAAAAGTGCGATATTTTTAGCTGTGTTTATATAATTTTTTTATTGATATTAAAGTTTATCTAAAATTATTTGGTTGAATGACCTTGATTTTTCAATCACATCAAATTAAAGACTCTTGAAATGACAATATTTTTACTTCGAATTTTAATTAAATTTAGTATTAACATACACTACTTGACAAAAGTCTTCCCAGTTTTCAATCCCAGTTGTAAGAGCAACAAATAATAACTTGACTTGTAGTTGATCATTAAGAAAATTGGCAGAAGGTAGATTTTTTTCTGATGTATTGTCTGTTGAACTGCATCCCAATCATCACAAATACTGCATAAGATCCATTGGAATCTGCATGGAACCAAGATTCTCACAGAAATCAGTCAAGTTTGCTGAAGGAAAAATCATGGTTTGGGGTTATATTCAGTATGAGAGCGTGCAAGAGATCTGCAGAGTGGATGGCAACATCAACAGTCTAGGGTATCAGGATATTTGTGCTGCCCATTACATTACAAACCACAGGAGAGGGCAGATTCATCAGCAGGAAAGCACTCCTTCTCATACTTCAGCCTCCACATCAAAGCAAAGAAAGACAAATTGCTCCAGGATTGGCCAGCCCAGTCACCAGACATTAACATTATTCAGTATTTCTGGGGTAAGATGAAGGAGAAGGCATTGAAGATGAATCCAAAGAATCCTGATGAACTCTGGAAATCCTGCTTTCTTTGGCATTTTAGATGACTTTATTAATAAGCTATTGTTAGTTTTTTCACTGCACCATGACTTTATATTGTATACTGTACATTATTTTGGTTTTGGGGCGCCACGGTGGCCGAGTGGTTAGCACGTTCGCCTCACAGCAAGAAGGTCGCTGGTTCGATCCCCGGCTGGGCCAGTTGGCATTTCTGTGTGGAGTTTGCATGTTCTCCCCGTGGTTGCGTGGGTTTCCTCCGGGTGCTCCGGTTTCCCCCACAGTCCAAAGACATGCGGTACAGGTGAATTGGGTAAGCTAAATTGTCCATAGTGTATGTGTGTGAATGTGTATGTATGGATGTGTTTCCCAGAGATGGGTTGTGGCTGGAAGGGCATCCGCTGCGTGAAACAAATGCCGGATAAGTTGGCGGTTCATTCCGCTGTGGCGACCCCGGATTAACAAAGGGACTAAGCCGAAAAGAAAATGAATGAATGAATGAATGAATTTTGGTTTTGGCAAGTCAGACCTAACTGTAATAATGAAAAAATTAAAAATCAAGGCATGATCATATTTTGTTTTGTTAAAATAAGCATAATTTAGAGAGCTTTGCCTTTCCTATAAGTCACTTATTATACCAAATGATCAACTAAGTCAAGTTATTACAGTATTTGTTGTTCCTAAAACTTAAATAAGCGACAAGACTTTTGTCAGGTAGCGTACTCAACCCCATACTAAATCAATCCATAAAAAAAATGTCGCTAGTACTACTGAAAATCTGCATTTCCGAGGCTTTAGTAAATTATACCCAAGAATTCACCTTGATCTCGAATGTAGGGTGGATGTAATTTACTGTAACATGAAATAAGAAGCACAACATTCACTCTGCAGAGCTATAATCTCTGTGATATTTATGAATATATCTTATGCCCTGACATAGCCTACTTTGGCACTTTTCCCAGGGCACATCCAACTGATGTTATGCCGCCTACCTAACCAATGCTGCCTACAAGAACATTTAGCATTTGAGGCCTGAAAAGGAACAGGGAAGGACAAATGAAAAGCAATTTAGCTTCACCTCGGCCTCCGAAACCCAATTTGAACCCCTTAAAACTCAGTATTTACTGTGGGAATTTAATTATAGTGCTTTTTCCTCTGCCTGTGACACTCTGGCCTACTTTCTCTGCTCTGGCTCCCCTGTGTAGCCCCTTAACGTATAAGCAAATCTTGTTATATTTCACCCCAGGTATTTGTTTAATGATGAATGATGATGCCTCAAATGCTAGTTCAAATTGCAGTACTATAGGGCTTATGGTTTTCACAAAACTAGCAATGTTCTGCTCTTTGAGTTCAGTTCCAACCACCTCTCTCTTGCTCCCCTTGTCTCGTTCTCCCAGTGTCGCAGTGTCTCTCATCTTTTATGACACTCTCACTTCTGTGGCATTTGAGAAGAGATTCAAAGTTTGCAGAAGAATAAAGTGTGAACTGCAGCAGCTGTTTGGCAGAGGTGTGGGTCACAAACTACCTGAGGGTGGATGTGATAATAAATGAAGATAAAAGTTAATAGAGTCGCTGACTCCAGGTGATTCAGCGTGAAAGTTGTCTGCGATATCATCAGGCGGGGTTGCACATCTGAGTATAGCTTTTTCTTTGAACCCGAGATTTCTTAACACCTCTGTATTGCGGAAACATAATCGGGGTTTAATTGCTTTCGCATGCCCCCGCCGATGAAATATAGAACTTGCATTGGAAAAGGGCAACAGTTTACTGATGGCTTTATGTTCCAGGGTGCAGCCTCACCTGAAGAAGTGCTTTGAGGGTATTGCGAGCGTGGTGTTCACTGATGTTTTGGACATCACTCATATGAGAAGCAGTGAAGGTGAGGTGGTGGAGCTGCTAGATATCATCTCTACCTCTAAAGCTCGTGGGCAGGTGGAAAAATGGCTCCTGGAGCTGGAGAATGGCATGCTTCGCTCTATACACAAGGTACAGAACTGTATGAACTTTCTCTGAGTCAGAGGATTTCTCAATAGCAAAAATGAAAGACACATAATTGGATTTGATTTTGTTTAGCCGTGCTTGTGCTTTAAATGTTTCTGTTGACAAATCCTTCACACGGGTAATTGCTTGTGGCTGTACAATGACAGCTTTTTTGTTTTAATATTTTAAATATTTACAATGCTACTAAAAGGCATTTACATACTTTGAACTGTTTCATATTTTTGAAAGCACTCTAAAGCTTAAGGGATCTTTTTGCTTCTTGTGAACACAAAATCTTTATAATGTCAACATGGGGAAACAAAGTCTAGACATTTCTTTAAAAACATGCATAGTAAATGCAAATCTAGTTACTATCATACTATCATACATGTCCTTTTCACGCCACAGTATCATATAGTAGAATGTAAAATTCAAAAGATCATAATCTTTTCAACAGATAAAAAGGACTTAACTTAAATTAACTTAACTTA
This sequence comes from Danio albolineatus, assembly GCA_903798035.1. Classification (NCBI taxonomy): domain Eukaryota; kingdom Metazoa; phylum Chordata; class Actinopteri; order Cypriniformes; family Danionidae; genus Danio; species Danio albolineatus. The sequence goes on from CAIGQQ010032765.1 coordinate 8,954,112, forward strand.
ACGGGTGACATGGTGGTGCAGTAGGTAGTGCTGTCGCCTCACAGCAAGAAGGTCACTGGTTCAAGCCTCGGCTGGGTCAGTTGGCATTTCTGTGTGGAGTTTGCATGTTCTCCACGTGGTCGTGTGGGTTTCCTCCGGGTGCTCCAGTTTCCCCCACAGTCCAAAGAGATGCGGTACAGGTGAATTGGGTAAGCTAAATTGTCTGTGTGTGAATGAGAATGTATGGATGTTTCCCAGATATGGGTTGCGGCTGGAAGGGCATCCGCTGCGTAAAACAAATGCTAGATAAGTTGGCGGTTCATTCCGCCACTTAACTTAACTTCGCTTACTGTAAGTGGATACAATTAAAAAAATATATATATTCAAGAGAAGCATCATAAAATCACACAAGGTCAAATGGGTGGATTTCATATCCATACTACGTATATACAAGCTATTTTTTTCAAATGTAAAATAATGCAAACTGTCCTTCCGGCTCCTGGCTTTCAGGTGATTGGAGAGGCCTGTGAAGCATATCTGAATGATCTGAGGATCAACTGGGTCAGAGCCTGGCCGGGCCAGACGGTGCTTTGTGTGTCCCAGGTTTACTGGACAAAGGACATTCATGAAGCCATTGCAAAGGGACCAAAGGTATGTTAAACTGTTGTAGGCTCTGGAATATCGAATTCTTATTCCATACTGTACAGTATATGGTAGTGTTTTGTTGTTCTGATAGACTATAATTTACCATTAATGACAATATCAAGGCAATATATATAGCATATACTGTATGTTCTGTACATTCTAAATCTTAAACTGTTGTCAATGTCACTGACAGAACATACATGGGAATGTTTTGTTGTTATTGTTACTTCTTTTACTTATACTTATACTTATAGTTAAAAATTGTTTGTGTGCTATTCATAGATTTTATGGTTCAGACTGAGGCACCGTTTACACTAGTGCGTTTTCGTTTTAAAACGCAAAAGTTTTGCTATGGTTACGCCATCCATCCACACTACGCCGGAGTTTTCGAGGTGCGAAAACGGAGCGTTTTGAAAAAGCTGGAGAGGGCGTTTTCATTCTAAAACGCTGCTGACTTGTCTCAGTGTGGATGTGGGAAAACGGATACCTTTGAAATTGGAGGAGTGGCTGCTGAGATTCGCTATGTGATTGGGGCTTTGGGTCATTGTGTATCCTTTCCTTATTCGCCTTCACTGTAAACACTGTATTTTCGATAGCCATGGATGTTTTATATTCATTTGTTACTTCAAGTAACAACTCAACCTCGTCGTCTGTCCTCAAAAATACCTCTCTTGCTTTCTTTACCATCGCGTTCATCGTTCAACCAGCGTTTGTTGACTAACAATAACCAAATGCCAAGCGAGACACGTGCTTCCTGTTTATACTTGAACGCGCATGCCCAGAGTGCGCGAATGGTGCACGAATGGTCACGTGATATACGTTTCTGGTGGAGGGAGATCTGTTAAAAGACGCTAGTGTGGACGCGGATCGTTTTCATGCTAAAACGCCGTTTTAAAACTAAAACGCATGAGTGTAAAAGGGGCCTTAGTTAATACGAAAAAATAATTAATAACTATTTATTATTTACTCACCCTCATGTTGTTTTGAAACTGAAATGTTACCAGTTCATTTTCACCAATTTAATATCCGCTCACAAAGACTTTACTTACTATACTTACTATAAGGATGTGAACTTATATTACTATCTCTAACCGACTCGAACTTAGAGTCTACTAACACACATATATTACTTCTATACAAATGCTGTAATGAGAGTTAGTTGATATAGCTGAACAGGTTTTTAAAGTCAACTGAATGTCTAAAGTCTTAAGTGTTACTCTGTTTAAGGAAGCAGGATACTGTGTTGACAGTGTCTGCTTTATTTTGAGTAGGATTTATTTACAATCAATGTCTGTCTTACTGTAGACGCGTATATAAAACATCTTATTAAGTGTCTGAATTGTTATTCTGTTTTCAGGCTCTTCAGGCTTATCTAGATCAGAACAATACTCAGATAGATGACATTGTGACTCTGGTTCGTGGAAAGCTTTCCAAACAGAACCGAGTGACACTTGGAGCACTGGTGGTGCTTGACGTTCATGCCCGGGATGTATTGGCATCTCTTGTGCAGAAGGGTGTTGATGATGAGACCAACTTTGAGTGGCTCAGCCAGCTGCGCTATTATTGGATTGTAAGCCAGTTTGAGTGTGATTGAAAATGATATGTGTGTGACCTTGTTCGTTCATAGTTATTGTTTTGGACACTCAGAAGATCTGCTTTGATTTGCTTTTTCTGCTCTTGATATGTTGATTTGACCCTGTCTGTGAAGGAGAACCAGCTTCATACAAAGATGATCAATGCAGGCTTGGCGTATGGCTATGAGTATCTTGGAAACACACCACGACTGGTGATCACCCCTCTCACTGATCGCTGCTACAGGTCAGAATGATTTACATTATACACAAAGATCAAAACAACTACTTTTCTATGTAGCTGCATCCAGAAGAGGCTCTTCAAACAAGCATTTAATTGGGTTGTAAGTTTGATTTATATATTTGATCAAGCCTTGGAGGTCATACAAGGCTTCTTTTAAAAACATTGTACTGACATCAAGCGATGCATCATTCTTTCAATGGTTGAGTGTGTTATCTCTGAAAATGGTTTGAATTATCTGGTTATATTATTAAATTCAGTAGATAATTTTTAGTTAACACAACATCCCGGCTGTTTTTGACATGTGTTTTTTTTCAGGACTCTATTTGGAGCTTTGCATTTATATCTTGGTGGAGCCCCCGAGGGACCCGCAGGTACAGGCAAAACTGAGACCACAAAAGATCTGGCTAAAGCCATAGCTAAGCAGTGTGTAGTATTCAACTGCTCTGATGGCCTGGACTACATTGCGCTTGGCAAATTCTTTAAGGTAAACACTTTTGCAAAGTCTCCAAATTTAGTGCACAAGATTTACACAAGTAAAAAAAATAAATCCAAATATATAAAAATTTAAATCTGAATGTAATAATGTAATAGGATTTTGGCATAGGCTTAGTGAAAAAGACATGCTGATTTCCAAGTTACAGTGAATAACACACATGAGGTCAAACACCATGTGTCCTAAAAAACTCTCTCAGGCAGAAGAGCACAGCACTGACTGACAAAGCCATCACTGGTTGCTACAGTAACAGATTGTTGTGGCACTGTTAAATAATTGAAATATAATTCATGTTTTCAAAAGAAAAGAACATAATAAAGTTTGTTTTATCTAATCTTTTGTTGTCCTCAAGAGACAAACCCCTACAAAATAGCACTAATTAAACTTAATTTTTTCTAAATCCAGGGTTCAATTAGACATTTATTTTGGGAAAATACAGACCAGAAGTCCAAGAGTTGAGCTGAGAATTGTTTTGTTTTATTTAAACCTGTAATTAAACATTACTTGTTTATGATTCGTAAAGGTAATTAAAAAAGTAAAGTAAATGACTTAATTAATAATTTAAATAAATTAATTCATTAATTTTCCTTCAGCTAAAAGTGCGACTTCAAATTTTAGGGCAGATCGTTTGTTAGCATATTTAGAGAGTCTTACCTGAAAAAACGATGACATCAGCGACTTTCCTCCATGCTGATGACTTCCTTATGTTGTCTTTAAAGAAACTGTGATTTGTTGCAAATAATTCTGAGTATTTCCTGACTTCATTAAGTTTTTCATCGTCCATTGCGGTCCGTTACTCTTCGTTAATATTTAAATGACACGAAGTGTGTGACTAAATCCAATAGGTAGAAGCCGATGATAGGGAATGTAATCAATATAGGGATATGGGCCGCTCAAAACATCGAGATATGTATATATATATATATATATATATATATATATATAATTTATTATTTTTTTTTCTTGTGAAAAATGTCAAAATGAGAAAATTAGATCAAAAGGACTATCTTTGTTAAACTTTAAATAATAAAATTAAATAAATAATACTGCAAGCATACTGTAGTGCAGTGGTTCTCAACTTGTTTGGCCATGGGACCTACATTTTTACATGGTCATCAAGCCGCGACCCAAATTTTTAGGAACTGTAAGATAATTTTAGGAATTATAATTAATTTGTATTTATTTGTTAACATACACAAGTAGTGAAAGAAAAATCATGAGAAAATCAGCAAGACTTACAAATAAACAATATTTTATTGCTGACATTTAAAAAAAATTATCAAATTATAAAAATATTGCAAAGTAAAAACGACAAACATTAAAAAAAGGAAAGGTTGTTACCATTAACAAAACTGAACTGTTAATAAAACATTAACACTGATCCTGTTGAACAGAACAAACCAGCAAATTGTAAAATAATTAAAACATCCATAACCATTTTTACATATAATATGACAGCAATTATAAACATATGTTTCACTTAACAGTAATTTGGGAAGATGATGAGATAACTGAGGATGTGCTTTACTGATGTGACAAGAGCTTCAAAGTCAGGAGTGATGGTAGACAGTGCTACCCGAAGATCGTGCTCTATGTACAACCTGTTCCTTTGCTTGGACTCAAGCTGCACCAAGGAAGATAAGCCACTTTCATACAAATACGTAGTTCTGAATGGGATGGGTTTGATCGCACTCTCAGATCGCGAAAACTGGGAGAGGCTTACTTCACTGAATTTCTTTTTCAGCGTCTTATCACATGAAAGCTCCACGAGCTGACTCTCTGTGTTGCTCGGCAACGTGACGCTTTCCATGTCCATTCTAAAGGGATCGGTTGTCGTGCGCGCATTTCAAAATAAAAGTCCGGTATACGCAAAACAAGTTAAAAATGAAACTTTTGTTGTTTTTTTAACCACACACTCCGCGACCCACTAAAAATATTCCTGTGACCCACTTTTGGGTCGTGACCCACCAGTTGAGAAACACTGCTGTAGTGTTTTGTAGCAGGGATATCTTGGTATAATGTAAGTTTTGAAACCAATACAATGAAACCATTCAGAAGGTGCTCTGTGGTGCCGCCGAAATATGAACAGTGTCCTGAGGTGCCGCAGACAGCTGCCGACTTGTGGTGCCGGTGTGCGTACCCTACAATGCGCTGTGTGGCACGTCACCTATTGGCGCTTCGGGTGTGCGACCCCCTTTAGTCTCTATTTCGGAGGTTGCCACAGTGGAATAAACCACCAACTATTCGGGTATATGTTTTACACAGGGAATGCACTGGGAAACACCAATACACTCTCACATTCACACATGCACTTTACAATATGGCCAATTTAGTTTATTCAGTTCACCTATACCATGTGTTTGGGGCAAACTGTAAGGGAAAGCAGAGCACCTGGATTAAACCCACACAAACAAGGGGAAACATGCAAACTCCAAACAGAAATGCCAACTGGCCCAGCCGGGACTCAAACCAGCGACCTTTTTGCTGGGAGGTGACAGTGCTAATCACTAAACCACCATGAATTATATTTGATGAAATTTAATTATATTTAAGGAATATATTTGTTGGATCATGTTGGAATAAACGTAAAAGAGAGGTATAAAAGGTATGCAGACTCTTTAAAATCAATTTCCTTGAATACCTTTCAAAATATTATTTAAGAATGTCTCCATAAGAAAATGTTAGATAATATCTAAATATAATTATTTTCTCTAGGTGTCTGGGACTTTTAGCCCCCACTATGTCTAAAATTTAAATACAGGCGTTCCAGGCATTTCCTTTTACTTTGGTATGCTAGCAGAGATTGCAATGCTTTTGCTGTGTAGCCTCAGTACTATCAGGGAACCACAGCTGTATCTTAATCAGAGAGCTTAGAATGGCAAAGAACCTGCTTTTTAATGTCGTCCTGCTCATCCTTTGTCAGTTATCTGGCAGCACAGGAATGTTCAAACTACATTTACTGTAAGTCATGGTAAAGATACTTGGTCTCTTCCAGGGCTTGTTGTCGGCTGGTGCCTGGGCCTGCTTTGACGAGTTCAACCGCATTGATCTAGAAGTGCTTTCAGTGGTGGCTCAGCAAATTCTAACCATCCAGAGAGGTGCGTGTTTGTGTGCATGTTTAAACTCTGTCAACTGTGATTTTCAATGGATTTTAAGATTCAATCAGTGGAGCTGCAGATTATATATTTTTCTCCAAACCTAATAGGTGCGTACATGTGAAGTTGAGTCCTTTTAAATTAAGCATTAGGCTGCTTACTCTGCAGAAGTCTATAAATATAATAGTATGTATTTAGTCTGGTTTCGGATGTGTAGATCTTTACTTATTTATTTTTTTGCTCTGCAGGTATTTCGGCCCATGCTGAGATGCTGCTGTTTGAGGGGACAGAGTTAAAACTGAACCCTACCTGTGCTGTCTTTATCACCATGAACCCTGGTTATGCAGGACGTTCCGAACTACCTGACAACCTGAAGGCATGTACAGAACAAAGACCATGTCCAGCAAATATGTGCTGTGCATATGGAATATTTATATTCACTCTTTGAATGTGTCATACTTCAACCAAATCACAACATGCCCTAGAAGTATAGATGTCAGGCCTTGCGGATCTAACATATTAATTTGCCATGAAATCACTGTCAATGTCAGCAATGTCAGGTGTGGTTTATCTATTATTAAAAACATGAATTACATATCACACTTACATGCAGGACAAGTCAAAGCCTGTATTTTGATACAAATAAAGCTATACAGTGTTCTGAACATTTTAGCAATATTCTGCATTTCCATCAGTGCAAGCTTTAATTAATAAAGAAAAAAAAAAAATATATATATATTTTCATAAATGTATAATAATAATAATAATGACATCAATAATTCTTATTTATAATAATAAGAATAAGTAAGATATGTCTTTTAACAGTAGATAAGGCATTATCATTACTTGCTGCCACAGTTCGCTTTGGGTTTCGTTTCTGTTCAGTTGAAGCAGATAGTCCATTTGGCTTGTTCTATGATTGTAAGGGCTGTGTAATTGTCTGCTGCAGGCTCTTTTCCGGACAGTAGCTATGATGGTGCCAGACTATGCTCTGATAGCTGAGATTGTGCTTTACTCCTGTGGATTTGTCAGAGCACGGCCGCTCTCAGTGAAGATTGTGGCTACGTATAGACTGTGCTCTGAGCAGCTCTCTTCCCAGCACCACTATGATTACGGCATGAGGGCTGTCAAATCAGTTCTGACTGCAGCAGGGAACCTGAAGGTAGGACCAGTGCCCGCCAAAAGCTCCAATTGTTCTTTTTTTGGTTATAATATGATTGTTGTATAATACAATAATATGTTGTATTGAAATTTATTTATATTATACAGTCTCTGCATTTTTTTCCCAGAGATGGGTTGTGGCTGGAAGGGCATCCGCTGCGTAAAACAAATGCTGGATAAGTTGGCGGTTCGATCCGCTGTGGCGACCCCGGATTAATAAAGGGACTAAGCCGAAAAGAAAATGAATGAATGAGTCTCTGCATTTTACCCAGGGTTGCTGCATGGTATCATGCTCCAGAACAGGGTTAGCATAGTTTTTGCACCAAAAATAAAAACATACATGCCATTTACTGAAGTTAAATTGGTTCGAAATGTTTAGTTTCTTTTTTATGTTGAACATATTAAAACAGGGGTTCTCAACTGGTTTGTCCATGGGACCCACATTTTCCTATCGCCCTTAAGACCCAAATACAGTTGAAGTCAGAATTATTAGCCCTCCTAAATGATTAGCACCCCTGTATATTTTTTCCTCAATATCTGTTTAATGGAAAATATTTTTTAACACATTTCTAAACATAATAGTTAAAAAAAAAAAAATAGCTTTGCCATGACGACAGTACATACTATTTTACTAGATTTTTTTATACCAGTAATATTTTACAAGTATTCAGCTCAAAGTACAATTTAAAGACCTAACTAGGTTAATTAGGTTAACTAAGCAAGTTAAGGTAATTAGGCAAGTTAAAAGTTAAGTTAAAGTTAAAAACTGATTTCAATTTTAATATTTTTTGGATGCACTAGCATGGCTCGTGTAGCTATTATGCACCCTGTCAGAAGTAAAACCACTCGTTTTTTGTTTTGTTGCTTTCCATATCTCTCCCACTGAAAATGAACTTGACCCTTGCAAACATAGCATTCTGTCTGAAACTACTTTTAAGACAATGTGTTTTTCTCATGCACATGAATTGCATCTGACAGGAAGCTTTCACCTTTTCACGGCTTTCAACCTACTTCACAACCCACTCAAAATCGTGGGTTGTGAGTGACCCACCATTTAAGAAACAATGTATTCAAAGATATTTTGATGTATGTTCATAGCTGAAAGTCATTGACTTCCATAATATGAAAAAAATAAGACAGAAGTCAATGGCTACCAATTTCTTCCTACAGACATTCTTCAAAATATCTCCTTTTGAGTTTAACAGAAGAAACAAGCCAAGGCTTGGAACAAGTGAAGGATTGAGTAAACTGTGGGGCTACTTATGTGCAATTTGAAATGATCAAGTGGTATAAAGTTATTTCTAGATGCTTAGCAACTGTTTCCGAAACACAGCGCATTGTAAACACAGTCATTAACGCAATCAAGTGGAAAAAGGTCGAATGAAAAAAATGGGGATGGAAAACACCTGAAACTGAGTGAGCAAAGACATTCTATTGTCTTACAGTTTTATAACAGTTTCAGTAAAGTCTGCAATTTATAAAAATGTCAAACACGTTGCACAGAGTAGTCATTCAGTCAATGACCTTGACACCAATAATATGCAAATAAGAATGTTAACCCAGGCTTTAGAATGTCAGTATATGAATACCTAGGATTAATTGTTAAACCTGCATAAAGGAGCATTGTAAAGCGTGAATTAAGATAAGAAAGAATTCTGTTTACCCAGGGGTTTAGAATTATCCTAGGTTAACTAGATCAAATGTGAAAAGTCCTTCTGCAGTGTTTACCATTGCATTTCAGATCAGGGCCTTTTATATGCAACATCTATTGGCTGAATCCATAATGAGGCAACTTGGAGAATCAGATAGAATTCTGTCTTTGAATGCGAAGACCTTTGTTGTTTTGATTTAACATCTCATTTCATGGAGCAGCTACATGTTTTGACTTTTCCGACTTCTGCTGAGCCACCGTTTTTGAGCGCTTCATAAACTTGTTAAAGCAATTCCGAATGACTCCCAACTGCAGTTGGCTCAGTTCCTCCTCTCCTGCCACTGTTATCAGCACAGAGTTACTGAGGGTCAGAGGAGTGAAACATTTCCACTTCATCTCAATTCCCATTGCACGCTCCTTCTCCTCTCTCCCTCTCGCCACTTTTCGCCTGTGGATCAAAGCCAAATGAATCTGACATTGAATATAAATAGTGTTCACACTCAATTCAGCAGCTCGGAGAATTGCAGATCTGTGAAAAACACAAACTATTGAAACCGAGAACTTCGTTAAAAACCTGTGTGACCCTAAAGAATTCTAGACTCCAGTCGGTACAACTCTCACTCTTTCTACTATATCTCGTCATCTCTGAGGTGTAAAGGAGTGAATGTACTGTAAGAAAGTACTCTTTCAAACTCTGCACATTTCAGATTAAAATGTCAATAGAAAACTGCAGTTGACATGTTATACTATTATTTCATTTGATTGCTAGACAGGCAGCCGAGGCAGAGTACCATTTCTACATGAGCAAATCTACTGAAGCAAGGCCAGAACACGGTGACTTTGATGTTCATACGCCCTACCTGAGCTTATTCCTTGATCTTTGATTTATTACTGTTGCATTCATTTCCCCTAGGTTCGCATTTAGTATCCACTAGGGAATATCCTCACACAGCTCTACTGACAGTCAGACAATGAGAATTGTGGTGCAGCCATAGGCCATCAGAGAAGACAGGTCAAAAGAACAACTGCAGCGCTTACATAATGTGCCTAGAGCAAGACGAATACTGTCTTTCCCTGTAGTCTGATACCTGAATAAAAGCCATCTCCTCTGTCAGATCCACACAGCTCGCTTACTCCCTGCAAAGTTTTAGGAGTGGCAGCAGCATTTATTTGGAGGAGTGAATCCCATCTTGTTCTGTGTCTGTGGAGAATAAAGAAGTCACTCCTACTATCTGAACAGTGGTTGACATAGTAACCACGGTGGCAGTTTGGCTTCTTGTAGCTACAAACAAGCGTGATGCCAACAACTATTGACCAAATTCATGTCCAGCAATTGTTACTGAATCGTCCTGTGTTTCCAGGCACATCATTGCATTTTTTTGCTACTGTTGCCCTCTCAAACATAACCATGCTTGAGTAACGATTAACTTAAACATAACATTATTAATAATTTAAACATAATTAATCTTTCTAAAAAAACATTGATTTATATATAAATATTTAAGCTGTGCAAATGTATGTATCTACCTACATTTTAGAGACAGTCAATACATCTATATACATCCATTTATACTTAAACTTACAATATGTTTAGTGGTCAGAAATATGTTATCTGGTTATTATCAGGGGTGCACATCACTTTTTTTAGTCTGGTTCTAAATAGAGTACCTGGAGGTGTTGCTTAGTCCTAATACTGTTCAAGGCACAGCCGTCTTGCTGTATTCCTTATATAAAGGCCTATTATTTTAAAGTATATGTTGCATACATGTACATAATATGACATATATTTTTATATTTTTGAAATTAGAACAGAAACGTTTATTTTAAATATGCCATTTGTTAATATTGCTGTATTTCAGATTTTTATATGTGGGACCAAGCAAACAGTAGTTCCTTTCACATTTTGCTCTATTACAATTCAACAGGACTATAGGACAATACAACAGTTAACCACTACTGTGAAAACAAATGACTTTAAGTGACAAAAGCAAGCACGTTGTTTTACACTGCTAGCAGCACGCGTGTTTGCAATTAATATCTTACCAATGATCTATGTGGAAATCGCTGATTTTGCTATAACTTAGCACCAGTACACAAAAGCTCTTCACTAGCACTGTATCTGGTCTGCATTTTATTTGAATCGCACATGCATGCTTGTGTTATGTGCACCCATGGTTATTATGTACTGTGCTACTGTGAATTTAGGACTATGAAAACACCCTAATTTAAATAAAAATTAATAATTAGATACATCGATGGTTTATTGACATTTAGGATTTGTTGCGTAATTTATCAAAAGAAAAAAATGACATTACGATGTATTCTGTCTAAATTTTGAAGCTGAAAAGCTTAAATGTAGGCTCTCGTTTCTAATGTTGAGATTTGGGCTGTCTGAAGATTAGAATTCGCTCACTCACTGTCCTTCTGAATCTGAATTACATTACATTATGTTTGTTGCTGGAATAATTTACTGATGAAATTTTGTTCAAAATAAATAAAATACAGAATCCATGAAATCCATCTTTTATGGGGGTATGTGTTGAGTGTCTTGCTTGGCATCATACATCACATTAATGGTAATTATAGTTGCAATCCATATCTTTTGTTACTCCCTTGTTTTCCCACTTACTTGTAAGCTTCCTAACATGAGTTTTTTAGCATTTTGGTCTTAATTATATGGCACAAACTGTCTGTACTGGGGGGAAATGTGCATTTGAATTAACTATTTAAAATATCATGGAAGATTAATTCATTCATTTTCCTTTGGCTTAGTCTCTTTATTCATCAGGGGTTGCCACAGCAGAATGAACTGCCAACTTATCCAGCATATGTTTAACACTGCGGATGCCCTTCCAGCTGCAACCCAGTACTGGGAAACATTCATACACACTCATTCACATACATTAAGGCCAATTTAGTTGATCTAAATCACCTATAGCGCATGTCTTTGGACTGTGGTGGAAACTGGAGCACCCAGAGGGAACCCACTCGATCATGAGAAGAACATGCAAACTCCACACAGAAATGCCAACTGGTCTTGCCGGGTCTCGAATAAGGGACTTTCTTACTGTGAGGCAACAGTGCTAATCACTGAGCTACAGTGTCGCCCTCATGAAATTTAATTTGTTTGTAGAATGCATTCACTGTCCTAAATAACCCAATATGTTTCATGTAGATAGGGCCAAACACTCAAGGAATGACAGCTTGTATTTTCCTACAATATGTACACTATCATTACTGTTCTTAATATGTCTGTCGTGTGACAGTGAGGAACATGGAGTATCAAAGCAACAACAACAACAACAAAGAAATCTCACACAACTGAAATAAGCAGAAGAGGACCCTGACCTTGACAGCTCCCACTCGCTTTTCTCATTTTGCCAAATTTGAATAGCGTCTGCTTGTGTCATCTCTGCTGTTCTCAGAAATGAATACGCCTGTGTCATTTTCACAGCAATCTTTGCACCATCACACCTGAGACTGCACTCTTTTGCCATCTTGAAATTACTTTTGGAGACAAAGGCATGCTCTAAACCCCTCAGGTCTGAGTTGCAAATGACTGTGATGGTAAAGAATGAGCAAAGACAATGTGTCTGAATCCTGCCTTTCCCCTGGAGACCCCTGAAAAGTGACGGCACAAGCGAATCCTTTATTGAGTGTCAAACCTCTTTCTCTCCCTGTGTTTAACATGTCACAGCTCAAGTTTCCAGAGGAGAATGAAGATGTTCTGTTGCTGAGATCTATTATTGATGTCAACCTTCCGAAATTTCTGGCTCATGACCTTCCATTATTTGAGGTACAACATCAGTATTCTGAATGAAACACAAATAATCATGTGTTCATTAAAATGTGTAATTAACATTCACTAACGTTTCAATCATCATGAATCTATCCAGGGCATTACTTCCGATCTGTTCCCAGGAATCAAGCTTCCGAAACCAGATTACAGCGTGCTGCTTGAGGCTATAAGGGAAAATAGTGCTAAGATGAACCTGCAGGTCACTGACTTCTTTGCTGAGAAGATCCTGCAGATCTATGAAATGATGATTGTGCGTCACGGCTTCATGCTGGTGGGAGAGCCTTTCGGTGGGAAGACGTCTGCTTACCGTGTGCTCGCCGCAGCCCTGAATGACATCTGTGAGAAGGTGCTGTAAATGTTCACAGAAACTGCTGGAGCACAAATAGTCACAGTGGGAGTAGAATTTTTCGCATTCAAAATTGTACGTCTGTTACATAAGATTTTTTTTTTTTACTTTTGTTCTCTTATCCTACTTATTGACTCTTTTAAAGCACTTTTTTTTTCATGTACCCAGAGGATGTGAACTCCCAAAGTCTCTAACACTCCCACATTACTCAAGCAGTTCCAAGTGGATGTGAATTTGTATCACAATACCACAATAAAAACTCTTTTTGCTCTTTTTGCATAATAGAACACTTAAAAAAGGCTGCAAAATGTTTTCGTGGAAAGAAAATATGATTCCTTGTGTTTCTAGAGAACAGGCAACACAGTTAGTGATGGTGCTGCTATAAATCACTGCACTGAGAACATTCATACACATCAATAATGAGGCACAATTGAAAACACTGCTGCTAAATTCGATGGAAGTTTTGTATTATAGAGTAAATACAACTGTTTTAAACTTTTTGAATGCAGAATCTGATGGAGGAGAACAGAGTTCAGATCACTGTGATCAACCCCAAGTCTATCACTATGGGCCAGCTGTATGGCCAGTTTGATCCCGTCTCCCATGAGTGGTCAGATGGCATCTTGGCTGTCAGCTATAGGGCGTTCGCCATTTCCCAGGTACAGTTACCATTCCATATATTTACATCTGTCACTCTGTAATGTGGAGGCTGAGGCGAAGTTAGGATCCATGTGCAAGGTTTATTTTAAGGATGAGGCAAAGACATAATCGATATAACAGGCAAATAGTTGGCAACAGAAAAGCAGTCCAATCCAAGCGACATACAATGACGTGAATCCAGAAGACGTAGTAAGAGTGCAGGCAGAAGTTCAATAACACAGTGAGCAGTCCAAAACAGATCAAGAGGGCAAAGACAAAGAACATACGTGAACAAGGCAGGCAAGGTCATCAACAGGATAGCAGTCATGAAAGTCGCTTGGAACGCTTGGTAAGGCAGTGGAACTGGCAATACTTCGCCCAGAAGCATGGCCTGAGCTCTTCCTTAAATACTAAACAAACAGGAAGTGAGTGCAGAGGGAGCGGAGCTGAGACAGTGGTCGGGCGAGGGCTCCCTCTGCTGGCGTGGCGTTACACACTCTCACCTTCTAATTATTCAGTCCGTTCAATCATTCATTCATTCATTCTTATTTGTTCATAGATTTTTTTATTGCTCTTCATATTAAGCATCCATTTATTGACCCATTCACCGCTCTTTCTATTTATTCTTCTGTCCATTTCAGCAACTATTCCTATTATGCATCCATTCACCCACTTTCCATTTAGTAACCTATTTATCTATACTGCGGTCCATTCATACTTTTGTTCATTCATCTATATAGAAATGCATCTATTCCTCTCTTTTTTTATCCAAATATATCTGTTTACATACACTCATCCCTATCATCCTTACTTTTTTCAGTCCTTCACGATGTCCTTTCATCCCCCATAGAGTGTTTGTCCCTGTTTTACATCCCCCTCTATATATCTCCCTATCATGCTTTTATTTCACCATCTACTTTATACATGCAAACATCTGTGCATCCATTCATTTGATCACAGATCATAGAAATAGACCTCTCTCCTTTCATTTATTCATCAATCCATCCCTCTGTTTAGCCCCCATTCCTTCTTTTTATCCAGTCATACCTCTCTCCTTTCATCCATTCATTCATCCATCCATGGTGTACATTATTTACCCTTCTGTTCGTTCATTCATACATCTATTCATCCATTTGTTAGTTCATCCATACACCTGCTTCTATCCATCCATTCCTCCATCCGTCTGTCCTTTAGTTCATCCTCCTTTTCCATCATCCATCTTCTTGTTCACCCATCCATTCGTCCATCCTTTTATTTTGAATCGAAACATAAATAACAATGAATGCTAAATTCAAACATCGCTGCTGTCTGACTTGCAACTCTTTTATTTGTTTTCACCATGGTAGCATTAAGCCTACACATACAGTTTGCTTGAAATAAAACTATATTGAATATATCTTACTGTAAACTGTGTTCAGATTGCGTTCAGAGTTCAGTCATACCCAAAACATTTGTTTTGCTTACAATTTAAATATTTGCATTTAAACAGTTGACAGAAGACAGGGTAGAGCATTGTCTATTGTACAGTAAGAAAGCGGTGAAAAAAACTAGATCCTCTTATAGCTGTAATTTAGTAAGCAGTTGCCAAATGTTTGCCTCTTGATTATTTCCATATTTGATTTTCACAATCATGACCATTTTAGTAAGAAATTCCTGTTTTAGGGGAAAGAATTGAGTCAAAACATTGCTAGCATTTCAAGCATGTGATATGTTAAAGTCATTTTACGGGGTTTAAGTTTTAGTATCAACATTTTTTTTGACTGAAGAAACTTTCATGTGAAAATTATTAGACTGAAAAATGAACATTAATTAAAAAACACTGTTGTCTTTCAGTGCCCTACTGCAGGAAATACAGTATATACAACATAATATGCATTTTACTGAGAGTTAACACAATTCAAAGTTGAGGTTAAATTGTTCGATGTCTAAATGAACTGTCTGCTGTCTCCCTAACAGAGTCCTGACAGAAAGTGGCTAATTTTTGACGGGCCTGTAGATGCAGTGTGGATTGAGAACATGAACACAGTACTGGATGACAACAAGAAGCTTTGTCTCATGAGTGGAGAGATCATTCAAATGTCCCCACAGATGAGCCTCATCTTTGAACCCATGGACCTGGAGGTGGCTTCGCCAGCCACGGTAAGATGGCAGATGTGAAACTTACAAATAATGCAGAGTGCTTCGATTCAAAACATTTTTGTAGATATTATGAGTAAAAAAATCTCTAACAAACGAATTTTTAAAGTATATAATAGATTTATACTGAAACACTTTGCAGTAGGGGTAAAGAATGAAGAACGGTTATTGCACATACTAAATATTATTTATTCTTTAAGTGAGAAAAAGTATGTCAAATTCACAGGTCAGAGTTCACACGATTTGATCTTTCACAGCAAAGTTCACTTGAGCTTGCATTTCTGATGTCAATGCAATGCAAAGTGCAGTGTGACCACCCATTTAGATAAATTATTTTGTTATTCAGGAAACCTTATGATTATAGTGGCATTTTAAAGAGGTAATTTGTAAAACTTCTTAAAGGTGTAATTTGTAATGTTATGTCAAATTTAGTTCCAAAGTCTAATAAAATGTCCCTCAGGCAGTGCATAAACGAAGCTAATAAAACTTTAGTTTTTTGCTCCACTATTTGTTTTTAAATAATCTGTCATTAAATGGATTACTGTGTGTATTTAAATAGTGGATGCACAGAATTGGACCTGGTAGTTCCATCAGTTTAATGACTGTTTAAGCAGTATTAATGTTATTAATTAGTGTTGAGAATTAAAACGTCTTCACTGAAGCACACAGTACACAGACAGAACTGTGCACAAACAGAAATATTCAACAGCGCATACACTTGCCTTGTGAAGTTTATTAATAAATGAGCTTCACTTCTGAATCTCTACATTATATTTCCTCATCAACAAAAGGGAAACATTGCTTTTTTGAAGTAATTACATTTGCAGCATCAGTAAAATGTTATTAAAGAGACACTGCTGTACAAACACAAGTAATCCACAAATGCAATATTTTTCTTTACAATTCATTTAAATGATTAATTGAGGTAAAATAATTTTTACTTTTATCTCGCACACCCTTTTCTCTGTGTCTTAGTTATGTTTGTAGAATTAGAGGTAGAATGCTAGTTACTATACAATGCATTTTGGCAATTCGAGACATGGGAACCTGAATCCCATTGATATCTATAGGTTTTTTAAATCACATTTACACTGATTTGCAAAATAACTGTAAGGGCACACCACAAATAAAGAAGAACATTATATATGAACATGTTTTCTTGTGCTCACTGGTTCATTTATTTGATCCACTTGCTCTGCATCTGTGCTTCACTCCTCTAGTTCCACTTTATACCTGGAGACAGATTGTTATGGAAGGCTTATTTTCAGCTTCTAAGACCCATATAGTGTTTATAAAAATATCTACACATTTTTCAAAAAAGTATTACTATAAATGATCTTCTCTTTCTGCATGATTTACACTGGTTTGATCTCTTGAGTATGTCAGAAAACAGGGCGGAATGCAGTTTTCCATAACATAGATTCCCATTCTCTATAACTGACTGAAACTAAAACTTGCAACCCAGACTCAATGAGCCTTATATACATTTCTGGAGAGCATCAAATACGTCCCAGGAGGTACGCTTTCATTCATTCATTCATTCATTTTCTTGTCGGCTTAATCCCTTTATTAATCAGGGGTCGCCACAGCGGAATGAACCGCCATATTATCCAGCATTTGTTTTACACAGCGGATGCCCTTCCAGCTGCAACCCATCACTGGGAAACATCCACACATTCTCATTCACACACATACACAACGGACAATTTAGCTAACCCAATTCACCTATACCGCATGTCTTTGGACTTGTGGGGGAAACCGGAGCACCCAGAGGAAACCCACGCAAACACTGGGAAAACATGCAAACTCCACACAGAAATGCCAACTGACTCAGCCGAGGCTCAAACCAGCGACCTTCTTGCTGTGAGGCGGCAGCACTACCTACTGCGCCACCGTGTCGCCCCAGGTACGCTTTCAGAGATCTCAAATTTCTTTTGTGAGTGCCATTCGCGCCTGCTCTTCTTGCATAAATCCACCAGAACCTGCTGTCGACTGACTGACCAACAGACCGATTCCAACTCCTCTCTGTATCTCAAGTCCGCCGTTGTACGCTATGAGCCACTGGACAAACTGGTTACACCGGGAAAGCCGTCTATATGGAGATAAGCGTTCAGCTGCTAGTGTGAAAAGCAACATCGTTTAAATTTTTTAAATGTATTTTTATTTTTTATTTATTTATTTTTTTAACTTTATTTTTATGCATTAAAACATTTTACAGAACAAAACATTCAATGACAGCAGCGATTATTTAAAAAATAATGTAAAAACAATAAATAAAAACAGAGAGAGAAAAAAACATACACCAGTTTTAATTTCAAAGGAGCTAGAAATACTATGTCCTGTTCAGATACATAATAACAGGTGACCATCTTTTTTTAAAGATATCCAATTTAAATTGAAGTTGGGCAGTCATATATTCCATTCTATATATGGATTCAAGTTTTTCTATCCACTGTGTTATTGTTGGAGGGTGTGGCTTCATCCAATTTATTGTTATGGTCTTTATTGCACTTAGTAAAAGTATATGTAGTATATATATATATGTTTTTATCGCATACATCCGCAACATCATTTTTAAAGATGAAATGCAGCCATACGTACTTCTGGCTACGTAATTCGCAATCTCCAAAAATGTATATAGGGCTACCTTTTCAGAATGAGCCTATGTTGCAACTATAATGTTATTTTTCTTAGCTTTGGCCACAGAGCCTTTGATTTGCCTTTTTGATCCAGAAAGCATGAGCTGTGCTCTTGATCACGAATCATCACAAATTGCTCGTTTCTAACTTTGGGATAATTTCAGCAGGAATTTTCTTTTTTACTATTGCACTAATATATTCCTGTAATATATTCCACCTACAAAGGAAACCTTCAGTGCGCATACAGTATTTATCTTTATTAAATACAGTACAATCTAAAAATATGACGAAATCTGATGAAAATATATCCTCATATTTCCCAAAGCATTTTGTTATATCTTTATCAGCGAAGACATCTCTCAGAATGCCTTTGATGTTTTGCGTTGGGGAAAAAAAGTAGACCATCAAATGGGATTGTCGTTGTAATTCGGCAAACCTGTCAAAAGAGGACTTGCCAATTGACTTGCAGTGCCACAATAATACACCCACACCTTCTCCCCCCTCCCTCCTTTCCATCCTACTCAGGAATAGAATAATGGCATGTTGCTACTGAATTTCTTTCTTTCAGCAACACCAACGCAATTTCCTCCCTCTATTTATCTCGGCGTCTTCTCCTAAGATGGCTTTGTACCCGACAGAGCTTCTGCCTCACACATCTCAGCCCGAGGAAAGGCTCTTATGATTGTGGATGCCGGCTTTTGCAGGCCCAGTGTGGGCAGAAGACTCTGATTCAAAAGAATGGCTGATGATGACAGAGATTAAATGAGCGTGTTATGGATAAGGAAAGCATATGAGACTATCAAAGTGTGTGTGTGTGTGTGTGTGTGTGTGTGTGTGTGTGTGTGTGTGTG
>CAIGQQ010032765.1:8973370-8984268 GCA_903798035.1 Danio albolineatus
GTGTGTGTGTGTGTGTGTGTGTGTGTGTGTGTGTGTGTGTGTCTGTGCTGCTTTTAAAATCCATGTAATCAGTTCTGAACAGCTTTACCTGTGTGTGTTAGCAATCAGCGGAAAACCAGAACAGGTGTGAGTGTGTGGTGCATGACAAAATTTGTAGTCCATATATTGACAGATTTGTAGTCCTGAGTGAAAGTGAATTATTCCCAGTGACATACAAGCCTGGATCGCTGGGGATTATGTATATAATATGTATATTAAAGTATAAGAGTAAAGTAAAAAAAATGTCTTAATCATCAAATCAGCATATTAGAATGATAATGATAATGTGAGGAGCAATGATGTTAAATATTCATCTGTATAATCTCATGAATAAATTAATTGTCTATTTACGTTAACATTTAAAAATTCTTAATAATATTTCACATTATTGCTGTTTTAACTTATGTTGTGTTATTCTAAAAAAACTAATGCATTGGTGAGAATCTAAAAATAAATCAGTAAATATATTCTTTATCAAGCTGGGATGTTACTGATTTCTGTGCAGGTGTCTCGGTGTGGTATGATCTACATGGAACCTCACATGTTGGGATGGCGTCCTGTGATGTTGTCCTGGCTCAACACTGTGCCGTCCACTTTGAGCTCCATGCACAAAGACCTCATTACTGGCCTCTTCGACCGCATGCTGCCTGCATGTCTTCAGCTCATCCGCAAAGGCACTAAGGTAACTGTGCTGCAGATAAGAAGTTAGGGCTTTCCCACTGAATTAAATGGCATCCTTAATATCAAAAGCAACACCTACACAGAAAAACATTGGCGAATAATTTTGGTCCCTGTTCTCTCAAGCTAAGCCAGATGGTTTATTATTTAGTAAATGGATGAACTAATTCTTGAGGCGATGGGAGAGTGTTTGTTAATGTTGTTGAGTTACAAAGTGAGTTTATAACATTCTATTTTTTTAGTTCCTGATAACACTGTCGTCATGTTCTCGTTACATACAAGTGCAGCCAACTGTAATCCCTGTTATCAATATAGTTATCGATTTGACTGATTATGATGTCAGAGGGCTTCAGTGTTGATAGTTAATGATTGTCAACACATTGTTATTATACAACAATAATCAGGTAATATTGTAAGTTGAATCTCAAATCAATATCCCTTGGAAATGTATTCATCATGTAAGCTTTTACTGTAAGCTACTAAATTATTTCTACTTAATTTGCCAATATAAGTCTAATTAATTACTTTTCTGTGAATTCAAAACTAAATTCATGTTTATTTCTATAGCGCTTTTGCAATGTAGATTGTGTCAAAGCAGCTTATCATAGAAGTTCTAGTGAATTGAAGCTGTGTCATTCCAGTGTTCAGAGTTGAAGTTGTGACAGTGGCGAGGAACAAAACTTCACCAATTGACCAAAGTGAAGGAAAAAAACTTTGAGACAATAAGTGAAGTTTATTTATAAACTAATTTCAAGAGAATTCACCAATCAGATGATTTCTAAGCCACTATAAATACCCTAAGTTCCATACCACAGCCATCTTCGTTTTAAAGAATCCCACCTTTCACCCATACTCCTCCTCCTTTCCTAGATGGGTGGCACTGTGGCCCAGTGGTTAGCACTGTTGCCTCACAAGAACGTCACTGGTTCTAGGCCTTACCAAGCCAGCTAACTTTCCGTGCGGAGTTTACACGTTCTCCCCGTGCTCACGTAGCTTTTCCCCTGGGGTTTCCCGGTTTCCATTCACTGTCCAAAAACATGCAACTTAAGTTAATTGACTAATCCAAATCGGCACCATAGACATGCTCCTAGTAAGTAGTTATATATTCATAGCAAGCGTTATCTGTTCATTAGCTACTACCGCAGGGGAGTTCTCGAGATCTACCTGAGCTCAAACTCTCCTCTCGCCTTGTAAACGGGAGGGAGCCCCGGGCTCGAGGATCTTATGAGCTCAGGGCAAACAAGCTTTATAATCAATCATCAGCTAAGTGTGAACCCTTGAACCAGGATAATGATAATTGACACAAATGTGGAGATAGAAAATTTTACATCAGTATCTTGATCCAGGTGTCAGCGTTTATCTTGCAATGGAATACACTATCCCTTATATAAACCTCCTTCAGGATTATAAAAGACTCCTTCGTTTTATGTCAGGTCCTGTTGACATTTTAGGCCTGAGGTTTATAATGACAAGTGACACATTAAGGATCCTTTATAGACCATTTCAATGTGGTAATGTCAGTGGTCCATGAACATATCCTGCTTGTTACCAAAATATTTCATGACTATAACAAGAGACAATTCAATCATGACTTAACATTGAAACAGCTATCATAGCATTATTTATTATTATGTGGACATTTCTGGATTATTAGAAGCTATGGAAATCTTAAGATGTAAAACCGGAAATGCGTTAGGATCATTGGTATTGTTTACATCCCTCAAAAGGGTCTATACCTTAAAGCAGTGGTTCTCAAGCTTTTTTCACCAAGTACCACCTCAGAAAAAATTGTCTCTCCAAGTTACACCATAATAACCGGTATTGAAGTACAGTAGCATAGTAGGCCGAATTAAGCAGCTACACAGTTCAAAAGCAAGGCAGATTATTCTTCAAATTAAGAATATTTATTGTCAGACACTAAAAGGTTTAGCCTATTAAAATGTATTTACTGATCACATCTGTGTTATCGTACACGTCAAAGGGTTAAAAGTGTGCTATTTTTTTTAACTTTCATTATTCAGAGATTCCTACCACTAAACGGAAGCTTGTGTACCCCAGTTTGAGAACCACTGCCTTAAAGTTTTACTTTTCCCAAACTACCTGAGAATCCTTGACTCCCCCCAGTGTTATTGAAATGCTGGTGAAACTGGAAGAGTTATAAAAACTTGAGATTTCCTTTTGTTATTAAAAATGCACAGATACTACAGAAAAGACAGCCATTCATTTTGTATGATACATTATTATTACTTTTGGAGCCTGGAAGGAATAAGAAATTGTTGCCTGGTCTCAATTATGTAGACATTACATACTGAATTTCCTTTCTCAATAATCACAGGCTTCTGCAATTAAGGCTTCTTTTATGCTCGCATGCATGCATTGTGCTCAGAATGGGATAAAGCACTAATTATGTGCTTTCTTTTTTTAAATACCACTTTTCTTGACAGTCCCGTTTTGTCTCTTAGTGCTTACCGTGCACTTTGGTTAATACAGTTTTTGTCAGACAGAGTAGTGCTTTCTTGACACTCATTTAGCTGCTACGTTTCTTTGTTGCCTTGTTTGTCTTTTTAAGAAATTATTTTTTGTCCATCAGTTATCAAGTTTTTATGTAATTACCTCACATCACAGCATGTCTTGTGTACCTATAAGATAGTTTTGCCCAGTATGATGGCACACCACCAGTCATCTAGCCAAGGGCTCTCGGTCCAGACTAATGGAGTGTGTTTTGTGTGGGCATTCAGGAATTATCGCCCACATCCAACACGAGCCTGGTGAAATCTCTGATGAATCTTATGGACTGCATGATGGATGAGTTCAGAGATGAGAGCCAGATGAAGGGAATGGACCAGAGAGATGTCTGCTCCTGGCTTGAGGTGAGGCGATGAAGGGAAATGTGAAGGAGATAAAGTGTAAAATGTTGGACACTTTATGCACTCAACGCTTGCAGTTTTTTTTATGTAACTCAGATTGATCCACATTTCTGCTGAGTCGGCACTCAAGCTGCTCACTAGACCAAACAAAACATCCAAGCAACCACATTCAACTCTTCTAGCAATCATCCACAACAAATCAGCTGCATTTTGCCTAGGCACTACACACATTTTTAACTGCAAAAATGTAAAAGATCTGCTTGATCTAATTGTGATTAATCTCTTTATGCCGTAGTTTCAACATGTATTAATTGATTCAATATATCTGACCCATAGAGAGGGTGGAGAAGGTTATAAATACAAATTAGAGATGTCATATACGGGATATAATGTATCTCACATTGCCTTTTTTCATTTAGTTGATTTATTAACTGTCATGAATAATACATTTTAAGTTTAGTTTGCTTAGTTCTAACTAAAGTTGTGTTCAGTTGTCTTGATTATTTTCATCTGTGCACAAACATACACTTAGGAACTATATTTAGGTTATGACATATATATAGAATATATATAGATATATATTTAGGATAGGATATCAGCATATAATAAGTACTAACATTACAATACTGTTTTGGATATTCATTAAGTTTTGTTGGGAAATGTTGTTGTTATTTTTTTAAATATATGTGTAATTGTTTCCCCTACAAAACGTAATTATTATCCTAAACAGTGCTGCGGGTTAGTACTCTGTCCAAGCTGGTAGAAATTGAACTTTAAACTAAGATACAGTATATTTTACTTTGAATTTGGTTGTTAGTTTACAGCGAGTCTTTGAGGATATCAAAGTAATGAAAAGCAAAATCTACTTTACTTTCTGATACTGCCATTGCTTTAACTTTTTTTTGTACTTTTTTTCAGCTATGTTGACATGTAATGTAAAATGATAAATCTGACATGTAAAACAATAAATCTGAAGACTAAGTGTTATTAAGTAAAGTGGCAAAACTAGTTAATGTTATTTAATTTGTTTACTAACATGAACAAACAATGAACAATACATATATTACATTATTTATTAACTTTTCTTATTGTTAGATCATGTTAACTCACAGTGCATTAACTGATTAGATTTTAATACTGCATTAGTAAATGCTGAACTATGATTAATAGATACTGTACAACTAATGGTCATTGATAATTCTTGTTAGTAAATAAATTAACTAATCAAACTTTATTGTATAATTCAGCTCAAAAGGCTTAATTCAGTGCTACATCATTTGCATTAAACTTACAACAAGAGAGAAAAGTAACTGAAAAACGCAAAGCAAATGTAAAAAAGTACAAATAAAAAACTCTGAAATGAGCTTTAAAAATGGTGCGCAAAATGTTATACTAATAACCTTATTATTATTATTATTATTATTATTGTGCACGTATGTGGGGCGCCATATGTGGGGCGGCGCGGTGGCTCAGTGGTTGCTCACAGTAAGAAGGTCACCGGTTGCAGTCCTGGCTGGGCCAGTTGGCATTAATGTGTGGAGTTTGCATGTTCTCCCCTTGTTTGTGTGAAAAATAGTTGACAGTACATTCTGCTGTAGTGACCTCTGAAATAGAGACTAAGCCAAAGGAAAATGAATGAACGAATGAAATAATCATATACATCAGAGTGCAGATGGCAGCAGTCTTGTTTATTTAAATTAACCACACTACCATAGCAAACGTTGTTCATTTTTATCGAAACAAGTGTGAACACACTCATAGGCCTCACTATCTGAAGTTAACTTCAGTTACTGTGCTCAACTATAAATTTGTCATAATAACTGCTTCTTACAAATACCTTAGCTTTACTGCCCTGAAAGGTCATCTGTTTAGCCGAAGGCAGCTTTTGCCATTTTTTGTGCTGTCTGAAGTCTTTCAATGCTGTCTGCATTTCCCCTCTAGAGTTAATAATCTTTTCACCTACTCCTCTGAGACGGAGATCATATCAGTGGATCAAAAACTGCCAACCTAGACGGCGAGTCTCATTGATTAGCTGGTACAGGATCAATGCTTAGAAAATCTCCTCCCATATAGGAAAGACTTTATTTGCTTTCTTTCAGCTGGTCATCAGAGAATTGCACAAACTTTTCTTTTTTTTTTTACGCCTAAAGAGCACAAAGCATTTTGTCCCAAATCAATGACGGCAGTGTTTGTATTGATTGTCGTTGCTGCAGCAGATTGATCTAAAAGTGCAATTGAATTTGCAAAAGAATATTTATGAATAATTGATTGAATTAGCAGTCGTGGAAAGGTCAGCAGTGGGCCGTACTGATTAAACACAGCAATGCAGGAAGAAATGATTTAGGTAATTTATGAAAACTCAATATATGATCACTCAGAGGTCAACAGTAAGATGTTACTGAGCTGTTTGTTAGTCAAACAGCTACCACTGGCTTTGACCTCTCCTGTTGCATGAAAATATGTTTTTTTTTCTCTCTCTCTCTCTCTCTCTCTCTCTCTCTCTCTCTCTCTCATTGCATAGGGCATCTTTGTATTCTGCCTCATGTGGTCAGTCGGGGCCAGCTGCACTGAGGAAGGACGGGTGAAGTTTGATGGTTTGGTGAGGGAGATGTTGGTGGGTGGCCTCAGTGATGAGACTCGCACACGCCATGGAATCCTTGAGCATGTAGAGCCTCCCGCCAAGCAGCTGACTGTGCCTTTACCCACAGAGGGAACGCTCTATGAATACCGCTTCCTCAAAGAGGTCAGGAAGATTTTTAACGCACTTAAGCAGAACCCTGATATGTTGAAAGAAACAGATGAAGGTCTTTTAGGAAGTTTTTTCTTGTCGCAATGCTTTGGAGATAATTAGATAGCTGACATGAATTACTTTTTGATTGATGACCAGTCAGCTTGTAATACCAAAAAGCAAATACCAATTTTTTATTAACCCCTTTAGTAATTTATTTGTGTTACAATATTTTAAAAAGTAAAAATTATGGTTATGTTAATTACTCATCCTAATGTTGTTCCAAGTTTGTTCATCTTCAAAACACAAATTAAGACATTTTAGATGAAATCCCGTATCTCCTTCATCCTCCATAGACAGCAGCAGTCCGGGTGACACTTTATTTTGTTGGTCCGTTTGTTGAATTTAATTCAATTCAATTGAAATCAAATTTATTTGTATAGCGCTTTTACAATGTAGATTGTGTCAAAGCAGCTTCACATGCATTATAAAAATTGAAACTGTCAGTCCAGTTTTCAGTGTTGAAGTTCAGTTTAGTTCATTTCAGCGTGGTTTAATATTCACTGCTGAGAGTCCAAACACTGAAGATTATTCCATCGATGCGCAGCCCTACAGTGCCTTGATGCGGAGCCCTACAATGCGCAGCCTTGAAATGCTAATAAGCTAATTTAAGTTACATTGCATCTACATGCCAACTAATTCTCATTAGATTATATAAGTAGACTGTTAGGTTGGGGTTAGGGTTGAGTTTGGGGTTAGGGTTAGTGTAAGTTGACATGTTCTTGCAAAGTTTCTTATAGTCAGTTCAATGTCTGTATCAACAGATATTAAGCAGACAGTCTACTAATACTCAAATGGACCATCAAAATAAAGTGTTACCGCAGTCCGAAGATGTTCAACATCCAAAAAAGGAACCTTCAACATTATCAAAATATTCTCTGTCACTTCATTGGTTCAGGTGTAATCATTTGAAAAACTTATAAAAACAAATAGTAAATACAACTCTGTTTGCCTATATCTTCTCTCCCGTGTGTGCTTACTATGTGCAGTATGACATATTGTCATTAAAGTCAGCAGCGCGTACAGTAATAAATGTGCACTTTGATCTGATAGAGAAGCTAACGCAGTTGTTTTTGCACACAAAAGTGTTCTACGATCCTCATAGGTTTAAAGTTAAACTACTGCATTCACATGGAATGGTTCCTTTTCTGAATTGTTGCCATCTATGGAAGAGGAGGGAGTCTCCAGATGTTTTTCTAAAATATCTTAAATAAGAGTAATTAATTACATGCTTTTGATTTTTGGGTGAACTAACCGTTTATGGAATTTAAATAATCTTTAATATTATTATCTGGTGTTCTATGGTATTAAATATTGGGCAGAAAATATTATATTATGAGCATACATTTTTTTGTCTGGCTTTCTGCAGAGTAGTTGTACCATTTAACTATTCAGCCTGGTTTTGTACTAAAAATGCCACATTTGCTAGCTCTGTATTTAGAATATACACAAAGTGTAACAACAGCCACTTAATTCTTTGAGCTTGAGGCATGGGAATTTGATTATTTCTATTTTTCGTCTTGAAATGCTAATAAGCGAATCTAGTCTCTGCTCAGGAAACACACCCTCCTCATCCCGAATGAGGTAATCTGTCTTATTATTTGTTATAAATCACAAGCTTTATCTCTGTGTAATAAAACTTCAGGCATAACCTGGACTAATTTGCCAATTTCACGCCTCATTAAATGCTGAAAATGTCATTTATTAAAGAAGAAATGGATTATCCATTGCTTACATTTTTCTGCTCTAGATAAAAGCCTTTTTATGAACAGACAGAACCATGAACAAGCTCATAATTCTTTTGTGGTGCATATAGGCTTGTACAAAGAATGCATCATGAAGAAATTACAGAGGGTGTCATGATGGTGGAATTGGAAACAATGGGGCGTTAATACATACTGTAGTTTGAGACAGCTCTGAAGGACAGCAAAACAAAGCATGAAACAAAAAGCTAACAAGAAGAATCACTGGAATTGTTTTTCATTTAAAACGGTTTACGTGAGCAATGATACACTAACAGGGTCCAGGCAGATGGGAATTGTGGACCGAGGAGCTGAAGGCTTTCCCCCCCATTCCCAAAGACGTGCAGTTCAACGAAATAATTGTGCCTACGGAGAACACTGTACGCTACAATGCTCTCATGAAGCTGCTCATCACTCATCAGAAGCCCACCGTCTTTGTCGGCCCCACGGGGACTGGCAAGAGCGTCTATATTCTGGTGAGTGTTTCACAGCTATTTTTATCACATCTGAATCAACAGTCAGGAATATATTTAGAATAGGGTTGTCAATCAATTAAAATTTGATGTGAAAAAAATTTATGATGTGCCTATTAATTAATCATTAATTAAGGACAATCAAATTGTGATGAGAAAATCTGGGAAATGCATTGTCAAGTAAGTAAGAAACTCAAGATACTGCCTGTAGCCTGGATCAGGGCCATGAGTTAATATGCTAATTTGAACACATTTTTAATTGTAACACTTAACAATAAGGTTGTATTAGTTAACGTATTCACTAACCTAACTAACAGTAAACTATACATTTATTAAAGTATTTATTTATTTTTGTTATTGTTCGTTAATGGTAATAAAGCTGTTCATTATTAGGATGTCAACTCACAGTACAAGCATGAATTGGATTTTAATAAATATGATTAATAAATGCTGTACAAGTATTTGTCATTATTAGTTTGCGTCAATAAATAATTGACCAACATTAATGAAACCTTATTGTAAATTGTGGCCTTTTAATCATCATTTTTAATAAGTTAGCAAATTAGGTTGACACTCCTAATTTAAAATATTTGATATGATTTGTAATGTAATTAATGGTTTCTCAAATATTGGTATTTTAAGTGGGCAATTCACCAATATTATGTTGACAGACAGTTTGATCACGAAGTATATTTGAGATTAGGTAGATCTGTCTTTTTTAGACAGGCTTTGTAAATGATTTCAACATTACGGTACAGAAAAAGTCTTTATTTTGAACATTGTGGTAGCATTGGTTTTATGTGGCACAGAATGAACGAGAGGCTTTCTGAAACATGCAGAAATATCACATGCTTTTGATTTTCCCACCCAAATTTTTTAAAATCCTTCACATAAATATTAGACTACGGGCTTTCATAAACAACCTAGGAAGTTGAGGAAACTCTCATTTGATACGTTTTTGTTACAAGCTGTTCAAACATTGCCAATGACCTCGCATCCATTAATTCTAGGATAAATAATGGTAGATTTAATTCTCTATTATAGATCAGTGATTCTGCAGTGTTTATAACTGACACGTGCTAACTCGAAAACTCCTGAGGTCATAGAAAATCTTGAGTTCCCCAATCTTAACAATGACTTTGTGGTGACGTTCATGTGCAATAAATTTGTAAATATGATTTATGTGATATGACTTGAATGCACTAACATTTATGATTTAAACTGTTGTCCCCTGCCCACGGAATGAAATCTGTAAGACTTTCTAAAGGTAGATATTCTCACCAAAGGTGTGTGAGCCAATACTGTTGCCTTTGCTAAAAACAAAATAGGTGCACAACGTAACCCTCTCTACCAACACTCTACATTGCCAAGCTATGCCATCTGAGCATGAAACCTCTTAAGTGAACTTGTACGTCTGCAGGCTGTGGGACGACAGGTCATCAGATTATGATAAATGAGTCAATGGTTTAAGACCAACTGTGGCCTACTGTGCGCCCCTGCTCCATTTCCACAAAAGATGAACAAACCAAATGCTCTTACTTTGGTTGGTGGTGTGGTTAGAAAGACACATCCGTCAGTGATGTGTTCTATGACTGTAGTTAAGAGTTTAGACATCAGTTTTGTTTTGTTTTTTGTTGTGTGAAGATATTTGAGACTGAGTAATTTTGTTTAAAGAGGATTCATTCAGTTTCTGTTCAACTCACTTACCCGGTTGTTTCATAGGCCACTCTGCCTCCTCTTTCCGTTTTATTTTTCCACATCATGAATCTGTGGAAAAAAAACTGAAGGGCTCTAAAAGTCTCCATGTTGTGAGTATGAAATGCTTGCAGGTGCCGATGACTTCATCACTCTCATTTAGAAAATGAATATTAAATCGTCATTTGTACACTCTGCCACATGGCTCTTTCATAGAGTGTAAAGGAATGAAAGAGACTGTATCTTTCAGGCTAAGTGGAGGCTCCTCAAACTATAATGAATGGTCTCTCTCTGAAATGTGCATATATTTACATTAATTAGTTGACACATGGCTGATCATAATAAGAGCTTTTATGTTGCTTGTGCGTGTTGTTGATTTTCATCCTTTAGGTCAACTACTGAATTCACTAGAATTTATCCATATTGCATCAGTTTTTGGCATGTATTATGGTGTGCAATGGTGCGCATACCTAATTATGCATAGTGTGAAGGTTATACAAACCTATTTCATTGACTTATGTACTTGTAGCCTCTTTTATTATGATAGTGACAGGTTTACAGTAGAAAGACTGTTTTCTCAACACTTGAAACACAGGTTGGAAGTGTTCATGAAAAC
>CAIGQQ010032765.1:8984278-9013759 GCA_903798035.1 Danio albolineatus
GCAAGAGAGACATATGGAGCCCAGCCTCCAGTGGAGCTTTTGCGGCAGTGGCTTGACCACTGGAACTGGTATGACATGAAGGACTGCTCCATGATCAACTTAGTGGACATCCAGATCATGTGTGCCATGGGTCCGCCTGGTGAGCTCACGTCACTTGTTTTTAGCGTACATTAAAGCAAATACAGTTCTCAGAGAAATATTTGTATATGTATATTAAAGAAAACTCTAGAATACAAAAGAATCAACCGATGTTAAACATTATTTATCACAGTAAATTCATTCATTCATTCATTCATTTGCTTGTCGGCTTAGTCCCTTTATTAATCTTGGGTTGTCACAGTGGAATGAACCGCCAACTTATCCAGCATGTTTTTTTTAGACAGCAGATGCCCTTCCAGCTGCAAACAATCACTGGGAAACATCCATACACACTCATTCACATACATACACTAGGGCCAATTTAGCTTACCCAATTCACCTAAAGCGCAAGTCTTTGGATTTGTGGGGGAAACCAGAGCACCCGGAGGAGACCCACGCCAACACGGGGAGAACATGCAAACTCAACACAGAAATGACCACTGACCCAGCCGAGGCTCAAACCAGCAACCTTCTTGCTGTAAGGGTATCGTGCTACCCACTGCGCCACCGTGAGGCCCTATCACAGTAAAATAAATTCTGAAAGTAAAGATTTAGGAGGGCAATGCAGCTTGTAGCAAATGAAGGAACACATTGAATGTGTTGAACATTGTGTATACTGTTGTGCTTGTAAATGTCTGACATGTCTATCTTCATGCAGGTGGAGGTAGGAACCCTGTGACTCCTCGCTTTTTACGGCATTTCAACACAGTGACTATTAATGAATTTGATAGCAAAACCATGTTCACCATTTTTTCAAGAATTCTGGACTGGCACTTAACCATAAGGTAACATTGGTCCATATTCATGAGGTTAATTAAAAAAAACTCAAATGTTAACACATTTCCTGTCTTTACCTACAGATTTCCATTTCCCAAACCTTTTGCAAGCGTCACCTCTCAGATTGTTAGTGCCACTATGTCTGTGTACCAGGAGGCCACTAAGAACCTTCTACCAACCCCAGCTAAATCCCATTACCTATTCAATCTTCGAGATTTTTCTCGTGTCATTCAGGGAATCTGCTTATCACGACCAGAAACCGCAGACGACCTTACAGCTATCAAACGGTTATGGGTGCATGAGGTACTGTAACTGCAAACATGGTTTTATAGGCCAAATTATAATAAAAAAAGACTGATTGATGATTAAATCTTCTCTTGTGCAGGTCCTGAGAGTGTATTATGACCGTTTAGTTCATCCGGCTGATTGTGCATGGATGGTGGACTTCCTGCAAGAAGTTTCCAAGTCTCACCTGAATGAAGATTTCCATCAGCTTTTCAAGCATCTGGATAGCAACTCAGATGGACTTGTAACTGAAGATGATCTTCGCAGCCTCATGTTCTGTGATTTTCATGACCCAAAGGGTGAGGACCGTAACTATCGTGAAGTGGGTGATGCCGAGAAGCTCCGTCAGGTGGTGGAGACCCATCTTGAAGAGTACAACAATATCAGCAAGGCTCCCATGAATCTTGTACTTTTCCGGTTCGCCATTGAGCATGTTTGTCGAATCTCCCGCATTCTCAAGCAGCCTCGTGGTCACGCTCTCCTTGTAGGCGTTGGAGGGAGTGGACGACAATCATTGACGCGCTTGGCCGCCCACATGGCTGAAGCCGAACTCTTCCAGGTTGAGATCTCCAAGAGTTACGGAGTTACCGAATGGCGAGACGACCTCAAACTCATCATGCAAAAATCAACATCTGGGGATACTCACGGAGTCTTCCTATTCACAGACACCCAGATTAAGATGGAGTCATTTTTAGAAGATGTGAGTAATTTGTTAAACACTGGAGAGGTTCCCAATCTCTTCGCTGTAGATGAGAAGCAGGAGATTTGTGAGCGCATGCGTGTCTTGGACCGTCAGCGGGACCGTGATAAGCAGACGGATGGCAGCACACTGGCTCTCTTTAACATGTTTTTAGAGCGCTGTCGCAGCCAGTTGCATGTGGTGCTGGCCATGAGTCCT
Source organism: Danio albolineatus (assembly GCA_903798035.1). Taxonomy (NCBI): domain Eukaryota; kingdom Metazoa; phylum Chordata; class Actinopteri; order Cypriniformes; family Danionidae; genus Danio; species Danio albolineatus. Next base: position 8,986,377 of record CAIGQQ010032765.1, read on the forward strand.
ATTGGTGATACCTTTAGAAGCCGCCTGCGACGTTTCCCTGCTCTCATTAACTGCTGCACTATTGACTGGTTTCAGGTTAGTGTTAATCTGAAGCTTGCTTTATTAATTGCTATTTTAATATCATTGATATTCCATTTAAGGATACATGAAACCTTGGTATAATCAAGGAATAAAAGTGTAATCACTGTCAATCGTTATGTTCCATAAGAGCTGGCCAGAAGATGCGCTGCAGGCTGTGGCCTCTCGTTTTCTGGAAGACGTTGAAATGACGGACACTGCTCGCGAAGGCTGTATCAGCATGTGCAAGAGCTTCCACACATCCACCATTAATCTCTCAGCACATTTCCTTTCCGAGCTGCAGCGCTACAATTATGTCACACCAACCTCCTATTTGGAGCTTATCTCTATGTTCAAACACCTACTCCAGCGCAAAAGAGCGTAAGTCATTCTTCTCTAAGGGGCTTTACATCAGAATCATTGACTGATTAGGTTTGAATAGTTGGGTTGTGTCATTTTTCCAAGTGATTCTTTTCTGTAATATGCATTATTTGTATATAATGATTTCAGGGAAGTCATGAAGCTGAAGAGTCGTTATGAGGTTGGTCTTCAGAAGCTGGAATCGGCTGCCACACAGGTGTCCACAATGCAGGGAGAGCTGGAGGCTCTTCAGCCCCAGCTGCGAGTTGCAACTAAAGAGGTGGAAGAGATGATGGTGGTCATTCAGCATGAGTCTGAGGAGGTGTCCAAGACAGAGAAGGTGGTTCGTGTGGATGAAGCGGAGGCTAATGAGCAGGCCATGGCTGCCAAGGCCATTAAAGATGAATGTGACGCCGATCTGGCAGTTGCTGTGCCTATCCTGGAAGCTGCACTGTCTGCTTTGGACACACTCACCCAACAGGTTTTTTTCTTGCTTTATACTGTATACCATATGAAATGGTTATAACAATAGATAACTCTCAGATTACATTTGTGGGACATCATTTACAGTACTTACCCTCTGATCACTGAAGATATAGGTGACTTTCTTCTTCATTAGAAAGATGTTTAGCTGAATTTGTGGTCTTTGGTGAGTAGTATAGTTTAAATCAATGGTCAACCTTGTTTAGATTAAAAAAATAAAAACATACAAACAAATCCAAACCATACCCTATGGCTCCTGATGATACACTGACATGATACACTTCAATCTTATAACCACAGCCTGGACAAACTGTTCTCGGCACACACACAAATGTATTGAACATGAGGCTTACAGTTGCTTGGCGATGTATGCACTCAGGGGTGAGGTTATTGTCCAAGATGCTATAACTGCTATAAATTACACTCGCATACATGACTCCATTCTGATAAATGTACTCGTGTCTGAGTGCACGCTCGGCCATATGTCATCAAAAGACCGGAAACTCACACTCACTAGGCTAAGCTAATAAATTTGTAAATAATGTTCAGTGTCCTACACAGACAGATCGATTAACAAGACATCAGTGTGTTAGCATTAGCTTTGTTTGTATATGCTTATTTTTTATTTTCACTGCCAGTATGAATTAAGGAATATGGAATCAGCTAAAATATTTTGTAATGTTGTACTAAAGAGAAAAGTCACCTATATCTTAAATGATCTAAGGGTGAGTAAACAGTGGTAACAGGAAATTTTCATTTTTGGAGTCAACTATCCCTTTAAAATGATTTAATCACACACACACAAAAAGATATGTTTAAATATATTAGTAACCAAACAGTTTTGGTGATTCTTGATGGTCATCAATAGACATTCATTCATTCATTCATTCATTCATTTTCCTTCGGCTTAGTCCCTTTATTCATCAAAGGTTGCCACAGCAAAATAAACCGCCAACGTATCCAGTATATGCTTTACAAAATGGATGCCCTTCCAACTGCAACCCAGTACTGGGAAACATCCATACACACATATACACTACTGCCAATTTAGTTTATTCAGTTCACCTGTACCACATGTCTTTGGACTTGTGGGGGAAACTGGAGCACCTGGAGGAAACCCACGCAAACACGGGAAGAACATGCAAACTCCACACAGAAATGCCAACTGACCCCGCAGGGGCTGTAACCAGCGGACTTCTTGCTGTGAGACGACAGTGCTAATCACAGAGCCAGTGTTGCCCCTATCAAATTAATGTTTTTTTTCTGTTCCACATAGCAATATTATTTGTTTTTTTTTGTGGACTATCACTTTAATTAACAAAAAACTAGCAATGCCTTTTGATTATGCTACCACTATCTAATAAATCGATCTGTGTCACCCTCTTTAGGATATAACTCTAGTTAAAGCCATGAAGAATCCTCCAGCTGGTGTCAAGCTAGTAATGGAAGCCATCTGCATCCTGAAAGGCATAAAACCAGACCGAATCCCAGACCCCTCAGGTTCCGGCAAGAAGGTTGAAGACTACTGGGGCCCAGCAAAGAAACTATTAGGAGATATGAAGTTTCTCCAGAGCCTTCATGAGTACAATAAAGACAATATTCCAGTCAACTACATGAGCATTATTCGGAATAAATACATCACCAACCCCGACTTTGTTCCAGAGAAGATCCGCACGGCCTCTGCTGCTGCAGAGGGGCTCTGTAAATGGGTCTGTGCCATGGACTCTTATGATAAGTGAGTCTGAGTTAAGCTAAAGGTCAATGCAGAAAATTGGATTAATTGTAATCAATTACAACACTTAGCAAAAAATCCAATCATGTGGATTTTTATTAAATAATTGGATTTCACCCCTTAAAATGTGAGAACAAATGTTAATTTTGGAATTCAGGACATCCTCAATTAACTCTGGATTTTATGTGGGTCTCCAAGAAAACCGTATTTCAGAAAATTATCATTTTTTAAATAATTTATGGTGCAAAACCGGATTTTTTTCTTTGACAGAGTGGCAAAGGTAGTGGCCCCCAAGAAGGAGAAGTTGGCACATGCCGAAGAGAAGCTGAAGGTGGCCATGGAGAGCCTCCAGAAGAAACAGGCTGCTTTGAAGGAGGTCCAGGACAAACTGGCCAAACTGCAGGAGACCCTGGAAGCCAACAAGAACAAAAAGGCTGACCTTGAGAATCAGGTAAGCAGAGGACAGCAATCGCAAAAGAGTTATTCTGTCAACGAACGGTTAACTACTGTTCCTGAAAACCTGGTATTACGCCACATCCAACTATTTTTTGTTGACATTCTTTGTAACCTCTCCTCCAGCGGAACCCAGCCCTGTTTAAAATGTCCGCTTTTTGATGGATGTTTATTTAGGAATTTAGTTTGTGGTTTTACATCAAGAGGGGTTAAGGGGATGTTTTCCTTTTCTTCCTTGTTTACTTTCCTTCAGATCATTTTTATGTTCAAACTTTGAAGTTGCAAGAGTGAAGCCTTTGTTTTCTAAACCCACACAGAAAACACACAGGGGCACATGCATACGCACACACACACACACTCTGTTCTCATTTGTCTGTGGAGACTGCCTGTCAGTTTAGCGTGTGTTTGGGTAAACCAAGCATCACCAAGGCCCCGCTGCCGTTTTCTGCCCTATTTCACTTCCTTTCATGTTCCCCTCTTCTTTTTTTCCCTCGTCTCTCCATGTTTGTAATTCAGGTTGTCTGTTTTCCCTATTGGAGAGGAGAAATTGTTTATGCCATGCTCTCTCAAGCATGGCCAGAATCAAGGCACTTGAATGCATTGAGGCAAACCTGTTATGCTGTTCCTGAAGCTCCACTGGAACAGTCTCTTTCAAATTGTTTTCTCACTTTGGGATATGAGTTAGAAAAAACAGGAACTATAGAGGAATTCTTCTCAAGGACCGTAAAGTGTCATGATGTCGAATGAATCAATGTCACAAAGAATTAGTGAAGTACCATCACAGAGAGTGAATAAGAGGATTGGACTGTTCAGAGATTGTGCTGTCAGATTCGTGCCCAAGCACTGATTTCCCATCACTCTCTGCAGTAGCAGTGCAGGCTCACTTTGTCATTTCAAACAAAGACATTGTTTCTCTGGTGGCTAACTGGGATTTTAAAGATCCATTTATCTGTGATCATCAAACAAGCCCCACACTAGCGAATCAGACATTCAGTTAGATTATTAGATATTTGTGTTGTAAACATTCATTTATTGTCAAAGTTTTTCGATATAAATTCGGTCAGATCTGATCTTTTTTTCTGATGCGTGTAAAATAGCTCATTCTCTCTGAATACATATGACAGCCACACTTCCTCTGCCATGTTTTAGGTGTGAACAGCTGTTTCAGCATGGTTTTTAAATTTTGGCAAATTTGTTAGTTCTTCGTGTAAAACTGTGACATGATCACATCTGGCCTTTAGTTAATACTGTGAACATCAGCTATAATGTGTTAAGAAATGTTACATATACTGCTTTTCAACAAGTTTGATATCATAAGCTTTGGTATCACTCTAACCTTCTGATTTGCTTTTCAAGTAACATTTTTTATTTTAAATTTTAGAAAGATTATAATGCCAAGTTCTGTCGTGAAACACTAAGCACAAACAGGCTGATTGATACTAACTAAAATGCTTCCAACTGCACCATTCAGCCCAGCTCTAACTATGCATAGATCTGCTTTGAGGATTTCATGTACATTTTGTCTCCAGTAGCAGTGTGTTTGTCTCTAGTAGCAGTAGATTCTCAGACAGTATGTCTGTGAATATTCTGGCAGCTGCTAAGGATGGAGCTTGCTCTGCACCAATAATTAAAGCAGCAGCAGCAGCATAGCAGATTTGTTCCACCAAGACCAAATACATCAACATTGTTTATATTTACATACATATTCATATTTACCATAATAATCTCTCCAAGAGTTGTCATGACAGAACAGCTTCGTAGACAATAAGGTATTATTATAACTTTTTTAGCATTTAAAGTAGTCATTTGTTTAAAATCTCACTGAGACCAAACTTTTGAACAATACAATTTTTTTGATCTATTTCTGTAGGTGGAGATGTGCAGTAAAAAGCTAGAGCGAGCAGAGCAGCTGATTGGTGGGTTAGGAGGAGAGAAGTCCCGCTGGAGTGAGACAGCATTTAACTTAGGCCAACTCTACAACAACCTTACTGGAGACATTCTCATCTCTGCTGCCATAGTGGCCTACCTGGGCGCCTTTACTTCCAGCTTTAGACAGGTATGCCAACACACACAAAACGATTTTTCACCCAACAAGCCATCAAGCCACATTGTTCATATCTTTACAGATAATGGTGTCAAACATTTACACTTGTGCAATACCAAACTGACAATATTTCCTATGCGATGAAATAAACCTATACATAAACATAAAACTATCAACTAGTGGCTTATCACCTGCCTATAATTAAGATATTGAATGTTGATAGTAAATTTGCTCTCCTAAAACACATATTTAGCTTGAACTTAATTTTTAGGCCTAATTCTACCCAATAATTAAACCTAACATCTAACGTAAATATTAAATTAGGAGTTTATTAAGGCAAAATCATAGTTAATGTTTTATCAGTACCTATAATTGTAAAAGTGTGACCTAAGAGTGACTTTTAAAATTATTTTCAAAGTGAGCTGTGAAGTCACTAAAACGTGTAAAATTCTCCTTGAAGAATTGGCAATGGTTTCATGTTGGTTATTTGCCACATTGACCAGCATGCAATTATATAAGTGCTTTAAGTAAGTGCAGTTCTGTAAGTTGTGCTTCGGTTGTCACTAAATAGTAAAACAATAAACAGTAGCCATTGTTTATCTTCATAATTTTGACAAATTCATGTAACCACACCTTTATGGGTAGTCTCCATTTGTAAGTTATTTTTAGTTCGATGAAATATTGTTATTTACTGTAAACAATAAAATGACCAAGCCAACACTGTGATTATGATATGTTATTTTTCAAATACAGTATATAGTTAAATCTTGCAAAACCCTGGCATTATTTTACAGCGTAGGAGTGAGTCTATTAAACAATGAGAGACATCTGGGACAGGGTTCATCTGGCAGAAGAATATTTGACTCTGACACATAACCTTGAGTCTTGTTTGAGTTTCACTGTAATGCGAGTAAAACTCATATTCGTATGCAGTGCAGTTTATGTGTCTCAGTGGAGTGATATTAAGGTGTTTTGATATCCTTTCTATAGGCATTATTTGTGCACATTTGCCCCCGTCAGCTGGTTACTCTTAACAACAGAGCAGGGTCCATAAAAAATGAATGAACTCGGTGAAAACACTTTTGTACAATATACCAGGGATTGCTGTGTTGAGTTTGAAACAGCACTCAGGGAACAGAGAGTAGTTTAACTTTAATATTTCCCTTCTGTGAAAGCAATATCTTTTCTCCCAACAGAGATTCTTTTTATATAAGCTTTTGTGCAGGTGCATGACACACAGCGTATTACCTTTGTGTGCTGTAAGTCGTTATTAGATTGAAACAGAACACTGAGATATCGAAACGATAACAGTGCTGTCCACAATATCATTATAAGGTTGGAACTAATAGATAAAGTTAAAACTATGGATCTGTGTTTTCAAATAGCATTAAAAGTTCTTAGATGTAGACTTATAAGTAGACTCAAACTGTCTAAAGCACGTGATTGTGTTGTCTTTTTGTGAGTTTCTGTGTCTTTATTTCTACAGCGAGCTACAGAGGAGTGGATTGACACATGTAAGACAAAAGGAATTCCTTGCTCTAAGAACATGTCACTGATGAACTCTCTGGGTGAGCCGGTGAAAATCCGCAGCTGGACCATTGCTGGACTCCCTTCAGACAGCTTCTCCATTGACAACGCAATCATCATCTCGTGAGATTTGTTTTCTGCTAATATTGTTACTTTGTGTTTGACTATTTTAGAGTGCCATTTGTGTTAACATATTTTCCACAATATAAGTTGCGTTTAGGGCGCCACGGTGGCCTAGTGGTTAGCACGTTTGCCTCACAGCAAGAAGGTCGCTGGTTTGATCCCCGGCTGGGCCAGTTGGCATTTCTGTGTGGAGTTTGCATGTTCTCCCCGTGGTTGCGTGGGTTTCCTCCGGGTGCTCCGGTTTCCCCCACAGTCCAAAGACATGCGGTACAGGTGAATTGGATAAGCTAAATTGTCCATAGTGTATGTGTGTGAATGAGAATGTATGAATGTGTTTCCCAGAGATGGGTTGTGGCTGGAAGGGCATCCGCTGCGTAAAACAAATGCCGGATAAGTTGGCGGTTCATTCCGCTGTGGCGACCCCGGATTAATAAAGGGACTAAGCCGAAAAGAAACTGAATGAATGAAGTTGCGTTTACTTTATCATCTGAAACATGCTGTGCCTTATATTTCAGACGACTTGTACAATGCAACTAACATCAAGAGAGCAGTAAATGTACAAAGTGTTCATACATTTGGACAAATGAAAGACATGAATATTTTTATACTCCATTTACCACACGCTACTTGTTCTTGTTTTAGTTAAAAAATTGGTTTGGACTAAATGTTTCTTAATATTTAGGATTAAACAATCATTTGATGGTTATTTTATAAACTGTATTAAAAACAATCATATTAGCATTTGGCTAAAATTTCAGAACTAAATTGGCCATTGAGCACGCTATCATCGAACGGGAAAAATTTTATTCTTACACAAAAACAAAGCACCGAAGTTAGTAGTCATGCTGATTCACAAATCATAAAGTGGGAGTTTAACATTTTCTGATAGCAGCACTATTGCCTTGTGCTGCTTGTTTTCTGGAAAATAGGCATGGGCCGGTATAAGATTCTGATGGTATAATACCCTTGGATAATAATTTTAAGGTATGACGGTATTGTGTTTACTGCTCTAAAATATATTCTCTTTAAATGTCTGGCTAAAAAACAAAACCTTTTTCCTTTATTTTGAGAAACATTTAAAATATTTTGCGGCAGTAAACATGTCAGGCTAAATAATTACAATAAATCATTGACTTCTGCTTTCTTCATTTGTTTCAAAATCACAGATGTCTTTACAATTTACACCCAAAAAACAAAACAAAAAAAAAGTAAATAAAAAATCTTCCACATACCTTAGGAACGGTATAACAGAACATTTTGGCGGTATGAAAACCTTGACTTTTACATACTTTACTTGAAATACCTTGAATACCTTGAAATCCCATGCCTACTGGAAAATGCATACAGTATGATATTATCCTCATTTTGCAATGTAGATGTAAGCTAGCCATAAGCATATAAATATTGTAAGCAAATAAATAGAAGAACAGTCTGCAAAATGTAAAACTTATATTTAAGACTGATATATTCAATAGTGGGCGCCACGGTGGCCGAGTGGTTAGCACGTTCGCCTCACAGCAAGAAGGTCGCTGGTTCGATCCCCGGCTAGGCCAGTTGGCATTTCTGTGTGGAGTTTGCATGTTCTCCCCGTGGTTGCGTGGGTTTCCTCCGGGTGCTCCGGTTTCCCCCACAGTCCAAAGACATGCGGTACAGGTGAATTGGGTAAGCTAAATTGTCCATAGTGTATGTGTATGTGTGTGAATGTGTATGTATGGATGTGTTTCCCAGAGATGGGTTGTGGCTGGAAGGGCATCCGCTGTGTGAAACAAAAATGCCGGATAAGTTGGCGGTTCATTCCGCTGTGGCGACCCCGGATTAATAAAGGGACTAAGCCGAAAAGAAAATGAATGAATGAATGAATATTCAATAGTTAATCTGTATTATTACACATACCAGATTGCAAAACACTGCAAAGCCACAAAACTGACCAAAGCCTCAGACATGGCAGTGACTGGGCTTATATTAAAAATGTGGATGAAGTAGGCTTTAAAATGTAATTTCTTTTTAAGAAGTTCAAGGTTTAAGAAACCATAAAGTCCCAAAACACAATCATTTTCTGAGATTTTTTCCTGCACCCTCTAAATGCCGTTTTGATGAAGTGTGGCAGCAAGCTTCTCACTATTCTCACCAGTCAGTCTCTGCAAACGCTTAATCTATTTCACACTTCACACTGGATTGCTCTTTTTTAATTAAAGCTAAAAGATAGCACATACCACATGTGCAGGAGATATATATTTTGGCACTTTGCATACTAATACCAAGCTTAAACAAAATAAATGGTTATTTTTTGCATCCTATTTTGTAATCAATACTAAGCATGGCTGTGTTGCTGTAAGAGATCGATAGAGGAAGTAAGTATGATAAGTAGTAGTGACCTTTGAATGAGTTCATGAGTAAAGGAATAATGTGTTTGTTATTGGTGAAACATATTGTGATCTTCTTAAATACAAGACCTGGGGATTATGACATTTTGGAGAAGATAGAGATGACGTGTGATGTCCAGGAAGGTCTTGTTCGTGGAGGTTTCTTGAAATGTTTGTTCTCTGCAGAAATGCGAGGAGGTGGCCCTTGATGATTGACCCTCAGGGCCAGGCCAACAAGTGGCTGAAGAACATGGAGAAATCCAACAGTCTCCACGTGATTAAGCTTAGTGATGCCGACTTTGTGCGAACACTAGAAAACTGCATCCAATTCGGCACTCCAGGTTAGAAATATTGACAGCTTTTTTAAACATGTCATATTACTGTGTGCAATCAAGCAGTTTTTAAAGGTGATTGGTTTTGGTCCGATCAAAAATGTAAAATTAACAAAAGATTAACAACAAAAAAAAAAAAACTGCGCAATACCAATATATCTCCCCAGGGGTCCCCCTCCACTATAAAAAGCACAGACACGTCACATTTAGATCCAAACCACTAAATGTTACCTGTTGATAAATGCACACATACTCTCTTTTGTCCCTAGAACAGAATAGTTTCCTCTGTACATAACACATGAAGCCTGAAAGCACTATTAGAATCTAATTTTGCACTCTTGAATGCAAGGCCCAGGGGTGAACCCTTACCGCAATGTAAGATATGCATATGAGCAGAGAAATTTGGCCTTAGGTGTTTTTTTTTGGGGGGGGGGGGGTTTTGTTATTGTTTATTTGTATATTATAGTTTTTTTTCTATCCATTTTTATGGTGAATAAATATTTAGTTGTTGTTATTATTGTTATTAACCAGGTTAACCAGTTGTTTTTAACCAGGTTAACAGGTTCTTAAGCTTGAAGGGGTGTTTAGACCATTTTCAATCTGGTTTCAGAGCACATTACAGTACAGAGAGCGCCCTTATAAAGATAATCAATGATATCCGCCTAAATACAGATTCAGGCAAACTAACAGTGCTGGTATTGCTGGATCTCAGTGCTGCATTCGACACTGTCGATCACAGCATACTTCTGGATAGGCTGGAAAACTGGGTTGGGCTGTCTGGGACGGTCCTCAAATGGTTTGGATCGTACCTTGAAGGGAGAGGTTACTATGTCAGTATAGGTGACCATAGGTCGAGGTGGACACCCATGACATGTGGAGTCCCACAAGGCTCAATTCTGGCACCTCTCCTGTTCAACCTTTATATGCTCCCTCTGAGCCAAATAATGAAAAAGAACCAAATCTCCTACCACAGCTATGCTGATGACACTCAGATCTACATAGCCTTACTGCCTAATGACTACAGCCCCATTGACACCCTCTGCCAATGCATTGATGAAATTAACAATTGGATGTGCCAAAACTTCCTTCAGTTAAATAAAGAGAAAACTGAAGTCATTACATTCGGGATTAGAGATGAGGTTCTCAAGGTGAATGCGTACCTCGGCTCTAAGGGTCATACAACAAAAAATAAGGTCAAGAATCTTGGTGTGACTCTGGAGTCAGATCTGAGTTTTAACAGTCATGTCAAAGCAGTAACTAAATCAGCATACTATCATCTCAAAAACATTGCAAGAATTAGATGCTTTGTTTCCAGTGAAGACTTAGAAAAACTTGTTCATGCTTTTATCAGCAGCAGGGTGGATTACTGTAATGGGCTCCTCACTGGCCTACCCAAAAAGACAGTCAGACAGTTGCAGCTCATCCAGAACGCTGCGGCCAGGATTCTGACCAGAACCAGAAAATCAGAGCACATCACACCTGTCCTCAGGTCTCTACACTGGCTCCCAGTTACATTTAGAATAGAGTTTAAAGTATTATTACTTGTCTATAAATCACTAAATGGCCTAGGAGCTCAATACATTACAGATATGCTGACTGAATACAAACCTAACAGATCACTCAGATCTTTAGGATCACATAAACTAGAAATTCCAAGAGTTCAGTCAAAGCAGGGTGAATCTGCTTTTAGCTATTAAGCCCCTCGCTGCTGGAATCAGCTTCCAGAAATGATCAGATGTGCTCCAACATTAGGCACATTCAAATCAAGACTGAAAACACATCTGTTTAGCTGTGCCTTTACTGAATGAGCACTGTGCTACGTCCGACAGATCGCACTATTGTGTCTTTCTTTACTTTTCATTCTTTTATAACTTGTCTTAACTCATTTTAATCTGTTTTTTATCTGTTTTTTATTATTTGTTTTTATTTTCTTATACTTAAATTTTATTCCTGTTTATGTAAAGCACTTTGAATTGCCACTGTGTATGAAATGTGCTATATAAATAAACTTGCCTTGCCTTGCCTTGCCTTATTATTATTATTATTATTATTATTATTATTATTATTATTATTATTATTGTTATTATTATTATTATTATTATTAATTTTTCAGTTATTTTCTGTTTTAACTCCAATCATCCATCTATATTGTTTTGTAGTGTTGCTGGAGAATGTAGGGGAAGAACTGGACCCCATACTTGAGCCCCTGCTGCTGAAACAAACTTTTAAACAGGGTGGCAGTGTCTGCATTCGGCTGGGTGACTCCACTATTGAATATGCACCAGATTTCCGCTTTTATATAACAACTAAGCTACGAAATCCACATTATCTTCCTGAGGTCTCCGTCAAGGTGAGTCTGCTTTTTATATAAGGTCATATATTATAGCACACTACTGTACATGCACTGTACATGCGCTGTACATGTACTGTTCTGCTTCTAAACAAAGTCAAATAGATCTTGTCATTTAAATAAAATAATCAAAACATGATGTTGTTAGTCATATTAAACATGTAATTAACAAGTACACAGCATGCAAGGGGCCAGGTTAAAAAAAATTCTTACCAAGTCAACATTTTTATTTATTTTTATTTTTTCAAATCAAAGATACCTGTAGTAAAGAGCTGTTTTCTGTTTTGATATATAGTACTTACAATTTATTTCGATGGCAAAGCTGAATTTTAGCAGCAGTTTCATGATTATTGTCACATATTCCTGTGACAACAATTCAGAATTTGTTTTTTATTAATATTGAAAACGTAATATTTTTGTGGAATATTTATATAATATTATTGGGGTGGGGGTTATATGGTTATATTATATTGTTAAATATTGTTTACAGTATTACATTTTCTCTTTGTATTGTTTATATACAGTTGAAGTCAGAATTATTAAACCCCATGAATTATTAGCCCCCCCTGTTTATTTTTTCCCCAATTTCTGTTCATTTCTAAACATAATAGTTTTAATTACTCATTTCTAATGACTGATTTATTTTATCTTTGCCATGATGACAGTAAATACTATTTTAATAGATATTTCTCAAGACTTCAATACAGCTTAAAGTGACATTTAAAGGCTTAACTTTTAAAGGTTATTAGATTAACTAGGCAGCAGGATAGGGTAATTAGGCAAGTGATTGTATAACAATGGTTTGTTCTGTAGGCTGTCGGGAAAAAAATGACTTAAAGGGGCTAATAATTTTGAGGGGTTTTTTTATTAAAAACTGCTTTTACTCTATCTGAAATAAAACAAATAAAACTTTCTCCAGAATAAAAAATATTATCAGACATACTGTGAAGATTTCCTTGCTCTGTTGAACATAATTTGGGAAAAAGAAAAAAGGGTTTAATAATTCTGATTTAAACTGTACTGTAATATATATATTCATTCATTCATTCATTCATTTTCTTTTCGGCTTAGTCCCTTTATTAATCTGGGGTCGCACATGTTTTACGCAGCGGATGCCCTTCCAGCTGCAACCCATCTCTGGGAAACATTTATACACACTCATTCACTCTCATACAATACAGACAATTTAGCCTACCCAGTGAGGCGACAGCACTATTTACTGTGAGGCGACAGCACTATCTACTGCGCCACTGCGTCACCCTATATGTATGTGTGTTTAATTTTGTTATTTTCTTATAAGCTGGAGTTTTTGTCATTACAGTAAATATAACAGCAGCAGCAACAAAAAAACTTCTATTTCAGCTATTGGAACATTACTTCTTATACTTATTCTGTCATAAAACCACTTAAAAGTCCTGAGGAACCAAGACTTCACATGAGTTTTGTTCAAATTAATTGGTAGGTGTGGCATTTCTTGGCCACTAATGCAACCAAACGGTTTGCAAAAAATATAATTTCCCTCAGGTTTCCTGATTAAGTCTACCTTTATGTAACCTTGGTTGGACAATGGATGGTCTATATGCTGAACAAAATGTTTTTACTCAAAAAAATAATGTTAAAAAATGCTTAAAGAAATGAATGAACTCTAAATCTCCCTCTTTTATAACAACCTAACACATCAATTTCCTTTTATCCTGTTCACAATAGAATAAAAGAAACAATGCTGTTGAGGTAGATTAGAATAACCATTCTTCATCCAAAACCATGTTCCACCGCAGACTCACTCATATCATAGCCATTAATCAAAAAAAATATATATAAATATTAGGTCTAATATTAGCAGCAGTCTTGAAGGATATAACTAAATAAAAAATATTTTGTAGTTGCTCCCATAAACTTTGTCATATCCGTAAAGTAAATCTGTGAGCTTGGAAAAAAGGTCTTCTGGGGCTCTTGTAAATCGTAAGCACGAGGGTCTGGTCTGATTAAAAGCATTATTGCAGGAAAAGCATCCGCCAGCACTGCCAGCGTTTTTCTCCTGTTCTGTTCAGGTGACCCTGCTGAACTTCATGATCACCCCAGAGGGGATGCAGGACCAGCTGCTGGGCATCGTGGTGGCCAGAGAGAGACCTGACCTTGAGGAGGAGAAACAAGCCCTCATAGTACAGGGAGCTGAGAACAAGAGGTACCACCCAGAAACACAATTAACCTGACACTTGAATCCTGTGGGTACGTCACTTTAAATATTGTCTCTAAAAGCAAAACAAGTAAAATCCCTGGGTAAATAATTATCTCCTTATGACGGGAGAGCAAAGAGCAGGATGACCACAGTGCAGTTATGTAAAAATAATATTAATAATAAATTGGTAGAGTATTATACATTAGTATGTGCTTAACCATGTGCTTCTCTCTCATTTCCTTGTAGACAGCTGCAGGAAATAGAGGATAAAATCCTAGAAGTCCTTTCTGCCTCAGAGGGCAATATTTTAGAAGATGAGACGGCTGTCCAGATCCTCTCTTCTTCTAAGGTTCTAGCCAATGAGATCTCTGAGAAGCAAGCCATTGCTGAGGTTACTGAGCTGAAGATTGACCAGACACGCTTGGGCTACACTCCCATCGCCATCCACTCTGCAATTTTGTTTTTTTCCATTGCTGACTTGGCCAACATCGAGCCCATGTATCAGTACTCTCTAACCTGGTTTATCAATCTCTTCATCATGTCCATTGATAATTCACAAAAAAGTGACCTTCTCGAAGAAAGGTACGCTATCAAGATTATATTTTTATATGTTGTCATTTTAATCTGGTTCATCACTATTATTGCAGATAGTTTAGTGTTTTAATGCACTCAAAAAATGCTACAGTCAATTGCCGTAACCCAATGTTGAGTCGAATATGGACAAACTCAAGGTTGGATGATTTTTTTAAATTAACCTAATGGTTAGGTTTGTCCATATTTGACCAAAGATTAGGTTACAACAACCCAGCAATTTGTGGTGTAAGTTGGATGCCAAACTGCTTTAAACTGAAGTTTGTTTGTTTTTGTTTTTCATAATTTACTCATCCCCATGTCATTACAAACATTTGTAACTTACTGTGGAGCACAAAACATAACACTGAAATATAAAAAAGTCTACTTTTTGTCTATGCTTCAGTGACCTATATTGTTGCTTAGGTCATACAGAACTTTATTTTATGGAGAAAAAAAACATCTGCAACAATCTTTGAAATGCCTTATTTGTGTTCTGAAAGGTCTTATAAAGACATGAGGCTGAAGAAATGATGACAGCGTGTTCATTTTAAAGTGAACTATCGCTTTTAAAGGCACCAAAGGTTTCAAACAGACACTGCATGGGTTCTGTGATATTATAGACATGCAGCATAGGGAGGAATTTAAACAAACAAATGTGAAGACATTTTTTCCCTGTTTGACTATTTACCGTCAACACAGTCTTACTTGGGCAGTATGGTGTTCTGATGTGAGTTTGATAGCTGACAGCTGTGGGAATACTATGACACTTCAGCCCAGGGCAGAATCCTCTAGTTAAAAGAACACAGTTCCAGTTCTCTGGAGGAAAAAATCCCAAAAGATCATGTCTTTAAACTTAAAAGAGTCTTATAAAAACTGTTTTTATTTAAAGTGACATTTACAAAAATGTGACATGACTAGTGTTTAGAGTTCACTTGGGCAGGGTTTTTTAGGGTTTTTATTACTCCAGGCACCTCACTTTTTAAAACCATACTCAAATGACCGTTGCCTTTTTTGTGTGATTTACTGAGTAAAAATGATTCCACCTTCCACTCGGTGGCCTTAATTACTATGTAGCTAGTTGCATAAAAAAAATAATAAATAAAAAATGTACTTACTGTGTTCATATTGTATTGCAGAACACTTCTGGTACTCTTGAGGTGGGATACGGGTAAGGTTTGGGATAGGGATAGATTTGGTGGTACTGTATGGGTAGATGGTATAAGGTGTAAGGGATGGTCAACAGTGTAATTACAAATGTAATAACAGAAATTATTTACAGATGTAATAACATGCACATTCATAAGTGCAATGTAAAAAAAATTACACAATAAGTACATTGTAACAAATGATTAATTTCAGTGTAAGTACATATTAGTTAAGGCCACCTAATATAAAGTAGGACCCAAAAAATAGCAAATTAATATTAGTAGCAGTGTAAAAGGGACATGTTTACATTTACTCATTTAGCAGACACTTATTCAAAGCAACTTAGAAGTAAGGAAAAAAAGTGCTTAAAATCATCAGAGAGTTGCAGAATATACAGTAAATGCTATGAAAAGTCTAACTTATTATTTATTTATTATGTTTTATTATTTATTTATTTTTAGACAAATCATAGCCTTAGATTTAAAATGGTTGATGTTGAATCATTAATGTCAAAGCTAAGGATACTGATGCAATTCATTGATCATTTAACAGGTTAAATGACTGAAAAGGAAATATTCATAGAAAACATACAGCTGCCATATAGTACAATTCTAAAGGCTTATATCAACCATTTTCATTAGATACTTTCAAAATGCTTTTCATTGAATGACTTCTACCACAATTCTTTCTCTATTTAGACTCCAGATTCTGAAGGACCATTTCACGTACTCGCTTTACTGCAACGTGTGTCGCTCTTTGTTTGAGAAGGACAAACTCCTCTTCTCCTTCTGCCTCACTGTCAACCTGCTCAAACACAACAAGCTTGTGAGTAACTGCCTCTGTGCACTACAACACAACTGTGATTTATCAAATCAATAAACCTGGACAAGACAGTGCTTCATCTGATAAATAGCAAATAAAAGAATGAAGAAGTTACTCTCACACAAGACATCTTAAGGTAAACGACTCAAATGCATCAGCCTGACAATGTTAATATTATCACTCTTTCAAACGATCCTGCAGCATTTGTCCATGCAAACACTAGTTTAACCAATTTAATGGAATAAGTGATTTAGATATATATATGTTCTACATGTAAAAACTGTTACTCATGCTGCATCTGTCTATCATTCATTTAGTGTGCTGTCAGTAGTTATGTCAGCTCCTGAATCAAATGGTGTTTGGGCGATTCACCAGCACATATATTTTCATAGACTATGGCTTTTCTAGAAACTGAAGTTGGATCTGTAATTAAGAACAGCTGCTTAAAAAACAAAGCTCAATGAAAGTAATGTTCATTGTATACAAAACTGAATGAAGGTTATGCATTCACAACTTTTTCCCAACACACTCTGTTCCCTTCTCTGTTAGGTGGATGAGAAAGAATGGCGCTTTCTTTTGACAGGTGGTGTGGGTCTGGATAACCCTCATTCGAACCCGTGCACCTGGTTGCCCAAAACATCCTGGGATGAGATCTGTCGCCTGGATGAGATGGAGCGCTTTAAAGGCCTGCGCAAAGACCTGGCTCGGCTCCGGGAGGGCTGGAAAGAGGTTTATGATAGCAAGGTGCCATTGAGATTAAGAACACAGTATTTCTTTCTGCTCAGCGGTGTGAAATGGACTGGGAAAGTATGAAAGGAACACCAGATTTTTCATTTTATGGTCTGTGTGTGTGTGTTGCAGGATCCTCATCACACTGATTTCCCTTCAGAGTGGCAGGAGAAATTAGGACAGTTCCAAAGGATGCTGATTATAAGATGCTTAAGGCCAGACAAGGTACGGCTCCTTTGCATTGAATTTATAAATACACATGTGATTGGACAGGGTTGTAATAAATGAAGACATTTAATGCTACAAAAGATTTGTATTTTAGATAATTGATCTTGTGAATTTTCTATTCATTAAAGAAGCCTAAAAATCGAGTATGTCAGCTTTGTCATGGATATCAATAAGATTTATAACTACAGTTAATTTAAATTGTAATAATATTCCGCAATTTACTGTATTACGATCAAATAATAAAACCTTTGTGAGCCTTCTTTTAAAAAAAATGTATTTCTAAAATGTAAAAAAGTCCAACCCCAAAGCATAAACGGATTTTATACTGTAAATGTGTTGTGTCCACCCATCTCAGATTGTTCCAATGGTTCAAGAGTTTGTGTCAGGCAACTTGGGACAGCAGTTTATTGAGGTGCCACCTTTTAATTTGGGCAACGCTTTTGCTGACAGTCACTGCTGCGCTCCACTCATCTTTATCCTGTCCCCAGGATCAGACCCCATGGCAGCATTGCTCAAGTTTGGCGAAGAACAGGTACAGGCGATTAAGGACTTTAATCCACAGATCTTGAGTGGATTAAAGTACTCTTCTTACATTGTTGTACTATTACATTATATGCATTGTGTAAAGAAATTGTTTGTGAATGGAAAGTTTTAAAAGTCAGTGTGTGCAAGTTATTGTATTCTCTTCCTAAAGAAATGTTCAAAATAGAACAGCAAAATAAGTTCTGAGCAATTAAATTTTTCAATGAATGATTCTTACAAATTTTTATAATGCCACTCTTTGGGCTTTATTTGCTGCACGCGAGTTTGTTCCTCCGACAAACACATAGAACTGAGGATTTGGTTTCCAACACATATTGTAAACATTAGACATATCACGATAGACTGAGTCATCTGACCAATCAGAACAAAGTATTTATGCGTAAAGAGGAAGTTCAAACTCATTTCGGAGCTTCATTGATAAATGTGGTGAATATTATGAGAAAATTAAAGTAGTTTTTTTACTATGGATACAAGTAAACCTATTATAGGTCAACACCAACATTAGGAACCTTTAAAATAACATAATAGTGGTAGTTTTATTAGTATTATTATTTATATTCTGTTTTGATTTGTGAGAGATAATGTCTTTTGTGATGGAAGATGCTGTTTTATCATTAAAACACTGTGTCTTGCTTGTTGTTCAGGGCTTCACAGGCAACAGGCTGACCTCCCTGTCTCTGGGACAGGGTCAGGGCCCCATCGCCATGAGCATGATTGAGACTGGTGTGAAGGAAGGAACCTGGGTGGTTTTACAGAATTGCCACCTGGCCACTTCATGGATGTCCACCCTTGAACGTGTTTGTGAGGTAGAAAATTAAGATTTTTATTACCTAAATAAGGTGGAATTCTAGTTGTTCATGGTGTTATTCTGACACCAACTGGCATGCTTTTGTTTGCATGATTTGTTTGTAAAATATTCTTTTGCATTTTATTTTTGGCATTCTCTTGACTATAAGTACCTTCGCAACTAGGTACATGCCAACTAGATTAGTAGACTATCAATGGACTAATTGGACTATTGGCCATATTCACACTAGTGCGTTTTAGTTTTAAAACAGCGTTTTAGCATGAAAATGATCCGCGGCCACACTAGTGTCTCACCCAGCGTCTTTCAACGGATCTCCCTCCACCAGAAACGTATATCACATGACCATTTGCGCACTCTGGGCATGCACGTTCAAGTATAAACAGGAAGCACATGTTTCGCTCGGCATTTTTCTCGCTCGGTTATTGTTAGTCAACAAACGCTGGTTGAACGATGAACGCGATGGTAAAGAAAGCAAGAGAGGTATTTTTGAGGACAGACGCCGAGGTCGAGTTGTTACCTAAAGTAACAAATGAATGTAAAACATCTATGGCTATCGAAAATACAGTGTTTACAGTGAAGGCTGGTCTGCTGTCTGCCGGTGACGTTATAGCCATGTGCGCTTGACGAATAAGGGAAGGATACGCAATGACCCAAAGCCCCAATCACGTAGCGGATCTCAGCAGCCACGCCTCCGTTTTCAATGGTCTCCGTTTTCCTCCATCTACACTGAGACGAGGCAGCAACGTTTTAGAATGAAAACGGCCTCTCTAGCGTTTCCAAAACGCTCCGTTTTCGCGCCTTAAAAACTCCAGCGTAGTGTAGACGGATGGCGTAACCGTAGCAAAACTTATGCGTTTTAAAATGCGTTTTATGTTAGTGGGAAAGGGTTGGCATGTACTTACAAAATCACTCAGCATAGTCAACTGATTGTTTGTTGAGGGATCATCAACCAAGTTTTAGCAGTGACAATCAGCTAATGACTCTAATTAATTACTGTTAACAAGTATTTACGTTTAGTCAAAGGAATATTTAGAATTTCCATTAAAATTAAGTGCTAGAAAATGTTTAAGTGCATGCTGTGCGTGTCCGTTGTATGCATGTATACTGTATAATATATTGTATAATGAAGTGCCCATCGGAAAAAAAATTGAAACTGCACTTTGACTTTTTGCAGGAGTTGAATGCAGATACCACTCATCCAGACTTCCGCTTGTGGCTGACCAGTTACCCGTCTCCCAATTTCCCTGTGGCTGTGCTGCAAAACGGTGTCAAAATGACCAATGAGGCTCCCAAGGGGCTTCGCGCCAACATCATCCGTTCTTTCTACATGGATCCCATATCTGACCCTGAGTTCTTTGACAGCAGCTCAAAACCAGTAGGTTCTTCACATATATCAAGTTTTTTTAAGTGCTCTCAACAAGATTCTTTGATTTTTGATAATCAAGCTGCCTATTAATTTAAAAAAATGTATATTGGAAAAATGACATCTGTGTGTATTTTCAGGCTGTCTTCAAGAAGCTGCTGTTTAGCTTGTGCTTCTTTCATGCGCTGACACAAGAGAGAAGAAAATTCGGTCCTCTTGGCTGGAACATCCCCTATGAGTTCAACGAGACAGACCTGCGAATCTCTGTCCAGCAGTTACACATGTTCTTGGACCAATATGAGGTAACATCACACATGCAGCTATTCTTTATATGCACACACAAACAACTTTTCTTTCATTATTACAAAACACACATACACACTTTGCACATTACCTTCCTTTTCATGCTTTTCAGCACGCCCCTCAAACCACCCCTAAAAAAAAGAGCGTTCTTGACATTTTCCGAACTTCAGAGAAGCACTCCTCTTACCTCCCTTCCTCCTTTCAAAACAAGCAGACTGCACAAACTGATCAAGAGCTTCCATGAATGCTCTGACATTTCTCCAGTGCTACGGAGTGCCACCCACTGCATTAGCAAGGGAAATTTCAACAGGAAATGTCACAATCATGCCACTCCTCTGTCCGTCTTTTCATTTCCCCCTGAAGATCGTTATATCGAACCCACCAGCCTGACATGCACCTCTGCTTAATAAAAAGAGCCTTTGTTGAGTGGCCATGCGTTTAAGATAAAAAGGTAGTTTTTTTAGGTTGTGAACAATAGGGTCCTCGTCTGAGGTCTCTCAGGAAGTCATTTTTAGATGAACACTTTGTACATGTAGCTGCTGTGTTCAAAGGAATAATAGTGGCTTATAAGCTTAAGAAATCAAACTTTCCTAAATCCTTTGAGATAAAAGTTTCACCTCATAAAAAGCATATTTATTGAAAACAAGCTGCAGAATGATTCATCATGAAGATGGATTTGTCATCTGCTCCCTTTTAGTGCCTAAGATAATTAAGGTTTTTAATTTAGCTCATCATTCTCTTCTGATTCTTCATCCCGTTCTTCAAGTTCGTCTTACTAATTTTAATGTTATTTATATGGTGATTTCTCTGGTTGTGTGTGCCCTTGCAGGAGATCCCCTTTGATGCTCTTCGCTATATGACAGGGGAGTGTAACTACGGAGGTCGTGTCACAGACGACTGGGATCGAAGGACTCTGCGCACTATACTTTCCATCTTCTACACCTCTGAGATCATTAACGATGCTGATTACAAGTTTGACCCCAGTGGCTTGTATTACTCACCACCTGAAGGAGATGTAAGGCAACTGAAAAACAACAAATTCAGTCTGTCATATACACTTCACCACTCATATACTATTCAAATGTCTTAAACAAAGTCTCTCGTGGATATGAAAGGCTGAATACAGTAAAAATCTGTGATATTGTTATTTAGAAGAACATTTTTAATCCATTTTTATATGCAAATTATTCCTATTATGGAAGCATTGTATTTTAAGCAGCTAGTACACTAGGCCTAAACGTTACATGATTGATTATCTATTCCGAAAGAAAAAACTCTAAAATGTTAATTTCAGGAGTTCACACTTGGCTGATGATTAATTATAAAGCGTGTTTGGCATGCTGTCCCAGTAGAGAGCCCTGAGCTCATAAGATCCTCGAGCCTAGGGCTCCCTCCCGTTGCAGGGTGAGAGGGGAGTTTAAGCTCAGGTAGATCTCGAAATTCCCCTGCTGTTGTAGCTGATGAACAGTTGGGGATTGCTATGAAGAGAAACTACTTACTAGGAGCACGTCTATGATGCCGATTTGGATTAGTCAACTAACTTAAGTTGCATGTTTTTTGGATGGTATGAGGAAACCAGGGGACCTGGAGGAAACCCACTTGAGCACTGGGAGAACATGTGAACTCTGTACAGAAACGTCGACTGCCTTGATATGGACTAAAACCAATGATGTTCTTGCTGTGAGGCAACAATGCTAACCACTGGGCCACTGTGCCACCCATCTTGGAAAGAAGGAGGAGTAGGGGTGGAAGGGGAGATTCTTCAAAAGGAAGATGGCTGTGGTTTGGAACTTAGGTTATTTATGTAGACTTGGGAATCATCTGATTGGTGAATCATGAATTGACTAATAAGCTGTGTTCAGTCAGAAGCATGTGATCCTTGCAAAATTAAAACTTCACTTGATGTTGAGTCCAAACTTCAATAATATGCTGCTGTAAATTGTAAGCAATTTAGTAAAGTAAATAAATGACAGAAAAGAAAAGTCAAAAAACTAATCTATAGACTTTACTGTGTCATACTGAACAGATTTCTTTGGAATCAGTAGATGGAAAGAACAAAGTTATGTCATCAATTCTTAAAGAGCACATATCATAGACCAAAGGCTTGTCCAGTTGTGGAGAGAGTTTATGTCAGACAGAATTTCCAATGCTTACATTAAAGCTAGCTCGATATTTCTTCATATTAAATTCAAAGAGATTCTCTACACAGATCCTGCTGGAAACCAAATTCTACCAAGGCTTCGCTGTCTTTCCTTCATCTTATTTCTATCAAAGGAAGACAATATGCACTTCTACAGAGGTTTCTCATTCAAAATAAAGCCTTAAAGAAAGTAATTATATGCGAAAACAACAATTCCTGTCTTTGTGCAAGCTCAGTCAAGGTGTTTGTGAGCTCAGTGGGTCAGCATCCCTCCCACATTATACGCCTGGGCTTTAAAGGCCTACAGATATAATTGACGTTGGTAAACAAAACAAAACAAAAAAATACATGCATCTTTTGAAAATGCATTGGTCCGCCTCCTTTTATGGAAGTTCTGAAAAGGGATTATGAGCTGTAAGTTCAATAACTAAACGCAGCGGGTTGCTGCCAGTGGTGATGCCTGATTTATTTGCGAGCACATGTATAATCTATGCCCAATTTTATTTGGCATTTTCTCTGGAAATGTTTTATTCATGAATGTCATTTGCATAACCATTATTATAAATGTCAGCAATCTCAAGGGTAGCCTGTTTTAAGTGCATGCCATTATTTAGCATTGCCATCCTGGATTTAGTGTTGCATTAAGAAGCCGATTGTTTCCTTTTCAGTATAACAGCTACATTGAATACACCAAAATGCTTCCACTAAATCCCTCACCTGAAATCTTTGGGATGAATGCCAATGCTGATATTACCAAGGACCAAGTGGAAACACAGCTGCTGTTTGATAGCATTCTTCTCACTCAGGTGAACAAACACGGTTTTGATTATTGGTGCCAGCTAGATCTTTTCTTAAAATACTATCATAATCTGTTATGTTTGTAACGGTTTGAGTTATTTTTCTGCTCAATTTTTCCTTCACAGTCCCGTTCTTCAGGTGGCAGTGCTGCATCCTCAGATGACATGGTGTTTGAAGTGGCTGCAGACATCCTCAATAAACTTCCTCAAGATTTCGACACAGATGCTGCCATGCGCAAGTACCCCACCAGCTACAACCAAAGCATGAACACAGTGCTGGTGCAAGAAATGGGACGATTCAACAAACTCCTCCAAACCATCCGGGATTCATGTGTCAACATCCAGAAGGCCATCAAGGTCAGAACATTTACATTAATTGATTGTATTTCCACTGTGAATTCGCAGGCTAGTGCAAGCGTTGTTGTCAGTAAACTATAGAATACTCCCCATTTGGGGTTTCTGACAAGCTTTGCTTTAAGTGCAATAATGTTTCTTCTACACTGGCTCATATTTTGGTCTAGTTAGTTTAATTAAACTTTCATAATATGTATATGTGTATATATATATATATATATATATATATATATACATAAAATTAGGCCCACACTAGTGTGGATACTTAGGTGTACATATTTAACGTCTTTTTCTGTGAATGCATTTTGGCATTTAGGATGATAAAAATTTAGGCATGCAAAAATAGTCTGGGGTTTGAGGTAATTTTGGGGCCCCGAAGATGTTTTGACATGCCCTGTCATTTGTGCTTATTTCAGCTACCTTAGGGGCAGACGGAATCTGCGGACATTTTTTGCTATTTCTGCGCAGAATTTTGTTAAAAATCTGCGAATTTATGTGGAATTATTTTGGGAGTGTCATAACTAAAACCTTAATATATGAGATAAAAAGTAATACCTTTTTAACTTGTATTTAATGTTTACAATGCAAATCCAATTAGATACCCTTTATTTGGTAAACAAATCAAGTCTGCTATATAAAATATCTACTAAAAGACAGAAAATACTACTCTACTCACTGTATTGTACATAAATCATATGAATATTTTCATGATAATCAATTATATTTCTGAAATTAACTTAAAAACTGAATAAATCTGAATGTACACGCATTTACACCAGTAAATAAACAGAATCAATGATGGGCTAAAAATCTGTGGAAATCTGTGAAATTCTGCGCGCACAGATTCCGTGTGGGCCTACGTATTACATAATATTGGCCAACATGTAATTTTTTTTTTGTATTCAGCACAAACTGTGCTACAGTAATATATGAGAAAGATGGATGAACATGCTTCATTTTAGAAAAAAAAAACAAAACTATTATGGGTGATTAGTAGGTTTTGGAGGAAAAAATGTAGCTGAAATAACGTCCAAAAAATCACACTGAATGGGCCTGAATAAGACTTGTGAGTAACCAGTCTTGCAGGCTAGAATATTTACTTCACAATTATGTAAAAATAATTTTGATCTCTCATTCAAAGAAAACATTACACAGATTTACATTTTGTACAATGACAATGACAATGGTCATGAATAATACACACCTGGAGAGACAAAAGACACTGCCCCACTGGCTAATGTTCACCCATTAAGGGCAATGTCCAGCTGCAAAAGTTATCGTGCATATGTGCACTTATAACATACATAGTCTGCAGGAACCGAAAGTTGCGACCATTTTATTTTTTCCTATTGTGATACAGTTCCTAAAGAAACGGAATATTAACGAATATGTCAGCTGATTGTATGTAGTAAAGTAGACTTTATGTAGTAGAATGTAGTAAAGTAGACATTTCATTCAGAAAAATCGGGAAAAGGGTTTGGGGAGAGTTTCTGTTTGTTGCCAAAACTGACAAGTGATGCATGTGGTTAAGTATGTTAACCATGTCGGCGCCAGTGGTGTAGTGGTTAGTGCATCGACACATGCACTCATGGCTCATGCTGACCTGAGTTCGATTCCACCTTGCGGTCCTATGCCGATCCTTCCCCTCTCTCTGCTCCCCATGCTTTCCTGTCAGTTCTTTCTACTGTCCCATCAAATGAAGGTGAAAACCCCGGGAAAAAAAATAATAATAAAAAAATGTTAACCATGCCAAATTCCCCAGATTGACGTAATCTGAGAAGTTAGCTGAAAATAAACAGGAAGTGCATTTTTAGATTTTAATATTAGATTACAAGGGCAAACCGTTTTTTTAATGACAAGCACAGATTAATTGTTGACCACAAAATTAGCAATGTGAGCTAACAAAATCATATGGTTAAATTTGATTTCTTGTGCATGGGAAGAATGGTAATTTAAGTAGTTTTAAGTATGACGTAGTTGCTGGTGGCTAACAGGGTGATCTAAATTTTCCCAAAAATCTGATCTTTGGGGATTTTCACAAACAACCATAAAAATATCCAGTGATTGGCAGTTTTGTGGGTGAAAATGCATTTCTGATGGCTGGGGTGAAAGGGGAATGGCCAGACTGGCTAAAGCTGGTTGATAGAAAGTTCAACAAGTTCAACCTCTTCCCTATTAAGTGAAGTTGTTTTCTAATGAATGCTACTTTCATTTCTGTGAATTGCGAAGAGTGAGAGAATGAGAGAGAATAATGCTCCTGTTTGTGTTGTTCCAATGTATTTTTTTCTACACAAACTATATATATATATGGAGGTAAGGGAAAAACATCATAAAAAAAGTATTTTATCATTCACTCCCTGCTGAAAGATATGAAGACGATTCATGGTGCCCCAAGGCATGTCCTAACACTGTGCACTCCTGCTGAGCCTCCTTGTCCTTCAGTTTGATTGACAGTTCTGATCCCAGTTAGCATTACCGCCCCACAGAGTGAGAGGGATGCATATGCTGAGATCATTTACACATTGTGAACCTTTATCCTATAATCTAACCCTAAGTAATCCCTTTATCTTCTCTGACTACAGCTTGATTCCTGCTCTCATTTTCCCCTTCACCTTTTCATTATCATTCATGATCATATATCTCTACACCACACCAAATACAAAAAGTTTGAATCCAGCCCTTAGAAAGACAGAAAATAACAGCAAAACTTTTACTTAGAAGAGAAAATGGCAATAAACTGTAAACTTGAGGAATGTACAGAAGTGGATTTTGAGTAATAAAAAACGATTTTGGTAGTTAAAAAGATCAAGGAGGTGAAACTCAAAAGCAGTGTGTGTGTATGTGTGTATGTATGAGTGTGTTAGGGGTGCAAAGGTATAAATTCCTCACATGGTCACAGTTTCAGTAAAGGGTTCGGTATATGTCATTCATTCATTCATTTATTCATTTATTCATTCATTCATTTTCTTTTCGGATTAATCTCTTTATTAATCTGGGACTGCCACAGCAGAATGAACCGCCAACTTATCCAGCATATGTTTTACGCAGTGGATCAAGTAATTTCAGCATGTCAAAGTCAAATGTTTGCACATAAAATATATTTTCTCAACAACATTATGGCTAGCGAAAATGGCAAGTGGTTGGTAATGTTGGAAATCTACTAGCCACAGTGGCTAGTGATCAAAAAAGTTAATGTTGAGCCCTATGTGTAACCCAACAGTTTGTTATTATACTGAATATTCCTCCCTTGTGTGTGTGTGTGGCAAATAAGGGCACACATTTGTATGAAGACATGGGTATGACAAGGAGAAGGTGACTTACAGTATGATGACATTGTCCCCATTTTTTTCTAAATGCTTATAAATTCTAGTTTTTTTCTCAGACAGTAATAGTCCATAAACTTTCCTGTGAGAGTTGTGTTTAGAGATATGGTAAGTAATAGAGTAATAGAAAATGCAGTTTGTTCATGATAATATAATACATGGAAGCATATGGAATGTCCCCAGAACTCACAAAAACAAACTTGCGTGTGTGTGTGTGTGTGTGTGTGTGTGTGTGTGTGTGTGTGTGTGTG
>CAIGQQ010032765.1:9013769-9046719 GCA_903798035.1 Danio albolineatus
TGTGTGTGTGTGTGTGTGTGTGTGTGTGTGTGTGTGTGTGTGTGTGTTGGCGTAGGGTCTGGTGGTCATGTCTGCTGAACTTGAAGAAGTAGTGAGCAGCATTCTGAAGGGCCGGATCCCTGCTATGTGGATGAAGAAATCCTATCCCAGTCTCAAACCACTAGGAGGCTACATCAGTGATTTTCTTGAAAGACTAAAGTTTTTACAGGTAAACTATTCAATCATAAAGCATCTAAAAAAATGTACCATTCATTCCACCATTATCTCTTGACTACAGTCATGTGAAAAAGTTAGGGCACCCTATGAAATTCTAATTTACCAAAATAGTAAGTCAGACTAATCAAATGTATTACTGATCTTCAGCAGATTTAGCAGTTAGCCTACAGGTGTGTGTTAACACAATGCCTCAGCTAAAGGTTAGCTCATATTGGGTTATGCAACAAGACAATGGTGCCAGACACACCAGCAAATTTACAACAAAACAGCTGGAAAAATAAATTCAAAGTGTTGCAATAGTCCAGTCAAAGTCTATCTTTGCAATTTTCAGACCAAGGACCATGTAGATTTTATTTTATAGTATAATTATGTCCTGATATGAAAAACTATTAAGTTCAATAGAGGGTCCTATTTTGTTTATTTATTTTTTTACATAACTGTTAGTCTTTAGATTTGATTCATAGAAATAAACTTTTATTGCAAAAATTAAATTGGTCAATAAAATATTTGATGTTATTTAAATGTTATTTAGATGTTAAAAATAAGATGTTATTTTTAACTTTCTATTCATCGAATAATAACGAACAAATGTTTTGCGACTTCAACAAAAACATTAAGTAGCACATCTTATAACAAACTTATATACTTTATTGTAACAATATTTCACAACATCACTCTGTTATAAATCAACAAATAAAAAATGCAGCCTTGGAGAGAACAAGACACTTCTTACTGCCCTCACATTTGTAAAGGGTGGAAAAATCATTTTCTTTCCTTACTGTCAATAACATTTTTAGTTGAATATTGAACTTGACAACCACAGTTCTGTACATATTAATATTTTCTAGTGATCAGTTCATAGTCCAGACTTCAATTTGGTTGTTTTCCA
Source organism: Danio albolineatus (assembly GCA_903798035.1). Taxonomy (NCBI): domain Eukaryota; kingdom Metazoa; phylum Chordata; class Actinopteri; order Cypriniformes; family Danionidae; genus Danio; species Danio albolineatus. Next base: position 9,014,875 of record CAIGQQ010032765.1, read on the forward strand.
GTGAGTCTTTGGGATACTGCACAATCATAAATAAAGAAGATAATACAGAAAGCATTCTAGAGTACATTGTGAGCCAGGGGAAAATCACATGAAATGCAACTGACTCTCACATTCAACAAACTCAGATTACATCACAGCTTCTGCAAAAGACTGTATTGTAAATATAATATACAAGTGCCTTTCCATTGAATGAAAGAAAGGCTTGGAGCCTGATACATTCCAAAATATTTTTGGCCTTCAAGTTATGCCTTTAGAATGATCATGTTTCTTGATTTTGAGCATTAAAAATAGTATTATCTGTGTCATTGACCCAGGATTGGTACGTGGACGGCATGCCTGCAGTGTTCTGGATGTCCGGTTTCTTTTTCACTCAGGCGTTCCTCACTGGAGGCCAGCAGAATTACGCCCGGAGATACACCATCCCCATTGACCTGCTCAGCTTCGACTTTGAAGTCATGGAGGACAAAGAATATAAAAACCCACCAGAGGATGGTGAGAAAGACAAAGAAATAAAGTACTGACAAGCATGAAATGTAAAATATATGAGAGGGAAATGGGTAACAAGTGACAAAAGGAAAGAGAGAGGCAGAGTTTCATTAACCCCTCGCCGTGTCTGAGTGCCATCAATCAGAGTCAACATTACAGTGCTCTGACATCAGACCCCTGCTGCTCTTTCATCAGTACATGATGAGCATCTCTCAGAGAAAAACCATCTCTCTGAGTCCCATCACACACCGCATGAGGCTGTTTATGTGTGCGTTTGACTTTAACAGAGAGTTTGCTGTGTCTACTCTATTTTTAAAGTTAAGTCAGTGTGGATAAATTGTGAAAAAAGGCGATGTTTATTGTGCAAGGGTGTAAAGTGCTTCATTTTTAAAGTATTGTTTTGAGGGATTTGTACAGAGTGCTCTTATGCAGCAATTATGAAGTACATTATGCAGGTGTTTAAATCATTTTAAGCTTACAACTAGTCAAAAAACACTTCCAGCTGAACTTTAAATGCTCGTGACATCCATTTACTATAAGCTTGTGTCCTTGCAAAGACACATCGCATTAGTCACCACAACACAGCGATCGACTTTAAAAAAGGTGTTATAATTGTAGTCATTGTTGAAGAAGAAAATCTGCTGCTGCGGAATTTAAAGGAGATCTGTTAGGATTTATTCACACAAAAACTCTAATAGTACATAATTAACAATGATTTAAATAATGCTGTATAAGTTGTATAATGTAATGCTGTATAATGCTGTATAATGTAGCATGAAAAAGATCTGCAAAGTAACAAAGCAAAAAGTCCACTCCAAATGGAGTAATTCACTAAACGGGTGCTCAAAATCAGAGAACAATTTATGATTTTAAAAAAAAAAAACCTTTATTATTAATTAAATCTAATCTTTATTGTTCAAAATTGCATGTATTTTTAATCAATAATTAATCATTAAATTGCTGATGATTTTCAGTCAGCTCAAATTCTCTTAAACGTTGAGACACTGTATGTTGAGATACAGATTCCTAACTGAACTGGCAAGAAATTCCACTGCAGTTTTCCCTGATTTTGCCAATTGCCTGATGATTTTTCTGGATGAGGCAGTGACCTGCAGTATTTAGCTTCAATTCTAATTAAACACAACTGAACCAGCTTATCATCATCAAGAGAAATGTGCTGGAATTGGTTGGAGCTGAACTCTGCAGGACAGTGGCCTTCCAGGAGCAGGATTGGACACCCCTAATCTGTCGGGGTATTCTACAAATACATCCATTATTACATCTTGTAAAGAGGGTATTAACAGGACCACATAATGGAGGTAACAAATGTAAGGTAACAGAGTTTAGGATACTTTTTTTTAGTTTAGTTTCAGTTTAACATTATTATCCTCTGGTTTTATAGTCCTGGCTTAAATTGCACACATGGTCTGTCTTAACTGAAAATAACTTGACTTTACTCCTGACCACAAAACCAGTCACACGGGTCTGTTTTTGGAAATATCTTTATTTGCATCATGTATTACGTATTAAATAATATGAATAAATAAGCTTTTCATTAATGTTTGGTTTGTTGTGATAGCATAATATTTGCTCGAGATACAACTATTTAATAATCTGGAATCTGAGTGTTCAATCAAATCAACATATTGAGAAAATTTAAAGCCTTTAAAGGTTTTCAATTTAAGATTTTAAGCAAAGCATATTATTTTGCAAACATTAAGTTTTGATATACTTGCGGAATGATATTTACAAAATTTCGACAAGGAAAATTATTTTTACATAATATTCTAATGATTTAATCAATCATTTTGACCCATTCAATGTATTTTGAAATTTCCCCACAGATTTCCCCAAGCAGCATGACTGGTTTTGTGGTCACATCTTAAAATATGCCAGTGCCATTAATTAGGCTCAAAATACAATGTGTAATGTGTAAAGTCATTTTTTATTAATAAAGCTGCTTAATTACTCTAATTTTAAACAGGACTAATCCTAACTTAAGCGTAAAGCTCTTTGTGAACCAACCGATGGGCCTAAGTCGTGTATAGTAGGGATGTCATATCACATCCCTATTGCTTTTTAATTTCAGTGATCTTTAAGCTTTTGACTAAATATTTTCAGTCAGCTGTTTTTTCTATATATTAATTCAATGTACTTTTTGTGTTTGTGCTCCTGTAAGGGGTTTACATCCGTGGTCTTTTTTTGGATGGTGCCCGATGGGATCGAAGAACCAAACGCTTGGCAGAGTCATTTCCCAAAATCCTGCACGACACCATGCCTGTGGTGAGAAGCTGCGAAATCTATAATCTCTTTCAAATAAGGATGATGACATCATGCGTATCATCTGATGCGGATACATATTACACACAGAGATCACAAATCACAAAAAAGCCATTCCATGAATGATCAGTAGTGTGAAAAATGTATTCAACATGGAAATACTCATTTCAGTGCAATTCAAAAGTTTCAGTGCAATTCAAAAATGATATTTAGCTAGCAGGCAAACTTTACCAGTTACTATAGAAACAAGAAGCAATTTTGATAGAATAGACCTTTTTTCACCCATTTTACAGCGCAGAATGAAAATAAGTGAACCGAGGGACGATAACACATAAAAAATACACAGTGACGATTGATATGTGTCTGTTCAGGTTCTTCACTGCAGATGTGAGGAATTTTCATAACACCATATAAATGAACCAAGTTATCTTAGGGCCTCTTGAAGAAAGTTGGAAAAATTTGTTAAATCATTTTGTATTTATATAGAGTACATTGGGGCGCCACGGTGGCCGAGTGGTTAGCACGTTCGCCTCACAGCAAGAAGGTCGCTGGTTCGATCCCCGGCTAGGCCAGTTGGCATTTCTGTGTGGAGTTTGCATGTTCTCCCCGTGGTTGCGTGGGTTTCCTCCGGGTGCTCCGGTTTCCCCCACAGTCCAAAGACATGCGGTACAGGTGAATTGGGTAAGCTAAATTGTCCGTAGTGTATGTGTGTGAATGACAATGTATGGATGTGTTTCCCAGAGATGGGTTGTGGCTGGAAGGGCATCCGCTGCGTAAAACAAATGCTGGATAAGTTGGCGGTTCATTCCGCTGTGGCGACCCCGGATTAATAAAGGGACTAAGCCGAAAAGAAAATGAATGAATGAATAGAGTACATTGTGGAATGTCCATAGCAGGTCAGATATTCAAATAAATGGTAAACATTTTTAAACGAACATGAAGAGGAAACAAAGATTACCATTATTTTGTCATTTTATATTCTGCACAATGCACTTTGCCACAATAAATAATGCATTCACTGGTGTTTAATATTCAGACATTCAGGACAACTCATTACCAAAATAAGTTTTTAACAACAGCTAAACTTTATTAAACATGCATTTGCTACTTCCAGTAAAATTTTGAAATGCAAATTTCTTTTGAAGGCCCTTCATTTCAGCTGAAAGCCTTTCATCAAACTCTGAAAACAAACACACACCTTTCAAACAACAAACACGCATATTAAACCCGCTTGCTTTTAATGTCCCTTTTTCTTTATGAAGTATACTAAGAGTTTTTGATAAATGGTCAAGAGGCTTTAAATGTATTTTGGTGAAATTCTTCTTCCTTTTACAGTTACCCAATTAATAAGTTAAGCGGTCTAACGGTATTTATAAATAACACATAATAAATTATCAACCGTAATAGATTATTTTTTTCGTGTGTATCGCGCCATGGAAATAAGTGGGTGTCACATGTGTGTGAGTCTGAGCAAGTCGCTGCTTGCCGTTTGTGGACGTTCAATCAGGATTGTTTTGTACATTACCATAACAGATGTCCATACAGCAGTGGATATTAATGTGTATCCTGTATTTGGTGCAAATACATGAAATACTTATTGGGAAAGTTCTTAAGCCGCCTTTCCACTGCACACGACATTTGGACACGACTTTCGGAATACGCCCCCTTGTGGCAGTCGCACAGTATTTTCAGTGTTGTCGGGCACCATGGGGGAGACGCTGATTCTTGCAGTATCCGAAATAAAGGATTCTCGCAGTGTCCGAATTAGGAGTGCAAGAGCCTTTATTCTCCGTGTGTTCACCATGGTTGAATGAATGGATGAATAAATGAATACTGAAACTCATAGGCCGCTAAAAATGTCTATAATAATATTTTTATTACACATTTATGAATGGAAATGCTTTTTTTAAAATACAGACCTTTTCTGATTCAAGAAAATAACGAAAAACCCCTATTTGTCATCTCGCGCGCATAGACCTGCTTGGACAACACTGAAATACATCACTTCCGGTTGGTCATCACTTCCGGTCATCACTTCCGGTCTAGTCGCAGGAGTTCAAATATTTCAATGGATCCGCAACTCAATTCGTATCCGAATTTATCGCATACGGAGATGATCGGAACTCCACGCAGCTCCCGGACTACTCTCCATTGGAAATGAATGACTTCCGGTCTGTCGCTTGTCGTTTGTCGTGTGCAGTGGAAAGGCGGCTTTCCTGGAGTAATTCCCACAAACGTTACGTGAGATCTGCTTACTTCATGTGTGTCACTGCTGTTTATCTGACTCAGGGGGAGAACTAGCATTAAAGGCACAGGCAACAAAAATAGCTACATTGTGTTTAGAGCAGAAAATTCTAATATTGTGAAAGGTACAATAAATAATCTGATGGGTGTTTTGAGCTGAAACTTTACAGACACATTCTGGAGATACAAAAGGCTTATCTCAAATAATGAAAAAGGGGTAAAATAGGTACCCTTTAATTGTTTTTTTTTTACAATATCGCTCCCAAGTAGCATCCCGCTTGGTCCTAGTGCCTGTCCCAAGAGAAATTTCTGCTGTTTGACTAAAAAAAAAAAATCTGGAAAAAAGTTAGCATCAACTGGGCTCACAAGTCTAACTTTAATTTATTATGAGAAGTGAACACTTATGAGGAATAAAGATCTTTGTAAATGAACCTACTTCTCAAAAACATTTCAGCATCAGCTCAGCTAAAAGGGCTTTGAAAAGATTGGCAAAAATACAATATTGTGCATCCCGACTATATTTAACAAGGTTCAAATAAGGGAAAAAAGTGAGATGATTTTTATTTCTGAAGTATTAAATGTATTTATCATAACCCCATGTATTATAACCCCATGTATTTTCTGGAATAACTATGCATTGGAATGATTAAATTGAAAACTAAATGATCAAATCTATATCATGAAGTAACTCATTGCCATGAAATAAAACAAATCACACCGTGAAATAGAATTTTGGTCACACCGCCCACCCCTATCCGTTTTAGTAACTTAGTTAATCCTTTTTTTTATAATTAAATTCCTGTTTTAAAAAAATTTAATAATCAGCAACATCCCATACCTCTGAACTTTTAAAATTGCATCAAATGGATCTCTATTGTTGGGAGAAAGAGGAGCAAAGAATCGGCTTCTCAACTATGCATCATAATGTCTGTCTACAGATTTGGCTGAAACCCATGAAGAAGCAGGACATTCCAGAGCGCCAGTGCTACATTTCTCCAGTCTACAAGACCAGTGAGAGACGCGGAACCCTGTCTACTACCGGACACTCCACAAACTACGTCATCTCAATGGCGCTGAATTCAGACGTGCCTCCAGAGCACTGGATCCGTCGTGGAGTGGCCTTACTCTGTCAGCTGAGCTCATAGATTCACTGCTCGGCTTCTAGTATGCTTCACTTGCCTCTTCAGTAAAGTTTCTGTAAGTAAACAATGTTTATGTAGAAATAGCATCAGATATGGTTCAGCGAAGTTTTCTGTTTCAAAGTGTCAAATGTTCATCAGTACCAATGATAAATATATATAAAAATGTATAGATTTTTAACTAAAAAGTATTTTTGTGGAGTAGTTCATTTTAATAGTCAGTTTTAATAAGCTGAGACACACAATATAGGCTTTGCAAACTTTATTTTCCACTTCTGACAAAGAAATGCACAGACAATCAGCAAGAATGACAAATGTACTGAAAATGCTTCAACATCCAAATGGGGTGGGAAAATAATCTGCCAAAATTGACAATACAATGCAAGTAAATATCTGGATGGTCCTTTTTTTTGGAATACACTGTAAAGCGTGAAGAAAACTGGCGTCTTATTTTTATTGAGGTTATTTTTGCACCATGTAGCCAAGGTGATCATTTTAAGCTTTGGAGCTCTTGTTCCTCAAATACAGTTTAACAACTTTGTTTCACAAACACATGTAAAGGAGAAGACCTAATTAGACTGTGAATTTGTTTGCTCACATGACCTTCAAAATCATAGGTTTTACATTCAAGCTGTAAAAATGTAAAGTACTTCAGGGAAAGAGGAAAATCAACAGTACGTGTTGTCAACTCTCCATTTCCTAACAGAAATGAGACAGACATTATGTTCTTCCACTTGTCATGCACGTTTCCATCCAATCAAGTACATTTGACGAATGTAATTAATAAGACACACGCCCACATGAAAAAAAAATAAATGGATGTCACATGGTGACAGGATAAGCATGAATCACATAACATGCTCCACCAACTCATGACGGCAGAGGATTCAAGCAGAGACACAGCAAGTGGAATGTATAGAGGCGACTGCGGGCAAAGGCAGTTCAGTTCGGAAACAGCCCATATTTGGCACAACCAAAATGATGCACACTCACATCAACAGGGGGACAATTTAACAGATCTTCAAGACATTTGATTGCATTCATACTTTCATACAGGTGCACGGAAGGCCAATAATTACAGCCTGAAATCCTTTCAATAATGCAAGGGTGTCAAAAATGAATGTTTAAGATTGTCAAAAAGAACATTTTATAATGACTAACACTTTTAAGTTATAAAAAAGGTATCGGTTCTCCCAAACTTTGTATGGAAAATAAGTTTTTAGATGGTCAGTTTAAAAAAGGTGCTGATGTCTCACAAAATAATGTATTCAGAATTTAGCAAAAAAAGAAACTCCAGTAATATCAAACATACTTTATAATTAAAATTAAAATAGTAACAAAGGCGTTTCAAAATACCAGCATGTTAACAAAAATACATGTTTTCAGTAGCAAATTTCCTTTGGGGAACATAATTACCTCATGAATGTCTTCAACAGTAACGAGATCATTATTTACGACAACACAACTCGGATATGAAATCAACTTTTTATATTCAGAAAGTAGTCTAAATCATGATCATTTCTATTTTATCAATAAACAAATAGACTTCCCAAAGACGAAATAATGTATTCTTTGATGTACAGATATGCTAGTTGTTCTTCATTTAAGAAAAAAATAATAATCACAGTGCTTTAGCATTAGCTTTAATACTGGACTTGTTCAGTCTCTGTTCACCTGACCTTCTGAATGGGATCGGCTTTTTGGCAGCACTGTGTCAGAAGTTATTCAAAACACAGTCGCACACCTTCAAATACGCAAAGCTAGCCAAAACGCTACAATCTTAGCCAATAATAACAGAAAATAAAAATAAAAATAAACAAAATTCTAATTCTGAGGACTCTTCCATCACTATGAACAGTAAATATAGTGTACGAAACAAGCAAGTCAAAGCTGACAACAAAGTGTAAACCAGTAAACAAAAAGAGCTCACTAAAGGGACAGTTCATCCAAAATTTAAAATTTAAGCAAACTTTAATTTTTTTCTGTTAAACACAAAAGAAGATATTCTGATGAAAGCTGTAATTATTGACATCCATAGTATTTGTTTTTCCCACTGTGGAAGTCAATGGTTCCAGGTTTTCAGATTTCCTCTTCAGATTTTCCTGCCTTTAGGGTTCAACAGAAACTCATAAAAACGTAGAACAAATGAAGGCTGAGTAATTTGTATTTTTGAGTGAACCATCCCTTTATACAGCATCTAACATATGTGTTGTTTCTCAGAATCCTGGCACACAATACTGACCAGTACTTCTCAATCATGTACAAACAACAAAAAGTCTGCAAAGTTGTTGCCAGTTGGACTTTGTTGCACCATTTTTTGCGCCCGACAAGTTGATGGTGTGACACACTAGACATAAACAGCACAACACCAGTTACGAATGAACAAACTATGAGTTACTACATGAAACAGCTAAACAACATGATGGGTGACTGATAATTAGCTGCTTCTCTCTAGGACACGGTTCTAAAAAACAAAACAAAAAAAAACAACTATAATATATTAAAGGGATAACCCAAAAACTGGGGAGTGCTTCTTGTGTGCTGTGGATTGCCTTGTTGGACACATATTTTCAAAATAACAAAACAGGATATGCGAGAGCGCTCAAGCAACAGTTTTGAGTGGCCTAGAGAGGAAGAGAAGAGATGATGAAATGTAAACATGTTTGTTTGCATGTCCGCTGTGAGCTACTGATGCTGTCTTTTAAGACATGCCTGCGAGACTGTACCGTCACAAAACAAAGCCACTTTAAGGCAAAGCACGTGTGTGAATGTAGCCGATGAATGATGGTCCCCCAAAGACCTCGGTCTCCAGCTAGAAGCCAAAATCGAGCACAATGTGATCCTCGAAGATGGCGATGAGCAGCATGATGCCGAACCCGGTGAGCATGCCAAAGTTCTGCAGGACAAAGTGGCCCATTTCACAGCGCTTGTGCTCCTCGCTGTCACCATGAAGCATTTCTGGCAACTGAAGATGAAGAAGAGCAATTTAATATTAATAGAAGTTTACATTATGCTATAATAAATAAAACAAAGTACCATCATTTACATTCATGCATTTGGCAGAACGATTCATACCCAGCGACCAACTGTACTGGTTGTGCAATTAATAGAAATTCAATTTCGATTTTGGCCTCCAACGGTTATGAAAAAAACATTAATCAAGATAAAACGATTAACGTGTCATATCTTGCCCCTTTTCAAAGCAGTCCAGATTTGTTCCTTCGCAAAGCTCAATTTCACTTGGAAATCATTAGCTAAATATGCATTTTGGATATGCGCATAAAAAAATGGTTGATGGAAACGCCAATATGCACTTTCATTTTGAAAATGTGCATAAAAAACGGGTGCACATAACTGAGTAGAATAAACTTTCTATCTGATAAGAAAAGATGCGCATGAACTACGATGGAAACACTTTTACCGAACAAATTTTAGTGTGCGCATTAAGAAAAGGTCATGTGATTTTGTTATATAAGATCATGTGATGATAAAATTGAGTGTGAATAGACAAATCAGCAGGCTGAGCACACTGTAAATCATTTAAATCAATTCAATTCACCTTTATTTCTATAGTGCTTTTATAATGTAGACTGAGTCAAAGCAGCTTCACATAGAAGGTTCTAGTAAATTGAAACAGTGTCAGTCCAGTTTTTAGAGTTGAAGTTCAGTTTAGCTCAGTTCAGTGTGGTTTAATATTCACTACTGAGAGTTCAAACACTGAGGAACAAATCCATCGATGGGTAGCTCTACAGGTCCCGAACCATGCAAGCCAGTGGTGACAGCGGCGAGGAAAAAACTTTTGTTTTGGTCATTCTCGAAATTTTGTTTTGGTCATTTTAAAACTCCTTAAATATTTCAGTATTAGTGTTATTATATTATTAATGACCTCCAGAACTGTCAAGAGCTGCGTCTCATGCCTTTAAAAGCCACCCAGATTGACCCAGTTTCACCTACTGCAGCAAATTCTGTTTTAACTTTTGATATTTGGCGCCAGTTTATCAGGACGTTTTACAATCCTTGACTCATTGGATGAAAACGATGCTTTATTTGTATATCTTTTAATGCGAAATTCCGGGTTGTCACATACATTTAATTACCGTCTTTGGATGGAAACATAGCTTGTGAAATCATGTAACGTAACATTTGCAGCATGGGACATGCTTGATTTATTAAAATGTATTTCATTCATTTATGTTTTAAAAGCACAAAAGAGAAATTGTGCCGTTCTGTGCATGTGCTCAGCCTCAGAAACAAGAACACACACACAAAGCCATCTTTTAGCTCAAGCTGCACCTAAACGCTTAAATGCATGCAAAAATGTGGCACTTAGTGATTATTCACATAAAACCTCAATTGTTACGTAATAAACATAAAGAGTTGATAGAATGAAAGGCATGTGTAACCGTAAATCGGAACTGTATGTCTTTTAAAGTGACTGCACTATATTTCTGTTGCTGACTGTGCTTTTATAAGATAAGTTTAAAGAACAGATTTGAAGACACTACAAGATTCTAAAGGTTCTGTCTAATGTCAAAAGGCAGAGAGTTCCACGGTTTAGGTCTGAAAGAAGAAAAGGCCAGACCTCCCATGGAATCTGAACAGTTGTGTAAACGGTAAAAAGTTTAGATAAATAATGAGGAGCCAAACCATGCAAAGCTAGATTTAAAAATCAACTTGAAACCTGAATTTTTAACTGTATTTCTGACATCTGAGAAGTCTGAAAGTTAAATTAGTATAAAATATTAGTCATTCATTCTCTTTTTGGCTTATTCCCTTTTTTAATCTGGGGTCGCCACAGAGGAATAAACCGCCAACTTATCGAGCATATGTTTTACGCAGCGGATGTCCTTCCAACTGCAACCCATCATTGTGCTACCCACTGCGCCACTGCGTTGCCATCAATTATTACTCGCAGAATTTATGTCATAAAACACTGATAATAATTTTAAATAATCGTGAGTACAATTTTGACCTAAATAGTCATGACTATAATTAGCACAAGAAGACAAGTGTGGAAAAAGCACCTGATAATATGTACAATTGCTTTTACAGCTAAATTTAAAACTATCAGCAGTAACTGTTTTAGATTTGCTAGATGTTGTTCTGCTCAGTTCCAGCGTAACAAACGGTGCAGCAGTTACATCATGTCAAATATATAATATTTCATAACATTACTAAATTCACTGTATTTTTAATCAAATAAATACAGCCCTTATGACTGACTTTTCATAACTTAGACCACACACTTTTGAATCACACTAAATACACAAGGCAAATAAGCAGCACAATAAACCAAACACTCATTGTAATCAACAGTGTAAATGAGATTCATTGTGCGTTGTAGACAGCTTAGCTCATTATAATCATTCAGACATTCACATGAGTACAGAACTCAAGTCACTGAACTGCAGGGACCAAGCATTGTGAACACACAATGAGTGACAGCGTCGTTGATTATAATGAGACCACTCTAATATCGTCACATTGCTCACTTTGAGGATAATTTTATTCTAATTCCGAATAATCATTTTGTTTATCATCTTGCTAAGAGGCCCAGTGTTAGGTTGACCTCAGATGGCATAAACCAATTAAAAATTTATCCAGAAATGTTGACGAATGTTTAAGATGTTTAAGATGGAGTGTAGATGCTATACACAAAATATATATACTTTTTTTTGCTGAAATTAGTCATTTCAAGTAATTATGACCACAACTGACAAGCAAAGATTATCTACACTTACCATATCCACTAATGCCACATAGAGAAACATGCCAGCAGTAACAGCAAAGATCCAGCTGGTGACGTTGTGTGTGTATTGTCCCACAGCTGTGCCGATCACCATGCCAACATAAGCCATCAGGGCAGAGAGGAGATTGTACACAATGGCTTGTTTCACAGACATCCCAGCCTTCAGTAAAACAGCAAAGTCACCTAGTGGCAAACACAGAAGTGTACTATTAATGTACAATAAACAATGCAGCAGTATGGGTGTAGTTAAACCATGTACATTCTGAGAACAGGCTGTCCTTCTCAATGTTTTAGTAAAACCAAACTTGTTTTCTATTCAGCAGTTATTGCATACGGTTGATTTTTTTACTCCCATTTATTGAACATAAATGCAAAAATCCATCCAAATATGCGTTCTCTATAAACTGCACTCTGGACCTTTGCTCTGTGTCAACTGACCCAATTAAATCAGTCATCAAACACAATTAACAACACTGCAGGGTGGGAAGAAACTCTTTATGATAGCTTTTTTCTCCAGCCACAACATGGGGAGTCTTATTTCGATATGGAGTCTAAATTTTCAGACAAGACAAAAAAGGCGCTCCATCAAACGTTGTTAATGTTTGAGGCATCAAGTATTGTCACCTCCTTTGAATGGCAGACGGTGAAAGTAAACAACATCAAATGCAAAAGATCATTGTGGCATCAAAGGCATGTTCTGTTTGTTGGACTTTTTTTCTGTGGTGTTGTAATGTCTGGTTCGGTTTAAACAAAAAGGGGACTTTGAAAATAGCAGCAGCCCTCTAGACAGCCGACTCAAAACATGGTAAAAGCATTGCTGTCTTTTTAAAGCTCTATGTGCTGATGTTGTTTTATTATTTGTTTTTTCTCTATTCAAACATGAAAAGAGATGTAAAGAAAAACAGCTTGTTTTGATGTTCCTAAGTCGATGTCAATCGATAATGGATAAAGGACACTTCATTGGAGATCAAAACTGTATGCTGGCATGAGGCACCAAGTCACCCTAAAGATTAGCTTGACCTCTCTTACTTATGGAAGCGGTTTCCTCCACTAAATAAACTTTTTATCTCACAATTCTGACCTCTCTATATATAACAGTTCTGATCTATTTTTTTTTTTACAAACTTGCAGTTGCCAGTTATTAAGAATCATGAGATATAGGCTTTATTCAGTGGTGGAAACAAGCTTGTATACTGGCTGACATCTTGGGTTTTTTTCCAGTGTGAAAAAGACCTGTTCAGACCAAGAATAATAACTCATAGCAAAATGCTATAATTCCATCCACCTGTTTTATGCACATTTTGGTTATGCGCATAAAAGTTATAAATAAATTAAAAAAAAGAAAAAAAGAAAAGAAAAATCGGTTGATGGAAATGCTCATAAATTTAGACAATGCACGTATGCGCATAACTGAGTAGGATAAACCTTTTATTCGATAAGAAAAGATGCGCATAAACTACAATGGAAACACTTTTACCGAAAATAAAAACGAATTCCACTATGAGCATTAAAAAAGGTCATGTGATTTTGTTATATAAGATCATGTGATGATAAAAATGTGTGTGAATGGACAAACCAGCAGGCTGAGCACATTGTAAAACATCTGAAATGTTTTGGTAATTCTAAAAACACAGTTTCAGTATTAGTGTTATTTTGTTATTAATTACCTCCAGGACTGCCAAGAGCATCTGTGCTCCGCGTCTCACACCTTCAAATGCCACTACACGTTTATTGCGTGTCGGCATCGTCTTCTGAGATGCAAGTCATTTATTAAATAAAGAAATGATTGGCTGCTGGGCGCCACGGTGGCGTAGTGAGTAGCACGTTCGCCTCACAGCAAGAAGGTCGCTGGTTCGATCCCCGGCTAGGCCAGTTGGCATTTCTGTGTGGAGTTTGCATGTTCTCCCCGTGGTTGCGTGGGTTTCCTCTGGGTGCTCCGGTTTCCCCCACAGTCCAAAGACATGCGGTACAGGTGAATTGGGTAAGCTAAATTGTCCATAGTGTATGTGTGTGAATGACAATGTATGAATGTGTTTCCCAGAGATGGGTTGTGGCTGGAAGGGCATCCGCTGCGTAAAACAAATGCTGGATAAGTTGGCGGTTCAATCCGCTGTGGCGACCCCGGATTAATAAAGGGACTAAGCCGAAAAGAAAATGAATGAATGAATGAATGATTGGCTGCTCTACTGCAGCAAATTCAGTTTTTACTGCTAACGTGACTATTTTGCTCTCTTTGACTTGTTGGATGGAAACGCTGCTTTACTCGCACATCTTTTATGCGTCTTTTTGTTTGGATGGAAACATAGCTAATGATAGCTAAGATGTTTTAATAATCTGTAGTTTGCAGCTGTATAATGATATTGAGAAATGATGTAGAGAAATAATCTTGTTAGAATTGTTTCGAGAAACAATCATTTCAGCTGGTCATCGTAAACTCAACAATAAACACTGAGAGCCAATCATAATTCACCTGACCAAAAAAAGTCTAAATAAATAAAATATACAGAGAATTTAAAACAGCAGAAGACACAACAGCAGTGCACACTTATGATAATGCTGCAGTGTCTTGGTATGAACACAGATTTAGCTTTCTATCTTTCATTAATTGTGTGAATGAGCCTTTATTAACTTTTATTGCACACCTTAGTCATTTTTATGTTTTTTCTCTGGTTGAGCCACTTACCTAGTTCATGGGGCAGTTCATGACAGAACACAGCTACTGAAGTACTAATGCCACCTGTAATATTAGCACTGAAAGCAGCACCTGTAGTTGAAAAACACATTGCCTCAGATGCAGGAACTCTCTTTATTTTAAGAGCAGTTTATGTCTTTTCCATTGTGCATGTACTGTATTGTACTAACCTATAGCGAGTCCATCACTGAAGTTATGCATCCCATCTCCCATGATGACCATCCATGCTATACTGGCGATTCCTGCATCTTTCATTTCCTGGTCAGAGTGGCAATGCCCGTGGTGGGAATGACCATGCCCATGTCCGTGCCCATGCCCATGCTTTTTTGACTTGGCTTTTGGCACATTGTCCTCTTCTGTTTTTACTGGCCCTTTGTAAGGGTGATCTGAATCAGAGATGTTCAGTGGCATCTTGCTGGGTGAATCCAGAGGCTGCAATTCTGTCATCTGAGTGTCGTTGTGCCCTGTTTCACATGTAGTACCATCTCCTGCTTGAACAAGGAGAATGAACAAAAGTTATTTCAGTGTTGTAGTACCCAAGTCCAGACTTGCTCTTAAATCTATCTCAAGCAGGCTGAATTACTTCTAAAAATTCCTTCAAGCTCAATGTCTAACTCAGCTTGAGTTTGTGCTTCAAACATCTTTACAAGTGTTCATTACATTGGAAGAGGCTCAAACAGGATTGTCAGTAAATCAACACACAACTTCACCTCGAGGTCAAATTAACCATATTTAAATTTGATAAAGAACCCACCCTCTGTTAGAGGCTTCAGGTGAAGCCACTCAGCATCTGAACGCCTGTTGAGTTTGTGGTCTGACAGTTTCCTTCCGATCTTTGCCTGCTCTCCTTTCTTCTTCCTATGGCAGAGGCCTCCCTGGGGAAACCACAAACACATACCCTTTGTATAATTACTAGGTTCTTAGAATAAAAGGTTGTTTTGCTCTGGACTAAAAACCCTACTATCTGCTGTAATTATGATTTATTTTAGTATGCCTGAGGTCTGTCAATCTAAAACAACCATATGTGAAGTGGCTTTCATGCCATTTTTGCATGCTTTTTGGTCTTTTTACACATCTTTTCTTTGTTTGAAGTATTGTGGTGTCTCTCACCCTTTGGTCGCTGTAATGTTTGAACATGCCAATGCAATGTTCAATAATGAAGAGGAGGTAGATTCCTGCTAGCGCAGTCAGTCCTTTCCAAACCCCATCAAACTTTATTAGAAAATTCTCCTCCGGCTCTTTCTCCATGTGTTCCCCGTGGTTATGATCATGGTCCCCTTGAGACTACAAAGTGTAGAAAGGAAGTTAAAAGGTTGACTTGGACATTTTATAATGGTTACATTTCAATTAGCTCCCAATTAATGGACTCACGTGAGGAAGGAGATGCAGTAAGGCATCACCACTGAGAGTTCCCACAGCCAGAGCCACCAGGAATGTCAAGAGGAACTTAAAGCAGGACTGATTGAGGATGGGCACCAGAACAACACCCAGCAGAGAGAGCAGACTGATGATGGTAATAGACACAAAGCCCCACATCCAGACCCATGCTGCAAAAACACAACCAACAGCAGTGGGTAAGACTGGGACACAGAGGTACAAACTGCACAACTCCAGAAACATTATTTGATATGGATGTTTTGATGTGGATTAAAAGTGGTTGTCAAATCTTTTCCCAATCTTTATAAGCCAGCAAGTAAACTGATAGATGAATGACTTTATTTTTTTTCAGTACAAAAATCATACTAGTTGAGGGAACAGCATGGATCTAACCTGAAGATGGTGCAACTTGTTCCTCTGCTTCAACGTGATGGTAATGAAGGATGCAGAAGCGTCTGTCTATCTGGTAGAGCAGAGCTGGACACAAATAGGTGAACTGCACTGGAGAGATGAGGGAATCTGAGCTCAGGCCGTACTGGTGAAGCAGCTGTGTTAAATTCAGACACTGAAAGAGAGAGAGATTTTCACTTTGCATTTGTCCTTGACTCATTTTGTAGCAGTGCATTTAAGGAATATAAATCACATATCAAATATTTCTAATATTAGCAGGAAAGTACAAAATTACTTTTTTGAAATTCATTTGTTAATGGATGCCTGAATGATTAATCTATGTTAAGGAAGCACTGTGTAATTAGGATGGTTCAGGGTCAGCTCCTAATTATGCTAAATAATAAAATGGCTTTAAATTACCAGTTTCAGATAAAGTGCACAAATCTAAATGTTAGGTAAAAGTATCAATACCATAGTAGAATAGCATTGCTTTTCCTTTAAAAGTACAAAAGTACTTGGATTTTGACGTTTTTAAAAGTATTGATTAATGAAGTACATTAATTTTAATTTTGTTTTATATATTTAGTCTACAATAAACTTAAATGGATGAGCTCATTAAATTTGTAGCAATGTACATACACCATCAAAACTTCGAATCTCTAAAATATCAATTTAAGTTACAGTACTTACAATTAAACTGTGCAATTGATTGAAAACAAAATATACCATCATTTAACATTGAAAAAATATTATAATATAAAGATTTGTTAACAAGAAAGTGAATTAATTTACATTAACTTTACTTTAGATGTAAAAATAAGTGTTAATTTTTAAAAAAATTCTAGTCTTAACAAAAAAAACAAAGGTGATCTAAAAATCGAACTATTTTCTGCAACAAAAACATTTTTTTTGTATATATACAAAAAGAAAAATCAAAAGAAACTCTGTACTCTGCATCTTGGCCATCTTCAAAAGGACTTTCTAGCACAGCACAGACACGGAGACGTACCTCTTCATGTTGGTGAAGAACACCATGTGCAGGTGATCCTGGCACTTCTCTCCTGCCTCTCTGCTGCTGAGCAGGGCTGTGATCCTGGAGACTGTGCTCATGGTCATCTCCGCTGGTCTCCAGCTCGACAGCTTGTGTAACAGTGACGCTGGTCCTATTGCGGCCTCGAAGGGCTTTGACCTTGGGTGGTCTCCTGTGTCTTCTTGTTTGGTTGGCAGGCAGCTCAGGCGGTACGGAAGGCTGTATTTTCGGCATTGCTGAGGTGTGCACCACGCTGTCTGAAACATGGAGATGAGGGTGGGAGTGCTTGTGGTGATGGTGGTCATGATGATGGTGGTTTTGGTCACTTAGATCGTTATTTTCTTGTGCATGTTCTCTACTCTTTTGATCATGATGATCATGATCGTGTTCCAATCGCTGTGCAACATCACTGTCTTGCTTGTGACTGTGTGTGTGCAAATGTATGTGGTCATGCTCATGATCTTGAGTCTGTGGACTGTCTGTGACAGGTCTGTGGTTGTGTTCATGATCACTGTCTTTGTCATGGTCGTGATCATGATCGTGGTCATGGTCATGTTCTTCAGATACACTGGGTGGGGTGGCTCCAGTGCCAAGTGTTTTGCTGCATGGCACATCCTCAGCAAGCCTGTGTTCTTCATTCTCATGGTGAGAGTGTTGGTGGGTCTTGTGGGAGATGTTGGGATTCTGGTGAGAGTGCGGATGGCCAGCTGAGTGTGAATGCCGACCGTCCTGAACCTCCAGAATATCTAAGTGTGCCACATGATCGTGGCCCAGATCCTCATGCTCCAACCCAACCACCCGCACTTCACCCAGCCCTAAACTCAGCAGCAAACTCTGGAAGCCTTTGAAATCCAGCCGATCCTTCTGGCCGTATCGACAGAACAGCTGGTGAATGTAATAACGCTGCTCGTTCTCCGCAGGTTCACCCTGACTGCCTTGCACTAGCCGATCTGATAAACCATTGCAGGACATTTCTGAAATCTGCAGGTCACTGTGGATGTGGTCGTGGTCTCCGTGGTTGTGCCCGTGGTGATGGTGGGACCCTCCTTCATGGCAGTGACTGCACTGATGGTACAGTAGGGTCAGCACACAGAGAAAGCACAATCTGGTATGTGTGTGAACTCTCATCATCTCCTCGCTTAGACACCTCTGCAAAAAAAACGAAAACAAGTTAGTACACCAAAAATGACAAATTTCAAAGTCAATTTATTTTTAAAAAATCTAAACAGGACTGCATTTTAGGGGCTTATTATGGTATTATAGCGAAAGGAGTGAAAATATTGAGATCTTTATTTTTCCAGAGTGTTGATAGATTCTCAGCTGGAAAAGCACTGAAGAGCCTTAATGCTCCCCGTACAGCAGCTACTGCAAGCCTGGAGGGAAAAGTGAGATCAATCTGCTACTAAACAAAACACAGTCGAGATCTCAGCATGAGAGAGTCTTTTCTTTAAACTCAATAAAAGACCCTAAAATAAGAAACCGGTTTGTGGTGGGATCTGTGTGCAAGTTTTGTTCCAAATACAATGCCAATTCTTTTCTCCCTGGCAAATCCACCGGAGCACAAAATACCTGAGCAGGCAGCGTGTTTATAAAAATACTCCAATATTAATAATTTCGTACTTTGATTATGTAAACACATTAACCTGGTTGCAGGCAAGGACAATAATATTTTTTTTAGAAATATAAAATTAGTATTTTCTTTAAAAATATATATGCAAAAAATAGGCTTTGGCTTACACAGCTAGTTTCATTCATTTCTTCTGTAACATTTACAAATATTGTTTACATAAAATCTGCCTACACTAACACTAAAAGAGATTTATGTGCGGTAGAGTGTAAAACCAAAGGAATATATTGCTGTCAGATAATCATTTATCAGTCTTAACTTCCCTATTGGTCGACATCATAAGTTGGCCACACCGCTAAAAGTCAATGCAAGGTTGAAAGTACATAAAGAACGCTGTACTGGTGGGCTACCGTACATTAAAATTGACATCAAAAGTTTGTACTATTTTCTCACAGAATTGTTAAGCCTGAATGAAAACTTGCATTTAAATTTCCTCTGCAACTGCAAGTATAAATATATGTCCGAATAGCTAAAACATATGTGTATATAATTGAAATGTCATTCATTAAACTTCTTTAAACCAAAATATCCAATTAGCAGTACTTACGGCAGCCTGCGCTCCAGCCTGTTAAAAGTTTGAAATTGAATCGAAGCGTGAAGGTGATCAAAACATAGTAGAATTATGATCCTTCCTCTCAACGGCAAGCCGTTTATAAACATGAGAGTGGAGTGACCTCTGAACCCTTCAGGAGATAGGATGGGGCAGGAGCGCAGACTGTATAAAGATAATCCTGCCTCACTGAGCGTGCTCAATACACTCTTTGTTGGTTATATGACATCCCAAAAATGAATGATCATTTTGTAAAAAAAAAAAAAAAAAAAAAATCCAAAAACCAGCAGTCATGTGCTGCAGAAATATCATGAGACAAATACTAGACGACTGTAATTTAGTCTGAGGGAAAATGCTTGTGATCAAGAGCAGTTAAAAAGAGCTCTTCAATTGAGCATTTAATTTACACCTTAAAACTGTTTACAGTTGACTGTTTGATATAGATTTATTTAGATTTTTACATATAAACATCATCATACAGGAAGTGGTAAGGATGTTTTCTAGTTGCTTTGTTGAAGAACTGTGAAGAAAATTGAAAGTTCCCCTATTATGCTTTTGAAGTATGTACAGTAATTGGTCTGCAAAGTTTCAAAGGTCTTAAAGTGCACAGCAGATCAAGAAACGAAAGAAACAACCATTTCCTGATTCCTAGTTCTGAAACAGGTCATCAGCTTCACTTTTGTGATTTATTTAGCAATTAGTTCTTCCCACGTTTCAAATTTGATCTCAGGTTTGGTATGGTGAGCTGGTATGGTAAAAGTGTGTGAGGCAGGTTATCTGACCAATTAGATATGAGTAGGTTGGTGGCAAGTAGGGGTGTAGAAATAGAGAATTTTTCAACACATTATTAAAAAAAATTAGGCGATATGATGTAAATTATAAGATTTCTTTTTGAATGAATGAATTAATGCATGTGTTTATTTACTATAGGGGACCTCAGAAAAATAAGATAAAAAATAAGCAAAATGGGACCATTTAAATTTACTACTAAACTTGCATCAACATGAAATATACAAGGAATTATTAAAACCATTCACAGTGCTGTATGAGCAATCCCGGCTGTAAATTCAAAACAAATCAGGACAGATGATACTCTAGACATCTTGTCTGTAGAGTCAGTGTTTGGACAGAGCCATGCTTTTTGCATGCTGTTTGGTTAAATGGTAACAGGGAAGATGGTAAACTAAACACTTATGGTTTTATGGGCTCCTGTTTCAACTTATGAATTAGAAGGGCAAATCGCCCTTTACTGTTGTATGTTTGTTTACTATATATTATGTCCTCACACAGAGGCTAAGATCAGAACAGCCTTGGGACTTTAAGCCTCAGGCAGACACGCACAACACGTGTACTGAAGAAGCCTGTATAGTTAGAAATGGGATTCACTGAGATGCCTTTTACTTTTCCTTCTCTGTAATGATCTTTATGAAAAAAAGTCTCACACCAAGCAATTTTGGGTTTAATAGACACCTTGGGTAAAACAAGCCCAAATTTGGGCTGTCAGTGAAAATCTAATAGACATCTAGTCTAATGACTAATGTGGAGTCTGTCTATTTGATGACTAGTCAAGTTTTGGACTATTATTGGACGTTCCCTGACAGCCCAAATGCAGTATTGTTTTAGCAAAGAGGAGAATTTTAGACATCTAAGCAGAAAAAAATGCTACTACAGATAATCCAGAATATTTTTATTTGTTTCTCAAAAAAAAACTTACAGACCAAAAAAAAAAAAAACGTAGATACTGTGGCAATTGATAAAAAGTGATTTATTTAATTTTTAATTAAACCTTAAAGTAACCGTTGGTGAATCACATGACTACCTTATATAACAAATGATGGTTAAAAAATAAAGCAAAACAATGAAAAACAAACACTGGGGGAAAACGGGAAAAATGAATAAACAAATGTAAGAACATGCTACAGTAACAAAAATGCTTAATTTTTAATCTATATTTAATTTGAACAGTCATACTATAGGATTTATTAGTGAAAACCAAGCACATGGACAAAATACAAAAGAAAACATTGGGTGAACAGTCCAAATGACATGTGCCGCATTAATTCAGTTATGTAACCACCCTCAAAAGAATCTCATAAGAAGCTGAAAAGCTAAACTTTACTGTATCTACAATAGCAAGTTGTACTGAGTATCACACTCTGCTGAATGCATTCCTGGAATGAGCTGACGGGTTTGCCCAAGTCCTGTTATTATACATTAACCTGAGCCTCTGAGCAACAGAGGAAGAGAGAGAGGCCTTAAGATGCCTCATATGACTCTCACAAGACTTCTGCCTAGACTGAGCATCTCTTACAAGTCACGTGTGAATCCACCACCGGTGAATTCCTCTTTACAATCTAGCTTACTGTAAGAGACACGCTGACAACTTTTTAATGCTGAGACCGAATCACTCATATGTGACTAAATTTCAGTTGTAAGCAGCTAAATGATGTTTACAGTTAGCCACAGGCTAGTCTCAGGGTCAGATATCGTGTGGCTCACAAACGTAGCAAAGCTTCTGGAGTTTTGAAGTCATCATCTAATTGGTTGAATTGTGCAGGATATCTGGGAGCCATGTGTCACATTCTTTAACAGTTCACCTGGAAACAAGCCATTGTGGTGACAAAAGTCCTTGTATGGAAGAAAAAAAAAACAATGATTTGGACTTGTGTGTAGTTTACAGCATAAAATCTTTAAATGGTTCATCTAGTTTTCTATTTTTTTTCTATTATTTAATAGTTATCTATTTTTTTGTGAAGATGTTATATTTTCACACCCCTAAACATGATGATGCTGAACAGAAAAACCTATGATTGGATGTTTTAAGCATCAATCAGACTTAACAAGCTGCAATCTTATTGTCTAGCACTTTTTACAATACATGTTTCAAATCAGAAAATTAGTTTAAGCCAAATAGGCTACATTTTCCAGATGGACAGATGAATGAATGGATGGAAGGATTGATAGACAGATGGGTGGATGGATAAAAAAAAAACTTTGAGGTGATTATGCAAATAGTCCTCTACAATTCATGTCTATGCCAACTCGCTTTGTTCTCAATTTGAAAATTAGCAGGCCAGACAACAGTTGATCTGCAGTTTAGCTATTTAGAAATTATATTTTAACCAATAACTCTAGATATATGACTTGTCATTTGTGCATACATGCACAGAATTTGTCATATTTCACGTGCAACTCACAAAAAAAATGAGAAAAAAAAGATTTGTATGTCATGAAAAGCCTTAAGGCTTGAGAAATGAGCAGATGCCATACAGCAGATGGGAACTACACATGTTTGCCAGCACAAGGAATTCTGGGAAATAACAGCAATATGTAGCTGCACAAGCAACAGTATTAGTCCAGAAGGCTACAAAGACGTCTAAAAGCTCTTTAACAAAAATCTAGTCAAAATATAACGGCCAACCACTGGTTAAATGGGCCTGAGTGTGTGTTTGTTTGGAGTCAATTGGGTCACACTTTTCAAGGCTTTGATTCTTGACTCCACCCAGACACACACACCTTTAAAATAAACAGACAATCCAGAAAGTCCAGAACAGCATGTCATTTGGTCCATATGGAAAAACGGCACCCTGATGCATGGTGGCAACATGGTTAATGAATATAAAAGCAAGATGATCTACAGTTGAAGTGCATCAAAAACTTTCATCAAAGTTATCCTAAAACTTTTTAACACTCGATCTTGTCCTAGGACAATTTGGGAAACCTTTTTAACCCACTTGAAATTTTTTGACTGCTGTAGTTAAACTAGGAACCAACTGAAATGTTTTCCACCCAAACCGCAAGTACTGTAACCTGTTATAAACTGGCTTGTTTTCATCATAAACCAGTTTGCATCTCATAAAAGAGAACAGAATTGCCCTGATCACATGAAGAGAAAATAAAATGCAGTGCAACATCAGTTGAGTGACCTGGATTAACCTTGGAATATTTGGAGAATGGGTTAGGCTAACTCTAACAATGCAACCAAATCAAACAAACACACACACTTAGCAATCTATCCAAATTACCGCCAGCAAAAAATAAGGATTACTTTTAAAACCACCAAATCTAAAGTAAGGATGTCACCTTCAAGCACTGCCTTCGCCTTACTCAACTTCTGATCTTTACACAAGTAGCACTGGATTTTGGTAGTCTAGAGTGAAAATGAGCCGTACAGATCAGTTAAGGATCTGCGGGTCAGGCTGCAGGTGCATGCGACAGCTTACCTCTTTCTGTCTCAATAGGAGGTGAAGGAACAGGTCATATGCAGACAAATCAAACAGAGAACGCTCTTCTACTGCAATATGGAATGAGGTCTGATGCTTTGAACTCTTCAAGTGTGGTGATTTAATGCAGAGGGGAGGGAGTACTGGACATGTGTGTGTTTGTAAGTGTTGGTAGGTGGGTGTTGTTGGAGTGGGTGGAGGGAGAGATTTCAGCTAATATGCCCTGAAGTAGCCATCAAATACAGAAAGAAAAAAAAACCTTAAGGCGATGTATAAGCATCCTGACACGTTCATGCATTCAGGAAATCAGCTCCACAAATAGAAAGGTTTTTGTACTAAGCAAGTCTGTCCAAACGATCATATCTGATAGACTAAACACATGCAATTTGTTTGTATTGCTTTTAACTTTATGCGATTCAGCACAACAACATCTTTAAATTGGCCTCAAAGGTCAGCAGCAAAGCTTAAAAATCATAAGGAAGAAGCCTGCACTGTAAGTAATGGTCCATCATTGTTATGGATGATGAAGGAGAGAACATTTGATGGCTTTAGATTTTCCATGTAGGAGCTAATTCTGTCGTGTCCATCAGACACCAAAGGGCTATTATCCAGACTATCTGAAATAAAGAGAGTTGATTATAAAAGATACTAATCAGAGGGATTTTTAACGCTTGTCAGGTCAGTTTTAACAATGGTGTGCGGGGGCTTTACAGGGGAGATTTATTAGAGAGGAACTACTGAGAAACACAAGTAGCATGTTATGCAGAAATGGACTGATACTGTTGAAAATGACATGATAATTTTTATACTCGCACTAAAAACTAAATAATAAAAGTATATTATAACTAAATTAACTAATTATAACTAAAATAATAAGATAATAGTCTATATCTACTTAAAAGTCTAAATCTTTTAATGCTTCAACTGCCACAAAAAAATTTGTACACTCATCATGTACAAATCATGTACACTTCTAAAACATATAATGCACACCTACTATTATTCACAGGAATTAAGTTGCTAGCTTTACACAAAATGGAATTATTCTTTCACAAATATATATATTTTTTTATTTTGTGTGCCATTTATTAAAAAAAAAAAAAGTCTTACATGCCTTCTCAGCTATGATTTAATAGCTTATTCCAAACAGGATATGGCATAAACTGTAATGTTACACATCTTAAATTTGTCAAGTTAAGCAACACTGTTAAAATAGCGACGTGGCACAAAATTGTGGTGATATTCAAGTCATGACTTCAAATATATTTGTTTTTGTATGTTTAGTGCCTATTAATCCCCGGATCAGAACGAGCATTTATTATGACTAAAACCTCCACACCTTGCCCCAAATTCAGGAAGGAAGTTCAGTTGAGACTTTAAGGCTTTGCATGTTGTGTGTTATTATGTTATTCCTGACTGTTGGTACTCTACAGTTTAACTATAAACTTTACACCGAATACATTTGGACGCTGAATGCTCACGACATGTTATATAACCCTCACCTGAAGTTATATAAATTGACCAGATCTCAAGAATGTACATGCAATGCATACTTATCCCTAACAAGACCCCACCCACTAAGCACATGTTCATTTAATCTGTCAGATCAAGAGTGTACGTACGCTTAACAGCTCAGTTGAGGCACCTATAGCTGGCCATGTGAGTATTTGCCTCTTATTAGCAAACGCGAAGCCTTCGAATGTTACATGATGAAATGCCAGGACGTATTTAATAAGACGCAAGTCTTATTTAATGCCAGCATGAGACTGCTGTTCATAGATTTCAGAAAGAATCAACCAGTTGACAGTTTAAAGGGTAGTTCACTCAAAAATGAAATTCAAAGAAAGTCATTTAGTCAGCCTTGT
This sequence comes from Danio albolineatus, assembly GCA_903798035.1. NCBI lineage: Eukaryota > Metazoa > Chordata > Actinopteri > Cypriniformes > Danionidae > Danio > Danio albolineatus. Next base: position 9,040,527 of record CAIGQQ010032765.1, read on the forward strand.
GTTATTTCATATGACTTGAACTGATATTTTACTGAGGTATTTCTCAGAAAAAAAAAATAAATAAATAAAAATTCTCCCACAGAGGAAATAACGTCTAGAGTAACCTGAGGGTGAGAGCATTAAAGTGTTTATTGCTAATGTCCCTTTAAAGGAAATTGTCTGTGTGTATCACTATTATCGAACGGAACACCTGGTTTGTAACAAAACATCAATGCTTAGGAATGTCTGTCTGTTCCTTTCAGTTTATGACACAAGAACTGAACCAGAAATGTGCCTTTTTAGATTGAAGCTGAAGTAACCTCTATTATTGCTCGGCAAATTTTAGTGGGCAAAATCATTCCAATGGGAATCTGCACAACTTAAAGATAAAGTTGCCCACACCTAAAACAGGTGGTTATGCAAATTGTAATACTGCCCAACTGAAAACTTTGACTTTAAGGTTTCATTATTGTAATATTCTTTGCTACTAAAAATAGACTATGGATATTTTTTGCACACAAAATTTCACTTATGTATCTCATCCAGCAATTCCTCATTTATCGTCTATAAATATTACATCCATTCATTCTTTTTCCCTTGGCTTAGTCCCTTTATTTATCAGGGGTCGCCACAGCGGAATGAACTGCCAACTTATCCAGCATATGTTTTACACAGCAGATGCCTTTCCAGCTGCAACCCAGTATTTGAAAAAATCAATACAGACTCATTCACACACATACACTCAATTCACCTAACACGGGGAAAACATGCAAACTCCACAGAAATGCCAACTGACCCAGTCGGGACTCGAACCAGCAACCTTATAGCTGTGAGGCAACAGTGCTAACCACTGAGCCACCATGTCACCCCATAAATATTATTAAATTATCAAAATCTGCCATCTTTGCTGAACAGTTATTTCCTGCTACCAGGTTATTTTGAGGTAATCACCTCAACCTAAACGCCACTAATAGGGCATAAGAAAATGACGTCACAACAACAGCACTAATTAGCACCTCAAGAACGTACACGTCCCAAGCTCTTAAGCTCATCAGAATCGCCAAACACCTCGCCTTTAAAGTAGACAAAAGTTGGCAGAGGGAGTCAAGGGAGGAGTGCAAAAACATAAGCGGACAAGTCAGACAACACCTACTTCTCACACTGGACCAGCAATCTATATAAACCAAAGCAAATATCACACTCGCACCTATTGTTGCCAGTGAAGTGGATGTATTTGAGATACAGCTTAGAAGGATAGATTTTATGACAAATTAATCCACTTGCATCTATCATCATATTCTAGCTAAATCTTTCTTTTTACAATAAGTAAATTTGACATATTTTATGTTTCTAGATTTCCATCAGTACTGAATACTGGATTAACTACTATCTGGCTGCAAAGAACCTCATGACAAAAACTGACAGAAACAGTCCAAAAATAAGTTGCAATACCACTACATCATCATTTGTCTTTGTTACAGTTTCTGGTAACAATGAGACCACATTGTAATTATGCACAGTATATTATTAAAATATCTAGGGCTGGACAAAAAAAAAAAAACATTTCAATCATGATCAATCATTTTTGAAAATGTTGTCAATTCAGTATCAATTCTAAAAAGCTGTGAATTGATCTTTCTGTATGTACATGTATGCATTTGAAATTGAGTGATTAGTTCTTAGATGGTGCATACTTTTGTCTGCTACGCCACTGGTGGAAGCCGCAACTCATTGTAATATGTTTAGGCATGGGCCGGTGTAAAATTCTAACGGTATGATAACCTTGGATAAAAATATCGTGGTTTCACGGTATGACGGTATTGTGTTTATTGCTCTAAAATATATTATTTTTAAATGTCTGGCTAAAAAACACATCCTTTTTTCCTCATTAAACACAATATATTTTATTTTGAGAAACATTTTTAATATTTTGGAGCAGTAAACATGTCAGGCTGAATAATGAAAATAAATACCTGACGTCTGCTGTCTTCATTAGTTTCAAAAACACTGATTTATTTACAATTTAAAGCAACATCTTTGAATATTTTTTCTGAGTAAAAAAAAGTAAACAATGTAAACAATGAATCTTACAAATACCTTAGGAGTGGTATAGCAGAAAATTTTGGCGGTTTGAAAACGGTTATCGTCCAATGCCTAAATATGTTACACCTTTTATAAACTTCACTGACAGACTGGCGTTCTAACTTTACACCCCTAACCTTTATCCCTACCATCTCTCCTTTTTGATGCAATATTTTATATTGGTTTATATCATTAGTTTGACTGAAAACCAAAACTGCATGATTTCTATTTTTTTTTTAAACATAAGAACAATATATTGAAACGAATGACGAAAATCGAACATAACCACCAGCCGAGGTATGAAAAATGAAAAGAAATGGATGGCAAATTCCAAAATGGTTATGTTATATTTTCTTCAGACTATGAACACAGTTAACATCTGTCTTTATTAGAGGCTCTGCAGATTCACAAACACCAGCTACTGTAACAGTTAGAGGTGTCTGCAGGTGTGCACTTACTGAAGAGGAAAATTGCACTGCAGCAGCATCGCCATTTGTCTAGTCATCGTCTCACACTTCCTCCATTAAAATTTTAAAGCACTGTTTTCTGATTCAAGCTTGTCCAATAGCAGCAAACTAGTTTCAAATTACTCCATGTGTCTATTTGAGTAACTCTTTCTGATGTCATATTACAAAAACAAAGAGTCATTAACTTAAGTAAAATAAAGCTTTTTTTTTTTTTTTAAAGCTGCTTTTAGCTTGTAGTCTAGCCTAATCAGTCTGGTCTTAGAAGGGATTTGGCCACTTTTCAGTGACAGGTTGCAATATCATCAAAATGAATAATAATGGAATCTACCAGTTCAACATTTATCATTTACAGGCATACTGCAGTGTCAATGCCTGGGACCAGAAAGTGTGCAAAATAAATGGCATAAATGGCAAATATAAGCCACATTATTACAGCATACTCACAAAACACCACACATATTCAAATGTGCACTTTAATCTGATTGCATTAGAGCATATGTTTACAGACACATTAAAATACTAAATCAATCTGCACATTGGAAAAAAAACCACAAACAAGAATGTGTTTTTCAAAAAAGCAAGATGGGATTACCCCCAACACCCTTAACTTCACATGACTGATCCTGAACATGAGATTAAAACCCCAAACTTCCCTTTCACGGCACATTAAATCTAACGATACATCAATGCCTACGTGAACAAATGTCTATTTTACAATCACGATTTACATAAAACACGTTTGTCTGCTGTAGAAAAACGCTACTAGACGAACAGCAGCTTTTAAACGGCGCAATCGACGGAAAGATGATAAATCTAAACAGCAGCAGCTAACACTGCTAGCGCCGAAAGCCATGAAATCAATAGCAAAATCATAACATTGCAGTATTCGATCTTAAATCCCTGCTCTCATTGACCCATCTGAAGCTGCTCGGGTCCATGTTGTGGGAGTGTGTGAAAACAAAGCGGGTTTTATATAGTTTACCTCACTCGAGTGCCGTGTGCATCTCCTCTCCGCTCGGTACTAAAACACTCACGCTGCGCACCGCACAAAACTCAGAGCCCACTGCGGAAACGCCATTCTCAACGCCGTTTACGTACGTACTGGTTACGCTCTTCTGCCCGTCTCCGTGTCTGAGGAATGTGGAACGCACTTTACGTAACGCTGAACGAGCTTTATGACGCGTGCTTCCGCCATCCGACGGTCCGAGCTTGTAGCGGAAGCGGTGCGTCACAGAAGTTGGTAATAATAAAAATGGTTGTAATAATTGCGAAAAACGTTGCTGTACACTCTCGCATTGTGAAATGCTGACTGTGATTATGCATGTATCAAACATACTGGTGCGTGTCTGAGTAACATCTACGAGACCGATGCTTTAGTCAGTTATGGAAAGTGCACGTAGTTTTCCACTGAAAGAAATTCAGCACACGTGTTATATCTTGTTTCAGTATATAGCTAATGTATATTTCTTCCTCGTGAAAAAATACTATAGTAAAGTTTACCATTATGCTTTGTCAAAAAATGCTACTGCGTACTGTTGTAGATATTAACTAGTGATCTGTAAAAATACTGTATTATAGGTTATTTTGGTTTGTGCTATGGTGATCTCTTGTGCATTGTAGTATAATATACCCTATGTAGAAAACTAGTGTTTGGTAGTTTATTTATATTAGTTGAATCACGACAAAAATTGTGAATTGCCAATTATATTTGTTGTTTTGTTGTGTGTTTTTTATTTGAGCTTTTAGGACTTAATCTTTTTATCCCCATATATAGGTAGTATGTGATTACATACCGAAATCAGACCATTTCAATGTGGTGATGTCACTGGCCCATGGACATTTCCTGCTTGTTGTGAAACTATTTCATAACTGTAAAAAAAAGGGCTATTCAATCATAACTTAACGTTAAAACAGCTCTCATAACATAATTTATCAACATGTGGCTCTTTTTGGATTCTCAGAAGCTATGGAAAATGAAATTGTAAAACAGGAAATACATTAGGACCATAGTTATTGTTTACATCCCTCAAAATGGTCTGTAATCTTGACGTCTGATATAACAGTTCTAAGGTAAAAAGCCATCATGCTATGCCTTTTATTCTTTTACCAGTTGTTTTGGCTAACTGAAATGGTGGAAAAAATGTTTCAGATGCTGTTATCCACAGCAACTGCATGCATTCAGTTGTTGCATATTGATATTCACTTTGACAGTTTCAGTCAGTGGGGTGACACGGTGGCGCAGTAGGTAGTGCCGTCGCCTCATAGCAAGAAGGTCTCTGGTTCGAGCCTCGGCTGGGTCAGTTGGCATTTCTGTGTGGAGTTTGCATGTTCTCCCCGTGTTCGCGTGGGTTTCCTTCAGGTGCTCCGGTTTCCCCCACAAGTCCAAAGACGTGGTACAGGTAAATTAGGTAGGCTAAATTGTCCGAAGTGTATGTGTGTGAATTTATGGATGTTTCCCAGAGATGGGTTGTGGCTGGAAGGGCATCTGCTGCGTAAAACAAATGCTGGATAAGTTGGCGGTTCATTCCGCTGTGGAACTTTTTAATTTTCATTCATGAACTTCATTGTTATCTTCACATCAAGCTAAATATTTTATTCTTTTGGAAATTTGTCACGGTTTATATAAATTTAAAGAAGTGAATCCAGTCTTAGCAAAAGAAATTACTTCTTTCGAAAACATAAATCTTACCAACCCTAAATATTTAAATGGCTTAAGGCCTAAATATTGCACAAGGAATTGACAACATACACAAAATGATATAGATTTTAGGGCGCCCCTGGGTTTAAATTGTAATTACAAAGCTAATATGATAGTATTAGTATCAGCATAACATTTCAACAGCCACAGATCAAACCATAGCCTTCAGTCAAATTATAATGCAAATGATAATTACCCATGTATGTCTTATGCTGTGTTGGAGTGCATCAACAGAAATTGGTCTCAGAGAAACAGTCTTCATGCTGAAATGTCATTAACAGAAAGTACTGAGCCTGATTTCCATAACATTAAATTTACAATGTTGTATTGTTTTTTTAAACATATGGATTAAGGATTTGTATTGATTTCATTATATAAAAAAACTAGAATCACAAAATAACCGATTCCAGTCAAAACAAAACATGCATGTGTATATTACAGCAACACATTAGTTTGTTTTTAAAGAATATCTTTGTGATTGTAGTAACATTATGTATATTAAATATGGAAAAAGTTATTATTTCATGAGCAAGGTGTAACGCTGCAGTCGGATCATCCTTCTTTTTGGATTCCAGTGTAGAATTCGGGTCTCATGGGGATTTTCATCCTTTTGTGTTAGATACAAGTCCTAAAATATATGGAGGCGCAACAGCGTTTGCATCCCTTTGAAGAAAAGACAGAATTGTGCTTTTGTGATCAGCCAAGACTGTGACAGTGAACATCAGCATTCCGAAGACAAAAGGATTTATTCCGTAATGGATGCCACTCTTGTGGAAACTGAGCACCTCTGAGTGCTGTGAAAAATGAGAATGCGTAAGGCTTAACTAATGCAGCCTGAAAAACTTGAAGTGTCTTTGTGAAATTGAACTGACAGAGTCCTCTTTGATTTCCTGTGCAACATCTCCCAGTGTGTTAGTGTGCTATCTATCTATCTATCTATCTATCTATCTATCTATCTATCTATCTA
>CAIGQQ010032765.1:9050146-9081570 GCA_903798035.1 Danio albolineatus
GCAAATCCAGCACCTATATTTAGTCTCTCGTTCCTAGCACAGTAAACAGAGAGGGATTCTGCACATTTTAAAGTGGAGAACACTGAGGTGAGTGCTGCTACAATGAAACACAGGTCTATTCTTAACTTCACTGAATCCCCTGCCAATACATTTAAACCACGGTTGCTAAGCTGTAGTAGGCTTTTGATTCCTGACTATCTTGTCAGCGGTTATATTCGGAGAATACGTTCTGCATTCGAGATCTGAGGCTCTGGTCTAACACAGTGTCGTCAAATACAACATTTCTCTAAAGATCCATACAGAGAAAAAGCAATATGTTAAAGAGACCCTGCTGAGAAATAACATCTGAATGGGAGAGACAGGATCGAAGTCAGTGACATTAGAGTTCATGAAGCTTTGGAAAGTTTCAGGGAAAACTTTTTTTTTTTTTTTTAGTTTAAGACATTTTACTTCACCAGTGCTGCGAATAAACAGCTGCGTTTCGATCCGTCATGTAAGAATGTGTTGCCAGCTGGCATTAATCCAGGTCATCTCAGAGACAGTCAGGTGACACCACTGCTGGATAGTCGGCATCAGGATGACACCCTTCACATATTAATCACCTGTCAGTCCTGGACCGCCGCTGACAACCCAGAGTCATCTGAGAAATATGAAATAGTGTCTTTGCTCCGCTTCACTTTACTGTAAGACACCTGCAACACACTCTTTTCCTCTGGAGATCACATAGAATTATTGATGAGAGCTGCCACTCAGCTGCAGTTTGTGTCTCAGGTGCCATTTTTCATTTCTCTTCCTGTTTGCTTCACATTCACAGGCATTCAGCAAAACAAACCACAGGCCTTGAAAATATTCTACTGAAAATCTCATTAACTTTAGGTTTATGTTGAAGTTTGTTTGTTCTTTTCTTCTTCTTTTTTTTGTGCAAATACTGCCATTTAAAACACCTTTGGACACTTAATGCTGGGTTTGTTCACCTCAAAATGACAATTCTTTCCTTTTTTACTCACACTTCACTTGTTCCGTACCTGTGTGACTTACTTTAATCTGTTGAGCAAGAAAAAACATTCAGGTAAATGTCAGATATTTGGTTTCCAGAGTAGCCGGCAGCTAGCTCTCTGCAACTCTCACATGGTCGCCCAATAAAGCTAAGCAGTGCCTGGAGCGGAGACCACATGAGAAAGCTTGGTTGCTGCCGGAAGTGGTGTAAGGGGGCGCTCAACCTGTGGTCTGTGTGGGTCCTAATGCCCCAGTATAGTGAAGGGGACTCTATGCTGCTCAGTGAGCGCCGTCTTTCAGATGAGACGTTGACTCTCTGTGGTCATTAAAAATCCCATGATTTTTCAAAAAAATTTTATTTTCAAAAAAGAGTAGGGGTTTAACCCCGGCATCCTGGCCAGATCTGCCCGCCAGCCTCTGTCCATCATGGCCTCCTAACATCCTCATATTATAATTGGCTTCATCACTCTGTCTCCTCTCCACCAATCAGCTGGTGTGTGGTGTGTGGTCTGGTGCAATATGGCTGCCGTCGTGTCATCCAGGTGGATGCTGCACACTGGTGGTGAATGAGGAGATTCCCCCCATTGTGTAAAGCACTTTGAGTGTCTAGAAAAAGCGCTATATAAATGTAAGGAATTATTATTATTATTAAAATTAATAGCTATCATAAACAATTTTCAGAATATCCTCATTTGTCCTCTTCGTAGTCACACGATCCTTCAGAAATCAATTATTTTCAGTGTTGAACATGGTTGAGCTGCTTAATATTTGTTGTACGCTTTTGAAATTCTATAATGTAGTCATTTTTTTTTTCAATAAGTGTTTACTTATCATTTTTTAAAATTATTATTTTTAAAAAAGGGATTGTGGCAATAATTCAGAATCAGAATCAGTTTTATTGCCAAGTGTGCTTCACACACACAAGAAATTTGCTTTGGCTACAGAAGCTTCCAGTGTACATAAAGTGACAAGTGACAACACAGAATAAATATAAAAAAAGAAGACAATAGACATTAAACAGATGCAGTCAGTCTATCAAGATCTGGATGTTGAAATGTATGTACAGATTTGTTATAAATATACAGGTTATAAGGTGCTGTGTACAAATGCGAAAGGAGAACTATTGCATTGTATATTGTTATAAGGTGCTGTGTACAGATGTGTAAGGAGAAGTATTGCATTGTATATTGTTATAAGGTGCTGTGTAAAAGTGCGTATGAGAGAGTATTGCACGTTTATTGCACAATAGGAGAAATGTTAACTGTTCATGAGGTAGATGGCCTGAGGAAAGAAACTTTTCCTGCGCCTGCCAGACGGTAACAGTTCATACAGGAAGTGTGCTGGGTGCGAGGGGTCCAGGGTGATTTTGCGAGCCCTTTTACTCACTCTGGAAGAGTACAGTTCTTGAAGTGTAGGAAGGGTAGTGCCCTAAAAACAGCAATTATTTGTAGTGTTGCTTATGCCGAGTTCAGACTGCATGATTTAAGTCCTGATTTTGACTCGTCGACAGGTTTTTTAAAATCGCAAACAAATGCTTGAAAGCACAGGCAAATCGGTGCTCGTTCACAGGTGTAACAATCACACGGTATGAACTATCAAAGACGTGATCTGAGAGAATCGCAGATGAGTCGCCGACACCCGTGAGATATTTGGCATGCTAAGTATAGGGACCTGATTCAAATCATGCCATGTTCAATGTGTTCTGACTGAAAATAACATTGGCGATTACCTACAGCCAATGAGAGAGCAGCATCCACTATGGGTCTCTGCAGGCCTGCGGGAGTATGATGGCGAAGTTAAAAGTGCTTCGTCTCAGACCCGTTCACACTAGTGCGTTTTAGTTTTAAAACAGCGTTTTAGCATGAAAACGATCCGCGTCCACACTAGCGTTTCACCCAGCGTTTCTGAACATATCTCCATCCACACTACTCCACCAAAAATGTATATCACGTGACCATTCGCGCACTCTGGGCATGCGCGTTCAAGTATAAACAGGAAGCATGTGTCTCTCTGGTTCTTCCCGGTGAAACCCAAAACCGGTGTTCTAAATGGGGCTTAAGCAGCTTGAAACGCAAGCGATTAGCGAGTGCTCGAACAATAGCTTGCCTCTTGCGAATATATGCAGCTGTTGTAGTAAAAAAGGCAGAGTTTAACTGCACAATAGCGCCTAAAACAGACAATAGTTCTTTCAACGCTCCCATTTCTGTGTCCAGCAGTCACGCCTCTGTTTTCAGATGTCTCCGTTTTCCCCCATCCACACTGATACGGAGCAGCAGCAGTTTAGAATGAAAACGGCCTCTCCAGCGTTTCCAAAACGCTCAGTTTTTGGGGCTCGAAAACTCCGGCGTAGTGTGGACGGATGGTGTAACTGCAGAAAAACGGGGCCTCAGTCTATTTGGACCCAAGAAATAGAGGAAAAACTAGTGGAAATTTGGCAGCAGCAAATATGTCCGTTTGACGTGTCGTCTGAGCAATACCACAACCAGTGCGAAAAGGAAACAAGTTGAGGAGAAATTGCTAATTCCCTTTAAACGCCAGGTGAGCAAAATAAGTACATTTTCTACCCTACTAAAGGCTTCTTTCATATCATGTAGTTCACTGATCATCAACTGGCAGACTGAAGTCCAAAATTGAGAGGATCAAAAAGAAAATAGTGGTCCACACTATTTCAAAGCAACTAAAAACAAGAACAACAGAGTCTCTTGTCAGAATAACCACCATTTATGACTACATTTAGGCAACACTCTAAAATGAGGTCAGACTATGCGGCGTTAAGCATTTATTGTTTCAAACAGGTTTTAGCGCAAGTAAAGACCGGGTGGGGTGTAGGTGGAGTGCGCGCAACGTGTGTGGTGAAGAGCAAGGAGGGATGCGGTGGAGAGGGGTGCGCGACGTATTTGAGGAGCGGGAGGGAGCCGATTTCTGGGAGATTATCATTCATTTGCGAGCATCCTGGAGTCTATATCAATTTGCAGGAGACTAACGAACGTCCAGGAGACTTGGGATGTCTTCCTCAGGACTAAAAAAGGAGGAAAAACAATCTGGCACAACTTAAAATAGCATGGTAAAAAAAATAACCTGGTACCAGAACAAAACGGGTCACAAATAATGTTCGCACATCAAATGAAACGTTAAGTGGCCTTGAATTCAAATCACAATGCTGAAACGGGCTACTCACAGCACTTAATCAATGGCTAAAGTTACATTCCTCTTGTTGACTTGAGTTGAGGCAAAATATCTATCACTTCTAGTGGTTGACTGTGGTATAGGTGATGGGAGCCTTAATCAAATGCCTTCAGTTTTGTAACGAAATGGAAAAAGTATAAACATTAAACATAATGTTAAGCCAAAATTAGATTTTTATTTCATTTTCTTCTTGGGGGTCCGGCCCCCAAGGAAACTGTCTGGTAAAACTCTGGCCCTCTGACAAATATAGTTGATGACCCCTGATGTAGTTAATAACAAAAGATATACTACGTAACCTTGAGTTGTGTCTGTGTCACTTCTTGTATGTGAGACATAGTTTGTGGACCAAGACAACGTTGTCAGTGATTGTTCCTGTTGGAAAGTAATGTATTGTGAATCCCCCTGTCACCGATTCATCTTGCAGTGTAAACAAATCAGTGACAAAATGCTAGCCCATATAGTCATGCAGTGTGAAAACATCTGTGATGCAACTACTTTAAAAATTGTGCAGTCTGAATTCGGCATTATTTATAGTTACTTTGTTGTTCATGGCCAGGGCAAGAAAGAATCTGCTGATTTTTATTTTTCGGTGCAGAATTCAGAAACAAAAACATGTATTTGTGTGGATTTTGAGAATATAGTAATTAAAAATGATGTAACAGATAAAAAAAGTTTATACTATTATTTACTTTTTACAATGCAAATCCAATCAAAACCACTTGCAAGTAAGCCTTTCATATAAAATATAGTCCAAAAGACAGACATTTCTTATATATATATATATATATATATTGCATATTATTTAATCATTTCTGAAATGAATATAAAAACTGAATAAACATTTATTTTCACACATTTACATGAGTAAAACACTTAATGATGTGCTACATAACCCGTACACTGTATCAAGTGTCTCGCCATTTAAGTAGTTTTGTAGTCAATTAATTAGAGTCAGTGGATTAGAATAGTAACTCACCTGTAAAAAGCTAATGGATTCGCCACATTGATTTTGTACCTGCTATTGCTTGAAGAAGTGTTCTTATATTCAGATAACCCTAATCAAACACTTAAGTCATCACTTTCCACACTGAGCCTGCAGCTCAAGCATATCAATACAGAAATAAACGCAGTTACTGTGCCAGCAAAATTACCTCTGCATTGTTCACTAATTAAGCATGCTTGTCTCGCCGCATATGGTGGAGCCCACATCACATACGGGGTTATGCTCAGTTCAAAACCTCTCCTCGGGTTCCTCAGGGAATCGCACGGCCCTCAGCTTCATAGTTTGATGCAAACTGATTCTATTACCTCAAATCATTACCATAATTTCCCCCAGCCATCCACGCCATTTGTTATCAAAACCACATTTCAGACAATTGCGAGGCATTTCTCACGCTTAGCAAATCTGTTTTGCCACATGTAGTCATGATCCATCAATGTAATTTGAGAGAGCACGAGTGCGCTTTGCTGTGAGCGACAGGCAGTTATTGAATTAGAAGAGCATGGCTCATCTTCACCTGTCAACACAGCTGCTAATGGCCTTACATCTTAGAAAAGCCGTGCCAAGTTTTCTATCAAGTCCATGTATTCCTTTCTGACACTTCTAGTGATTATCTGCAAATTAGCGGAGCTACTTTATGATTAAACAGAGCATCAGATGGGTGGATGAATCTTCTGGTACTGATCGGAAATGTGAGGTTTCTTCAATTATAATGAATTTGTTATTTATCCAGCATGGCAATTAATGTGTATTATCGTTTACAGTTTTTCTCAGTCTCCTCGGTGCATTTCTCACAACACTGTTTACAATTGCACAACAGTCAATGCATTTCTTAAAACAATTAGTACAAACTGCAAATCCTAGTTGATAACCTGCAAAAGCGTGTCACCTGCTCAAAATGGATAGCTCATTCCTTAAAAGTATTCATGTCAGTGAAAGTGTCACTGTCATCAAGATGAAAAGTCCTGACACCATTGTTTATGAACAAGATGGTCAAACGTCGTTGTCATGTTTTCATTATGACAATTTTTTCCAATGCAAAAAAGTCAGATTTTGGTGACACTTCCTGAAAATGCTCAGGACAGCTCTACAGTATATACTATTTGCACAGCCATTGAAAACTACAGTAAAGTTAAACATTACTGCCTTTAGTAAGGTATCTGAGTACAAGACACTGAATATGTATGTTTCACATTTGTACTGCATATGCCCTTTGCAATTCTAATTTATTTACAGGATTGTGAAAACGAAGAAAAGACACCCTTATTTACAACAAACATAATCTCACTTAGGGTAGAGCTGTGCACAACTGTAAACAATATTGCAGTACATATTGAAATTGAACCTACAACATTCATAGGTCTGTAAAGCATTCATGAAGTTGTTCAATTTAGAAGACATTGAGTAAATAAAATTACATTTTTTAATAAAATTAGCTTGACAGAATTTGACAACTAGTTCAACATTTCTGTATGTAATGACTCAAGTAATGAAATGAGTTCTAGTTTTACATGGGACGACTACTCAGCATTCACAAGTTTAGTTATTTTTGACTCACATGACATAAGCAAATGATAATGTTATAAAACAGCAGAGAGATGTATAAAAGCAATTGATGCATGTCCAAAAGCATTTGCTATTTGTTGGAAGGAATGAGGAACTGCTACTGTGATGAGCACAAATGACAACGGTTTTGAGAAATGCATTAACTGATGTGCAAATGTAAATAGTGTAGTGAGAAATGCACCAAAGCAGCTGAGAGAAACTGTAAAATAAAATTTAAAAAACACTGTTTGCTAATAGTGTTTTGTTGAATCAACATTAGCTGAAATGTTTACACAATCACAAACACTAACACATGTCGCCTCACAGCAAGAAGGTCACCGGATTGAATCCTGGCTGGATCAGTTGGCATTTCTGTGTGGAGTTTGCATGTTCTCCCAGTGTTCGTGTGGGTTTCCTCAGGGGGCTCTAGTTTCCCTCACAAGTCCAAAGACATCTGGTATAGGTGAACTGAGTAAATGCCAACTGACCCATCCGAGGCTCGAACCAGTGACCTTCTTGCTGTGATGCGATCGTGTTACCCACTGCTCCACTGTGGTGCCACATTAAAAACAAAGTAATAAATAAAATGACATCAGTGTAAAACTTCTGTTCAACTGTGTAAAACTTCTGTTCAACTGATTATTTGACTATTTTCAATGTTTTCATAATTTTAGCTACACAATTATTATTTGTTGTACATATATGTATGTATGTGTATCTAATTTTCATTTAAAAATAAATAAAACACAATATTTTATTTTTAAATGAAAATTAGATTACCTTTAAAACTTGACAAAATTAAATAAGATATTTATTTATTTGTTGTTGGTTACATTTATTACAGTGTTTCCAACTAAAAACTCAAAAAACATTTTTTTTTTACGTGGCTGTTCATAATTACAGTGTTTTGAGGATTTCATAGTGGAACAACCAATTCTTGTTAATATTATGTCCATGTTATAAACAAAAAAAGGTCATGTAAAAACAATAGCGGACTAGTTTTTTGTAGTTGTTGTATTTTAACAACAAGGTGATCACCAACTACTGGCCTGACATGCACAATCCAATACTATCTGGACTCAGCCTTGATGATGAGGCCCCGTTTACACTAGTGCGTTTTAGTTTTAAAGAGGCGTTTTAGCATTAAAACGATCCGCGGCCACACTAGTGTCTCACCCAGCGTCTCTCAACAGATCTCCCTCCAGCAGGAAAGTATATCACGTGACCATTCGCGCACTCTGGGCATGCGCGTTCAAGTGTAAACAGGAAGCACGTGTCTCGCTCGGCATTTGGTTATTGTTAGTCAACAAACGCTGGTTGAACGATGAACGCCATGGCAAAGAAAGCAAGAGAGGTCTTTATGAGGACAGACGACGAGGTCGAGTTGTTACTTAAAGTAACAAATGATTATAAAACATCCATGGCTATCGAAAATACAGTGTATACAGTGAAGGCTGGTCGGCCGTCTGCCGGTGGCGTTGTAGCCATGTGCGCTTGACGAATAAGGGAAGGTTACGCAATGACCAAAAAGCCCCAATCACATAGCCAATCTCAGCAGCCACGCCTCTGTTTTCAAAGGTCTCCGTTTTCCTACATCCACACTGAAATGGAGCAGCAGCGTTTTAGAATGAAAACGGCCTCTCCAGCGTTTCCAAAACGCTCCGTTTTCACGGCTCGAAAACTCCGGCGTAGTGTGAATGGATGGCGTAACCGTAGCAAAACTTATGCGTTTTAAAACGAACTAGTGTAAACGGACTGCATATCTCAGTGATGCAATATCAGACACAATGCACTCATCGGAGCCAGTGACTTCACTGTGAAGGGTAGGGATAGGGGTGGAGTTAGGTGAGCGCGTTAAAAAGCATTGAATGCAGCTCAGATTGCACTGCAGCTGTTTTAGTCATTTCCATAGATGTGAAGGGGAATTTTTTTGGTTGACACCAAATCTGGGACAGGTAAGCAGATGTAGCAAATTAGCTATTAGCTAAAACCACTGATGTTTTGTGTAACAACTTTATGATATATTGTCCTTGTAAAAGAAACAAAATTAACACTTTTCATGTTTCAAAATTAACAACATTTCATAGCCTCATCATGATGTTATTTCAGTATATAAAAGGCTTGTAGTACATCATCTGCACTCACTCAGATCAAGATGAGGAGTGAATACATATAGCCATCAAAAGGCCAGTAGTTCAGAACACAACACTAGACCTTTGTTTGTTGTGCCATGGAAAGCTTTGAGATTTCTTTGATCTCTCAGATAAATCAGCTGTCGTCCTCCAAACACACACTCTCTCTCACACACACACATACACACAGAAACATAATGCTCAGGAGTGTGTTTATGCATTTGTGTTTCTGTATTCCCTCTGTACCACAGGCTGTTGTTTATCCTCCTGGAGTTTGCTCCTGTCGGGAAGCATGTTGGGCAGATTGCAGGAGACAGGATAAGTGTTCGGTCAGCAGAGCAGTGTTCCTGCAGCGTCCACTGGGATTGCTGGTGTAGGCGATGGGTCAGCGCTTGCTTCTTTAAATGCATCTGCTCTCTTCACCTCAAGAGGCTACGAACAGGCCACAGGAAACATTTTTAACAAAAGTAATCCTGGAACAGAGCTCGCTTGTGTTTGTGTGATGTGAATCCATGTATTCTGCACTTTAATTTAGTAAGTGTGGGTTAGCGTTGGGGTTAGTACATAAACTGATTTTGAACCCTTGGGTAAACAGAATCCTGGTTTATCTTGCTTCATGTTTCACACTTCTTATCGGGTTCCCATCCTACTGTAACTTGAAGCGATATTTTTTCAAAGTTTGCAAAAGAGAAGAAGTCCCAAATAAAATTAGATGCGTTTGTATCAAGTTGTTAGAGCAGCTGACTGCAGTATTGGTAACCTAGCAACCAACAGTAAACAAGGCAAGCATAATGGAGACAGAACTGCACTTAATAATGACTGGGCAAGTAGCAGTGCATCTTACAGTTGTTTAAAACAAGAAGAAGAAATGCAACATTTTTGATGAATGCCTTGATAGTAAGGGCATCAATATAACTCATCAATAGAACATAATTAAAATGAAACTTTATAGCACATGTCTCTTTGTCGTGTCCTTTGGAAGCTCAAATACAAAAACAGAACAAACTCTGTTTAAATAGCAGCGTTTTGACTGCA
The DNA here is from genome assembly GCA_903798035.1 of Danio albolineatus. Taxonomy (NCBI): domain Eukaryota; kingdom Metazoa; phylum Chordata; class Actinopteri; order Cypriniformes; family Danionidae; genus Danio; species Danio albolineatus. The sequence goes on from CAIGQQ010032765.1 coordinate 9,060,041, forward strand.
TTTTAGTTTTCGAAACAACAAAGAAACAACAAAAATCAATAAATACAACTCGTATACAGAAAAATATGACAAATAAAGATACAATGTACAGATATATGAAAACTAAACCATGGAGTATATGAAGACAGTTTGAAACAACTAATAAAAGGCAGATCTACAATTAACATATACATACAGAATGAACTCATATGGCTTAAATAATCAACTTCACATACCTCGCTCCGCTTTACCAAAGGGTTATAAGATTTAAATTGAGCAGGATTAAGCCTCCTTTCTTCATAAATCACTACTCATCTCCATGAACAACACAGAATAGCCATCAATCCTCCTCATCTTTGCTAGTCTGACTAACCAAGAATGGCTATATCTCTCCATGATTATAATGCCTGAGAATTGTTATGGAATTCCACGAGACAAGACCACGAGAATGGTCAGGCACTGAAACAATAAACTGGCTAATCTGAGAAGAAGATCAGGAGACCAAAACTAAGATCAAAGCAGATCATTTACATTCCACATAAAAGGCTCAAGGTTTTAATATGGTGTATCTTGTAGCTTTATTTTCATGTTTGGTATCTGTTGCAAAGTTCGTTGTTGTTATGGGAAGAAGAAGACAGGGTCTGCGATAAAGGTAAGTATATCTTTTTATTTTTAAATCACAGTCACCACACGTGTATCTGTGTGTGTGTGTGTGTGTGCTCTCTCCTCCCCCGGCTCCTTCTCTCCTCCTTACAAAGGTGTCTCTCCGGCCCAATCACTAGAATAAACAGGTGTTATTTATTATTTCTGATTGGCCTGCTGATTAGCTGCCGGGCTTGGTGCATGCTCTCCCCCCTTATTGGGTGTTCGATCATGCTTACCTCCCCACAGTATCATTTTAAATGTCTATGTGTGAGTGGTAAAGTGGTCTTAAGGTCACTGTAATATTTCACTTGTATTTGTTGATTTGGTTTTGACTTTGATGAAATCTCTGCCAGATGCTCCCCCACCAGACATGATTAACACATCAAATACCCTAGGCAAGGGTCACTGTGACGCCCTGTTGGGTATATAAGGTAAAGATGTGGTATGGGCCAGTGGGATCCTGCAGCCAGGAGACCCTGTTGCAATGTATAAGCCACTGAGCTCTGTATCAGAGCTTATATGTTGCAATGTCTTACTACATGGTCAGGTATTAATCTTTAACTCTTAATCTATCTTGGAGTAATTGATGTTGTACAATCTGAATTGGCTTATCTTGTGTAATTATGTGAATTGGAATAGAAAATCTTTGCCTGACAAATAAATGTAAAATTCTTGTTTAGACTCTAATATCTCCTGACAATCACTGACTTTGTATGATATAATCTAGTGGCTAAATCGAACTTTCTTTATGTGTGAGCATTCAAATTATAATAAATTGGAGTCAGATTAAATTCGGAGTTGGAAACGAATTAAAATATGTTTTCATAAGTAAAAATATTTATTTTCACGTGTGCTAAAAGGCTTACATGCATTTGCCTTCACCCATACTGTTAGCTCCGTCATTGGACTATCTGGATGGACCTTTTGTCACGGCTCAGGGATCTGTGTGTCTGTGTATGCTTGTGGCTGTACCTGTGTTGGCGTGAGTGTGTTGTTTGACTGTCTGTTTGCTTTCCCCGTCAGCTGTGGGGTCACGTGGGCTGATTAGTGACAGCAGCTGTTCGGTGTTAGCGCAACTATTTAAGTCCAGTCTTCACGTCTCGTTTTTGTCAGTCCGTTATGTTCCAACGTGTGTTTGTGTATCCAGGCTCCGTTCGTGTACATGCTGGTGGTGAGTCGATGTAACCCGCAATCCTTGTGGATGTTATCTTCTCTGGCTATTGTCTGCTTCCTAAACTGTTCTTCATGTGATTACCTATGAGCTTTGTCTGTGTCTGTTACTGCCTGCTCTGCTGTCTGAAGTTTCCTGCAGCGGTTATTGCATCGTCTCCTTGAGAAGTACCACTAGCTTTATCCATCGCCTCATTCACAAACTCTGATTTATTGAGCCTTGTTGGATTGCATTCTAACATCAAACTCCTTTTACTTTACTCTTGCATTTGGGTCTGCTTGTGTATCATAACACCTTTACACCTATTTGTTACCCGGACTATGGAAAACACGTGACATGAACAAATTTAAAGTGATATAACTATTTAGTGGTCACTTACATCTGCTATAACATTACAACGCCTCTGTACATGCCCATTTGCTAAATGCACGTAACCTGAAGCGCTTGTGATCTCACTAAGCCCGGATGTGTTTTTTGTAGTCCCCAAACTTCATTCGCTGTAGGCTTTGCTAAGCTAACTCTGTAAAAGCCAATGTCTCTTTTTGCATTGACCTTTGAGCGTATTACATTCAGATATGTTCTTTATGTTTACACAGCGACATTACACATCAACTAAAGTTTAAAATATGATATTGTAGCGGACCACCTCTTTAACTATATAAGCCGCTAGTGAAGAGGAGAGATTTTAGATGCAGCCTCTGATTTGTTTGATGGATTATCCAGAACTATCATGTCAAAACTGTTAAAAGGTTTAACAGCTACACACATAGACTGAGCACACAAACCTAAAACCTGACGATGACACGTTTTCCCAAATCTTTATAACATTTTGGTGCAAAACAACATGTAGCAAGCTAATATATGCCATGTTTACCTGTTTAAAAGTTTGATGCTCCGCCAGGGAGCTCCTGTAGAAGCTTTATTCAAAGAGTGAGTTTATTTGCAACCGCTTTATTAGACCAAAGTAGAGCATCCATATAATTACAAAGCTCAACCATGTCTCATAACGAGGCCTGTCATTGATATTTATTTGGAGAGAAATGGGGTCCTACTTTATATGCTAAACATGGAGTCACAATGAGTTTGCACATTCCCTGAGCTGGAGACACTAATGGCTTGCTGTAGCCTAATGAATGATACATTGAACCATGGCACAGCCTCAGAGACAGGGAAATAATCAGGGAAAGACAAAAAAAAAAAAAAAAAAGCCCCAGAACACTCTTTCACTTCTGTAAAGGCAAGGAGAGGACATGACCTTTGAGGAATCTGAAGCAAACTGGTTGGTGAAAGAGCTTTTCTCTCTCTCCTTTGTTTCTTTCTCTTGTGCTTTTTCTCTCATTAGTGTCTAGTAATTAGAATTTGTTTACTGATCAGCCATGCATTATGTGACATCGTAGTAGTGGAATGAAGCTGAAGATTACAAGAACAGCGCAGAGACCACAATCACAGTGGCAAGCAAACAAGCCTGAATCTCTTTTACAGGCTAATTATTGAGTTAGAGACTGCTGTGATGCAAATAGATAGATGGAGTGTCAGGCTGTTATCATATAGTGCGCTGTTTCTCCGAAAAAAACATGACAGAGTCATAAATGTCAATGGGTATTAAACATCAGGTATAACAAGATCTTCGTGAAATATTTGAGGTGGAGCAAGTACCAATGCTAGGACCAGTGACTTTACGTGAGCTTGTGAATAGGGAGCGAGCAGGCACAGGACATCAATATGATGTCAGATTGACATTGTACCCCAATGTCGTGGGATGTTGCATTTTGTTAGGAAATGAAAATCAGGTTGACGTTAGAACCCAACGTCAGGTCAATGTCAATGTTTAACATTGGACAGACATTGCATTTTGGAACACAACCTGAAAACAACAAAATATCAACATCTAATGATGTTATTGCTTGACGTTGTGTGGACGTTACCAATATGACGTCTATCAGACATTGGAGTTTGGTTGCCATACCTGACTTCATAAATGTCAGTATTTGACTTCACTATAACATTGGTTTAAAATGTTGGCTCGATATTGAATTTTGGTCACTTTGCAACACAACCTAAAATCAACAAAATACCATTGTCATTTTACATCATTATTGAACGTCAAAATAGCGTTGTTTTAAGGCATACTCCCACTATGTACAGTTCCCTTTAAAGCACGCTTGTCCCACCTTCTGTCTCCCCCGACGGCCCGCAATCACATTGCATTCGGGCCTTAGCACGCTTACGTCATCGATGATGCGCTGTTCAGTTTAAGAGTAGTATCTCCTTTTCAGTTTCGGGGCTCAGGCGCGCTTTGCACCCACACTACAAGCCCAAGTGAACCGCGCTCAGGCACACCTCTTCCAACCGGGCCAGGGCCGGCCAACTGTACCATGCATGAACCCGATTCAGAGCACTCACACTTCTTAAACGATCAGGGAAATGGGCCTGGGCACGGTTCGGATAGCATAGTGTGAGTATGCTAGTGTGAGCCCTCAGATGCTGGCAACCTATGACACTCATTTAAACATTGTGTGTCTGCTGGGTATAGTTTTGCATTTTTCAATTAGTTTTTTAATTTAATACTATTTTTAAACTTGATTTAAGTTTTGGTTTACTTTTAGTTAGTCTCATGGATGGTATTTCTCTGAACAGTTGCAGAATGAGTTCTTTTTAAATCTTAAAATGATAATAGATTTTTATCAGTGGTGAAAAATCATACTCAAAAATGTAGTGCAAGTAGAGTTAAAGAATCTGTTGTAAATGTTACTCAAAGTATAAGTAAAAAGTAGCCCTTTAAATGTACTCAAGAGTAGTGAGTATTACGCTGTGAAAGGTTGATGCGTTTACATGTAATTTGTGCTTGTGTGTGTGTGTGTAAACGTAACATTCTGTAGTGCATTTAGTTATGTTTAAGACCATTTCAGTCATCATACAGTCGACATCTGCCATCTTCCCATCAGTGACATGCAGTCTAAACAGTGTCTGGGTCATTGTGTGTAAAGTATCTTCTTGGACACTTTTAATGCTTCTAACTATTTGCTGCATGTCTTAAGGTAGTTCAGTATGGTGCGATTTACTTTCTATGTGCAATTTGATTGGAAAGGGATTGCAGGACTGATTTTTTTTAATCCCCTAGACAGGAAATAATAAGTGGGTTTTATTTATAAACTAATTTCGAGAGGATCACGTGCTTATGATTGAACACAGCTGGTACATCAGCTCCGCAAATTTCACCAATCAGACGAATCCGTACACACTATAAATTACCAGAGCTTTCTGCTCCGGTCATCTTCGTCTTGAAGAATCCCACCTTCCACCCCAACTCCTCCCCTTCTCTGATAGGGCGGCACGGTGGCCCAGTGGTTAGCACTGTTGCAAGACCGCCGCTGGTTCGGCCTCTTCCCGGGCCGGTCAGCGTTTCTGTGTGGAGTTTGCATGTTCTCCACGTGTTCACGTGGGTTTTCCCCAGGTTCTCCCACCGTCAAAAAAACATATAACATAAGTAAATTGACTACTTTTTGGAAAGCATCTTAAGGCAACTCTAGTCAGATATATCTCAGCACGTTCACAAGTAGGGGGAGTTCTCGAGGCCTACCTGAGCTCAAACTCTCCTCTCGCCCTTTAAACAGGAGGGAGCCCTGGGCTCAAGGATATTCTGCATGCCAAATACGCTTTATCAATCATCAGCTAAGTGTGAACTCTTGAAAGTAGAGACTGCAGTTTGGAGGAAAGTAGTGGAGTAAAAGTACCAATACAGCACTAAAAATGGAAAGTGAATTTACACATTTTTAAAACTACTTAGTAAATTACAATTTCTGAGAAAAACTACTCGATTACATTAATTTGAGTATTTGTAATTTGTTACTTTACACCACTGCAATTCATATGTAATATTTTGCAAAATATATTTTATTGTTTCATTTAGAAAATCTAAATGAAAAGCCTAAACCAAGGGTGTTTTTTTAACAATCAAGGCAACAAGATCTTACTGAAATTAATTTGAAGAAAGCATACTGACTTCATGAGAAAATGATAAACACTAGTTTTAAATCCTTCTTGCAAATCAACTGTGTTTTTAACTCAGTCTGGCAGTAAACGTAATATATAGCTACAAACTGCAGCAAAATCCTGTTTCTACTCTGTAAACACATTTATTTTGTTACTCAAAGCAGATGTTTCTCTTAGCCTGCTTGAAATGTAATATTCGCTTAGCAACCGTGATCATATTGAATTGATGCTCATAATCCCACACTCTCCGTCTAATTTAGCCACTATCAGGTTCTGTGTCGTCAGGTTAATGGCTTCATTAGGCCACAAATTGCCACCCTGGGCTGTGCAAGCCCGCCAATTACCATTTTTCATCATTTCCAAGATAAGCCATTGAAAATATTGGCTGAAAAATTCTAGTAAATCGATTATCTCTGGTTCAGAGTTTTTTAAGTGATAAAAATCTAGCATTTTGCCATTGAAATGAAGAATGCCAAATACCAAAGCTTGAACCAAAGCTTGAACTCATTTAGCTATTAGACACACGCGTATATGATACGCTGGGGACAAAAACACAAGGCAAAACTGTTTAATGTTGCTTATGAGTGTTTTATTACACTTATTATTATTATTAAATGTAATTTCTTGTATCCTTATTTGCAATTTCAAGCGATGTACATCACTAAAACATGACTAAAACACTGTAGTTCATCAACATGCCATTAAATACTTCAGATTTGGGTCAGTATGAATAGAGTAGGTGGTCTTTTGTGGCCGTAATAGCATACACTTTTGACCACATTAATGTCTACAATAGGATAACCAGCCAAATGAATTTTCTGCTATTTCTAAAAATTGAAAGTATAAATGTATAAAACATTTTACATCCCATTTGCACCTGTATTGTATTTATCATCCATATGTGATTAGACTGAAAGAAATTGCAGTCTAATCACATGTTTACTTGGTCAACCTGTTGTAATAGTTGTAATAGTGCTATATAAATAAAACTGGCATTGTCATTGACAAACATCACATACTGTATGCAGTAGAACAATCTTCTAAAGAATGTGAAGCTTTGCATTTATCTTTGCAGTAAAATAAATAAATAAATAAATAATATTTTATTGTTTCCAGGTTTTGAGCTACCATGTGTGTAGTACAGTATCAGTACATACTGATTACACATTTGGGAAATACATAACATGAAATATATAATGAATATTTTAGAATGGTCACTGAGTCATTGTGGCAGTGAAATGCATGGAAATATACATTATGCAACATGCACATCATAATACATATATCCTCCATAAAATGAGCCATGTACTGTATGCCACTACAGTCTATGAAACCAGAAAAGACAAATACATCATGACAGTTTAATCAACATTGAATTAGCGTGGACATTACTGAACAATGTGCTTTGTGTTTTGACACTATGCAATAGTTTATTTGAGAAACACGCCAATTAACTAAATTAATTTTAATATGCTTCATAAGACTTGCAATATATATACAAACATAAGTACAGACTGCTTTATTGTGTCACCTTTATTGTATGAGCAGCTGCCGTGATTGCATATTTTTGTAGGTCATTTCATAAGTTGGTATAACCTTGGTTCTCTCAACAATGATCTTAATGAGAATTTTCATGTTGGCTGTTGCATATTTTGTTGATCATTATCTTGGGTTTAATTAGAGTTATGTGTTCATCATGCAAGTTATAATTAAAGAGCGCAGGCCACTTTAAGAGTTCAGATAATATGTGATGACGTTGATGTTAGACAGGATCACGAGTTCTTGGCAGAGTGTGAGTTGTGGAACAGAAAAGTGAAGAACAAAAATAAAAGTATAAAGGTTCTAGTACATTTCGTGTTATCTTTACGGACATAACACTGGCATCTGGATTATTGCAGAAAATAGAATCTGTGGCTTGCAACTTTTTATGTTTTTTACTCTTTTTGCTAGTCATGATAATATTTTATAAATGAACACATGAATTCTGAAGAAAATGTTTAAACCTAAATTTGGGTAAAATATGGAAAAACTGAACCAATAATTTGAGTTACATTTTAATTATATTTAAACATTTAATATTTTTATATTTAAATATTTTTATTACAGAGATTTTTGCCCAAGTTTAATTTGAAACAACCCAGCGTTTTTTATTTGTTTGTTTTAATACAATGTGCAAAAATAAAATGCTAAATGTAGGCTAATAATGGGCTACATGTTTATTTAAAAACATTTTACTGAAAGTCTGAGGTTTTTCAAGAGCATGATCAAAAACACAATCAGGCTGTAATGGCGAACAAGTGAGTAAATGAGATTTCCTGGCGGTCTCTGTAGTCCCATTTGCCACCCCATTAGCCACTTGTTAACAACTGCCTTTTTCAAGCTTTAAAACAAATCACAAGGGGGTAATAATGAAAAAAAAAACATCTTGATCTTGTGTTAACCAGCACTTTAATAGGAAACCTAATAACTTTAGGATGGTGGAAATAGAAATGCTAATATGCTAACCTGCTAAGGTTTTGGCTTAAAAAAATGCAACACTTTATATACCTTTGTGTGACATATATACCTTATTTACCTTCAGTGGTGTAAAGTAACTAATTACGAATCCTCAAACTACTGTAATTGAGTAGTTTTTCTCAGGAATTGTAATTTACAGAGTAGTTTTAAAAATGTGTACTTTTACTTTCCCTTGAGTACATTTCTAGTGTGGTATCTGTACTTTTACTCCACTACTTTCCTTCAACCTGCAGTCACTACTTTATTTCTTTCTTGTCTATGGTCATTGTCTTAAGTAGAAAAATCAGTCCTGTGATTCCTGTCCAATTAAATCACACATAGAAAGTAAATCGCATCATACTGAACTACCTCAAGACATGAGCGCTTTATAAATACAGCAAACCTTTTGGAAACATTAAAAATGTCCAAGAAATCACCAAATGAAGAATGGAAAGAAGGGCTAAATAAAAGAAAGGACTGAACAAGGAATAGAAGGAAGGATCGAAGAACCAAATTAATGAAGGAAGGATGCAAGGAAGGACTGATCATCTAAGGAAGGAAAGAACGAACGAACGAACGAACGAACAAATGATCAAATGACCTAATGAAGGAACAAAAATATTAAAGAAAGAATGAACGAACAAATGAAGGGAGGAAAGAAGGAAGGACCAAACGAATGAAGGAAGAATTCATGAAAGGGCTGGATAAAGGAAGAAATGAATGAACAAACAAATGAATGAACAAAAGGGCCTAATGTAGGAAGGAACAAAAATATGAACGAAAGAGCGAGTGAACGAAGGAAGGAGGGAACAAACGAATGAATGAAGGAAGGAGAGAACAAACAAATAATTGAAGGAAGGTTGGAAAGAACGAACAAAAATAGGAAGATCCCTAAATACACCACATGTTGTTTGTGCAGGGATGTGTAAACGTAACATTCTGTAAACACATCAACTTTTCACAGCGTAATACTCACTACTCACTACTCTTGAGTACTTTTAAAAGGTCTACTTTTTACTCATACTTTGAGTAATATTTATTACAGATACTTTTACTCCATTTACTACATTTTTGGGCAAGTAATGGTACTTTTACTTGAGTATGATTTTTCAGTACTCTTTCCACCACTATATACCGTATCAAAAATAAGTTTTAACAAAATGTTCTTTAAATACAATCTTCAGGAACATATTTTTGGCAATTTTACTTTGATCTTAACTGCCAGTTTATGGTGACAGTTCTTTTCATTTGTGCGCAATATTCAGATACCATTCATTCTATTAAACTCTTTTCGATTACATAAAGCAATGCAGTTGTAGGTCCTTTACATACATGTACAGTTGAAGTCAGAGTTTTTATCCCCCCTTTGATTTATTTTTCTTTTAAAATATTTCCCAAATTAAGTTTAACAGAGCAAGTGAATTTTCACAGTATGTCTGATAATATTTTTTGTTCTGGAGAAAGTCTTATTTGTTTTATTTTGGCTAGAAAAAAAGCAGTTTTTAAATTTTTAAAGACCATTTTAAAGTCAAAATTATTAGCCCCTTTAAGCTATATATTTTTTGATAGTCTACAGAACAAACCATCGTTATACAATAACTTCCCTAATTACCCAAACCTGCCTAGTTAACCTAATTGACCCAGTTAAGCCTTTAAATGTTTAATTTTTAACTGTATAAAAGTGTCTTGAGAAATATCTAGTAAATATCCAGTACAACGATAAAATAAATCAGTGATTCGAAATGAGTTATTAAAACTATTATTTTTAGAAAAGTGTTGAAAAAAATCTTCTCTCCGTTAAACAGAAATTAGAAAAAAAAAATGAATAGGGCTAATAATTTTATATATAAAATCCTCACACATGTTCAATTACTGATTCTTCCATCAGTCTCCATCCTCCATACACCGTTGGAGGATTCTGGGAAAGCAAGCTGAGTTTATTGTAGGCTGCAGGCACAGGGAAACCAGGAGAGAAACTCTAATGACCAAAGCAAACTCCTCTAGTGTTTGCTTCCAATGCTTTTACTCCACAATGACTTTAAAACAATTTCCTGAATTAGCTCTTTTATCATTAGGGCCTATGGAACTATGGAATATAATATCATTGACTTCATCACCATACGTCTTCATAAGTGGGTTTTATTGCCTTTCTGTTCTTTTATTTTAAAGTTGCACTGGGGTGCCAAAACAGCGTGCATTGTGGGTAATGACTGGCACTATATCTGATATGGGGCTGTTATTAAAGGGGACGGTCAAAACGGGGTCTTCTTGTGTATCTGTAAATGTGGAGATGACACAGAAACAATCTGCCACTGTGGATGCATCTCATACTCATAATCCTATACCTCCACATAAATATTACAACATCAAAGGATATTTTCATATTTGTATCACACTGCTTGTCTGTGTTTGCATGTTACAGACTATCAGCCAGTACATTAGTGGTTGCAATGTTTTTCTAAAGGTTTAGTAATGCCAACAGTTGGTGACAAGTGACTGCTTTGTGAGTGAGTCAATGTCTTGTCATGGCCCTGCATCCCACTGTGCCTTACTCTGTATACTATATAGAAGACGAGAAACAATACACTACTGTATACTGTAACTGAACCCAGCAGTATGCCTAAATGATGTGATGCTATGTACCATGAGATTATATTCACCCACCAACCTCAGACTTGATGGGATGTACAGTCGGTGGGATGTAGACTTGGAAGAGCAAGTGAAGGCTGGAGTGTGTGGAACCTGTGGCTGTCATATATGCAAGCATAAATGTTTCAAACCTGATGCAACTGAAACCCAATGCAGAATAGAATACAGATGTGACATTGGCTTGCTGAAGACCTGTTTTGCTGCAGTATTTAATTTCACACAATGGAAGTCTAGTCACAAACGCATAGCAATAGTCCAGTCTATACTGTGATTATGAACAACGACGTTTTGCAGAATGCTGCCCTGGGAAGGGTCTGGTCTTCCTAATGTTATCCTACTGTACATGATCGTGTGGTCTTCGAAGGCCAGCTGGTCATTAAAGATCATCCAAAGATTCAGGCCAAACTTCATGGGGCAATTGTTGATGACCCTAGCTCGATGGTGAAATTGTACAGCTGGAGTGACTTGGAAGATGAGAAGCTGGGTCTTTGCCAAGTTGAGCTGCAGGTAATGATCTTTCTTTCATGCCAAGATGTTTGCCAGGCAGTCTGAGTACCATGTTTGTACTGAGTACATGATTGTTGGATGGCCTGATTGAGATGAAAAAGAAAGCTGTGTCATCAGTGATGGTATGGGAAGCCATATGCCATACTGTATGAAGCATTTAAGAGATTTACACTATTATTATTATGCATTCACTGTCACCAAACACTCTCAAAAAAATGGTACAATGTTGTCCCAAAGAAGGTACAAACCCTTGTCACTGAGGCAGGACCTTTTTATGGGACAGAATTGTACCTTAAGAAAAGAAACAAATTTGTACCTTTTAAGGTCATGATTTGTACCATGGGAAACCAAAATGTACCTTTGTTTTTATAAACCTGCAGATACAATATTGTATACTTTGTGAAAGGTTCCACCACAGTGACAAGACACTCTGTACCTTAACAGTGTCAAAATTGCTTACCAAACATTTATTAAAATGCCTTAAATGTTTAGTTTACAGTACCTACAGTTTTATGTTTTGCCAGTTGTTTTGTATTATTGTATTAGAGGACTAAAAATAGAAGTATCTTTAAACATTTAAATAATGATTCTTGTTTTAATATGGAAATTATTCATAAAAATCACTTTGCCTTTCTAGTCATATTTATTTTCATAGATACTGTAATAAAGAGGGAGTTGTTCAACACTTCTGTACCTTTTATATGAGAACAATTGTGCACCTTCATTTCAGTTGTACCATAAAAGGCACAGAAAAGTATCATAAGAGGTCTTTTCAGTACCATATAAGGTACAGTTTTTACAAAGGTACAAAACTGTTCCTCAAGGAACATTATTTGTACCATCGTGTACCTTTTTTTCTGAGAGTGTAGAGCAGTGTCTTTTTATATATTAATAATATGTTATCATTTAGATACTAATATATGCACTTTAGACCACCCCAGCGACAGTTTCTGTACACTCTTTCAAATAGTGTAGTGTATATGAAGAAGAGGAGAGGTCCAAGAATTGATCCCTGAAGAACCTCTGTGATCACCTGATGAACTTTGGGTGTCTTCCACTTACAGACAACACTGAAAGACTGTCTGTAATGTATGATTTAAACTGGTGTTAAAGTTCTGTTTATGTTATACAGAAAGATCTAATGATATACAGAGTCACAGGCCGCAATCCAGCAGAATGAGAACTGATAAACTGATTTTCATTAAAAGTATGAGTGGCCACAGTGTAAAAATGAGGCTTATACACATCATGTTGTAGTTTTTTATTTTTATTATTTTGGCGGTTGTCTGTAAAGGGCTTCCACTTTTCTTTCATTCTGTAGATTTTACCATTGAAGCAATTGCCAATTCCTGCCTCTTTCTTTTACCCTTCTGTAACTCTTCTGTGGGACTCAAGGCCTGCTGTGTGGCTCATTACCACTTGTGCCACCAGCCTCAATCAGCTCCCATGGTTCTTGCCTCCACCTCACTCATTACGAATGTCACAGATACTGTACGTAGCATCTATAGAAGTATTGCATCTATAGCATCTTCTGAGCCGGGATTTTCAGATAATCAGATAAAATAAACCTTACTGTTCTTATATTTTTGAAGGACAAGCCAAGTTCAGCAAGTATTTAAGTCAATTTTCCACACTTTATGACCCCTCACCTTGAGATTCTTGTATCCATAGCAACACACCAGTTGGGAAGACAGAAACTAGATACAGATCATTAGAACCTGCGTTTCTGAATGTGTCCCGTCTCCATAAAAATGCGGTAAACAACTTTTAAGGGCTCAGTGGATTCCGTCATGCTGCGGTCCTCTGTCTCCTAATGAGCCACCTGTCAATACGACTGCTATCTAACGCACAATTACGCTATCAGTCCTGACACAAACAGCGGGTCAAGCATGGGGAGAACAGGAAGATGAGAAAAAGGGAGTGAGGGTTTGGGTTTGTCACATGTGGGACGGAATGTGACGCATGAAAAAACGGAACATTTGGAAACCACCTCAGAGTGACCTTTTCTGTTTCTCTTACAGCTGTTTGGAAATCAAAAGGTAAGACACCGACTCGCTCCAGCATCTCTTCGTTTCTTTCTCTTCCCTTTCCCTCCGGAGGAGCCTGAGGCGGGAGAACAGGTGCAATCCCATTCACCGTAATGCAAATGTGAACTTTACAGCGGCATTGTGGCTCCTCAACTACGCTATGTAAAATCACCCCATTGGCAACTCTCTGCCTCTAATGAGCTGCTTATCATCCCTGAGAAAAATAATGAGGTTTCTTTAAACACCACCACCTGTCCATCTCCAGCAGATAAACAGGGCAGCAACTCATGCTGTGGGCTGGTGCAACAAACGACCACTTCTGAATTTCTGAATTGTAAATGGCTCTTTGAACACACAAACCAAATGAACTGCATAACAATGGAGAGGTAATTGTGTGGAAATAATCCATGTGCATTTTCATTTGTTTGTGATACTGCGAGAGAAGTGTGCGGACATGTTTATGAACAATATTCATGCAAACTCTGAACGGTTAGCAGGTTATATGAGACCGCTTCTTAAATAATTAATCAGATTTGTATAAAAAAAATATGTGAGTCAGATATATTCAACTCAGCTTTGATGTGAACAAATAATAAAATCAAATCAGTTAGTTTATGCCAAAATCAACATTTATTCGTCATTTCAAAACCCATCAATATTTCATTGTCTTAACATAAATGGAATATACACTCACTGGCCACTTTATTAGGTAAACCCTACTAGTACCGGGTTTGGACCCCCTTTTGAATTCAGAACTGCCTTAATCCTTCTTGGCATAGATTCAACAAGGTACTGGAAATATTCCTCATATGGATTTTGGTCCATATTGACATGGTAGCATCACACAGTTGCTGCAGATTTGCCGGCTGCACATCCATGATGTGAATCTCCCGTTCCACCACATCCCAAAGGTGCTCTATTGGATGAGATCTGGTGACTGTGGAGGCCATTTGAGTACAGTGAAGTCATTGTCATGTTCAAGAAACCAGTCTGAGATGATTGGCGCTTTATGACATGACACGTTATCCTGCTGGAAGTAACCGTCAGAAGATGGCGACACTGTGGTCATAGAGGGATGGACATGGTCAGCAATAATACTCAGGTAGAATGTGGCGTTGACACAATGCACAATTGGTACTAATGGGCCCAAAGTGTGCCAAGAAAATATCTCCACCATCAACAGCCTGGTCCGTTGATAGAAGACAGGATTGATCCATGCTTTCATGTCGTTGATGTCAAATTCTGACCCTACCATTCGAATGTCGCAGCAGAAATTGAAACTCATCAGACCAGGCGACGTTTTTCCAATTTTCTATTGTCCAGTTTTAGTGAGCCTGTGCGAACTGTAGCCTCAGTTTCCTGTTCTTAGCTGAAAGGAGTGGCATCCAGTGTTGTCTTCTGCTGCTGTTGCCCATTAGGGTTCAATGTGTTGTGCATTCAGAGATGCTCTTCTGCATACCTCGGTTGTAACGAGTGGTTATTTGAGTTACTGTTGCCTTTCTATCAGCTTGAACCAGTATTGCCATTCTCCTCTGACCTCTGGCATCAACAAGGCATTTGCACCCACAGAACTGTTGCTCACTGTATATTTTCTTTTTTTCGGACCATTCTTTGTGAACCCTAGAGATGGTTGCACGTGAAAATCCCAGTAGATCAGCAGTTTCTAAAATACTCAGACCAGCCCTTCTGACACAACAACCATGCGACGTTCAAAGTCACTTAAATCACCTTTCTTCCCCATTCTGATGCTCAGTTTGAGCTACCATGTCAACATGCCTAAATGCATTGAGTTCTTGCCATGCGATTGGCTGATTTGCATTAATGAGCTGTTGAACATTTGTGTCTAATAAAGTGGCAGGTGAGTGTATACTTTAAGTGATGCTGAAAGTCTCTTCACCTTAAACACAGAAGTCTTATGGATCTCAGTGATAAAGAGATCAAGACTCCAGAGACAACGTTCAATTTGAAATGGATGTAGTTTATTAAATCTTCTTTATGAACATTTTGAGCAGCACGGTTGGTAGAACATGAAGATATAATTACAGAATTTAAATTTAGGGGTCAACTAACCCTTTTGATAGTAAATTGTTTAATTTATGGCATGTTTAGTTTTGAATGCTTTACATGTCTGCCCTAACAATGTCTTTGAATTTTCTGCTTTGGGGGCTTTTCTCATTAAACATTGACGTGATAGATTAGTGATTAATTTGACTAATTAATCAGCTCATCATCTAATTAATTTAATTACAAATTTAAATTTATTGAAAGACCTAATTACATTATTTTAGATTTATTCACGTTCTGTCCGCCACAAAGCTGTAAGATCTGGAGTTTTTTTTGTACACCTAATTAATTTTGTGACTGGGATAATTCTAACAAATATTGAAAGGCAAATTGAGGAAACTTTATATATATACATATTTTTTGCCAAAGGCATTAATCAGCAAGTGTACACTTTTAGTGCTTTTGGATCAGATGCACAAACATCTCATTAACTTCCCTCTATGTTTATAAAAATGTTGTATTTGAATACAGAGAAACACTTTTGGACAAGGATTACTGCTTTTTTTTTTTTTTTTTAACTGGCACGCTCTTTCTCTCTCTCTCTGAATGCAGCTTCAAATCAGTCAACTCAAATTAAAAACATTAACTCTGTTTCTGAGGAATAACTATGATACGCCAAATAATTCTGGCAGCAAAACCATCATTAAATCTGTTTCCTTTATGGCTGACTATTAAAATGGATGAGATCATTTTGATTATCGAGATCACAAATGAAGAATAATGTAAAAAGGCAACAGTCAACCACAGCGATTAATTGTCTTAAAAACAAGAATATTTGCTTTCGATGCTTTAGCTGATTATAAAAAGAAACAAAAATATGCTAATGTAAGAATAACATTAAGTATATGTAGAATTTTACTCTTTTACTCATGTGCTCCGTTTCCATCACAGCCAACAAACTCTAGCCCTGAGATTCCTAACGGGAGCATTTATTCAAAGATAGTGATAAATTGTGGCCCAGTCAGAGGTGCTTGTGAAGGTCTTGTCAGGAGTGTGTTGACAAATGGGCCACATCCATAACCTGCTGTGGCCTGACTGTACATGGGAAGCACAATCCCGAACGCATGCATGATGTAAAGTGAGAGATGAATGGAGGAAACTCCCCTCCAACACGCACGGTAACATAAAACACACCAAGCCATCGGGCGGAGGCCGCCATCCTGCCCTCTCATTGATCAGATGATGACATGAGACAGATGGAGACCGGAACAGAGAAGAGAGTTATATCTGCAGCCCTTTTCTGCCTTTTGTGAACAGTGCGGAATATTGCCAGGCTGTTTATCATTCCTGTGATCAATTACCCAAGCTTAAAAATAGTTGATAAACAGAATCTGAAAAAAATAAACAAAAATGATGACCTTTTATTATTGATTGATTGATTGATCGATTGTTTATTTGATTAATTTATTCATTAGTTCATTCATTTATACCCCATTTTGTCAATATGTCGTATTGTATGTAGAAATATGAAGGAAATAATGAATCAAATCCATTTTGGAAATAGGCTGTAACATAACATAATGTGGAAAAGATGATGAGCAAAAAGTGAACTTTTCAGAGCACTGTAATTTCTGTGGAAATTCAAAAAATTCCCACTAAAATGCTTTCTAAATATACTAAAAACATAACATTTTATTTGGCATCTACTGTATAAATTCAAAAAGGGGTATGTTGGGGTTAAAACCAATTAGTGAAATGAATGAGAAAGATTTTGTATATTTTTATGGCGCATTTCGCCATAGTTGTATTTACATAGATGCCTCAGTAGCACTGCTTAGCCTACCATGGCCGCTTTGCTTTAGCCAGCTGCCATCTTGTAATAGTCAAAGCCTGTCCATGAAACATTGAAGAACAAGTTGACTGCAATCTCCAACTGTGGTTATTTGATTGAATGCAAGAATATCTGTATTGACAAAACTTCAGCAGATGATTTTGATAAACTAACAAGATAGATGCGTTAGCTATCATTGTTTTAACTGTGGAAAGTTATCCCTTTTCTTACAGAATTTAAATCTGATAAAACGTGTCTTGGATTTATCTTTTTTTCCCCCACAATGAATGATGACACATTGACTGTTCCGTGATGGCAGACACTGGTTGAGGTTGTGGAATCTATTTTTCTGTTTCAAATACTGTTGAAATTGTTGTAGAGAGAGCAGAGCTTGTTTTCCCTATACTGTACAGTTTGTTAAGATTAGTCAACTCTTGCATTTGCGCTGCAAACTTGAAAGCTGTGACATATTAATAACAGCAAACAACATCACTTTTAAGTGAAGGAAACAGCAATAAAAAACAACAATTAAACAACAATTAAAGATCTTTCACATCATGCCATTGAGCTCCTTTTGCACTATTTAAAGCTTTGCCTCTACCATAGTTAATTTCAGCCTGACAACAACACTGTATATTTAAAAAAATGGTGGCCTTTGTCTCATATCCAAATTACATTTTTTTGTTAGCATGTCAACAGTTTTAGGTGCAGTAATGGATAACGCTGCTAGATTCTTCAATGGAAATGTACCATAAAAAATGAGTACCGTACTGTACTGAATCATAATACTCTGTGTTAATGAGCCGGTTATTTTTTCTGGAAGATACAGTGTCACTGTGCTTATTAGGTCTACACTGTATATGCTGATGACCAGCTTATGCTATACCTATCCACACCCCTAACCACACCCCTGTAGTCAGTGAAGTCACTAGCTCCATTGGGTGCATTGTGTCTGACTTTGCATGTCTGAGAGATGAAGTCTCAGCTTGCATATGCAAGTCTGCATTCAGACACATTAGATGACCATAGTATCTTATATAAAGGTTACACGGGGGATTTTATTTCTCTTGCACTGCTTTTTTCCTGTTCAAAAACAGAACATTACAGCAAACTTGAGCTTGTATGCTGTCGAATAACTACTGTACC
Source organism: Danio albolineatus (assembly GCA_903798035.1). Taxonomy (NCBI): domain Eukaryota; kingdom Metazoa; phylum Chordata; class Actinopteri; order Cypriniformes; family Danionidae; genus Danio; species Danio albolineatus. The sequence continues at coordinate 9,078,489 of CAIGQQ010032765.1, forward strand.
TCCATCAATAATGATTGAAAATCAGAGTGAAAATCTTCAAAGAAATGTTGAGGCACGTTGCTTAGAGCTCTAAAGGGTATGCATGCTATTTTCCAGTCATCCCCTTAGATCAAAACACGCTCACTATGTTCAATTCTAGGCAAGGGAACAACCGAGCGGGCTGAAACCTACCATATTTAAGCTCTGTAGCCGTGTGTGTGTGTGTGTGTGTGTGTGTGTGTGTGTGCGCGTGCAGCGGGATGGGAAATGACAGAGAGAGATTTTACAGAAGCTGGACTTCAAATACAGCAGTGAGCACTTGTCAGAGAGGGGTTTTGATTGCATCAAAATCCTCTTCTTCACAAAGTCTCCTGCTCTGCTACACAGTCGCAATGAAGTCCCTTCAAGCAGTGCAGCTTTGAATAAAATTATTGATTTCAGTCCACGCTTTGATGCTTCTAATTATATGCACGTTCTATAATACTATTTATTAGCCTACTACTTATAGTATAGTGTAAGACATTTATTTTGATAACATATAAGTCAATATATACTGACATTAAAAGAAATCCTAAACAGGCAAAGCAAAAATGTATGTATGTATTATTAAATACAGAACCCGAGGGAGGGGAATGTGCGCTTCCAAACCTACATGGATTTACTCAGCATTAAGCTATATTAAATGTGCTTGGATATAATTTAACAACGACACACCCAACGACACAGCTGATAAGATGTATTTGGAAAATAAAAATCAGTGGTTGAGAGATTTTGGGCAAAAAATTAGGCTTGATGAAAAATGACACAAAATTTGGTGCTTAGTAAAGCATTCTATTTTTAAGATTTAGCCTTTTTTTAATATTTCAGCTAATAATTGTTATTATGTTTTAATAAAACTAATAATTAGAAATAATAATTAAATAATAATAATTAGTAATTAGCAAGGAAATGTTTATTAATTGGGTGAACTCCCTTAAAATTCATATTGGCACTTAAAAAAAGATTTTACTATAAATTAGGCAGGATATGTAGTTGCGCAGGGGGAGGTGCTGTCACCTCACAGCAAGAAGGTCGCTGGTTCAAGCCTCGGCTGGGTCAGTTGGCATTTCTGTGTGGTGTTTGCATGTTCTCCCCGTGTTCGCAAGGATTTCCTCCAGGGTTTCCACATGTCTAATGCGCTATAGGTGAATTGGGTATAAAGTAAATTGTCCGTAGTGTATGTGTGTTAATAAGAGTGTTTGGGGTGTTTCCCAGTGATGGGTTGTAGCTAAAAGGGCATCTGCTGCGTGAAATATATGCTGGATAAGTTGGCGGTTCATTCCTCTGTGGCGACCCCAGATTAATAAAGGGACTAAGCCAAAAATAAATGAATGAATGAACAGTCATTTGCATCTGGTTGTGTGTTGGAGTAACACAAAATTCTTTCATGCATATTGTCTTGTACAATCCTTGTAGACTTAGCTAAAGGTAGCAAATTCATATTATTATTATTTTCTTGTGGATAAAGTATATATTTCACGCAAAAGCAATGAACAATAAACCTATATAACAATAAACAATAACATTTTTAAACTGTACAGGATCTGTAACAACATAGCATCTGTGCCAAGTTTGTAAAGTTTGCACAATTTCCATTCTCGTTTTTGAGAAATATGGCCTCATTAAACTATTATCATCGCATATATTTCAAGTTGATAAGATGTATTTCCATGTTCCATGATCCTAACTAAAACTCAGTCTGTCTGCAGTCGATCTTCTCTCTGTATCTGTTTGTTGTTTTCTTACCTGCAGAGGGCGATATTGCACCTTAAAAATGGCACAGTCTCTGATCAGTGGTTGGCGAATTCCTCTCAGTCTGCTGTTCCACTGTTTTTCACTGACATTGATGACCAAATGATTGTGAACAGGCACAGTAGGGCATCATTTTGTACAAGGCACAGTTTTGCAGATAACAGTGAAATTATGCTTGCCATCTGAAGCAAGTTTTTTTTTGCAAAATGAAGGTGACTCCAGGCTGAAAATGAATCAAAACGCACCAGAGACTCAGTCCTGTCATTCTATTTTCTTTCACTGTGTTGCCTTTCTGTGTTTGAAATCTCTTTCGCAACATCTTAATGACTTCTAAAGTCAGTAAACAAGCAGAGTGCAAGCACTTAAATTAGTGTCAAGCCTGTAGATTACTCATTGAAGATCAAAAAGTAATATGCATATACAAGCAGGGCATCTGTCATGAAGCTTAGTCATCTCTGTGAGCTTCATCTCCAACACAGAGCAGCAGGTACATGAACCCAGCAGAGATCTGAGGAGCCGCATGTGCATGCGTGTGAAAGATAGATGGCTGAAAAGGATAGCTGTGGATTATGGAGGAATATAGAAAGATGAGAAGAAAGCAGGCTTGTAAGGCTCAAATCAGAAAGTCAGTTCTGTGAAGCTAAAGTTTATTCTTGTATGAAACAACATATAGAGTTCTGACAGCAGTGTTTATTTGAGCTGAGAAATAAACTGCTGTCACCATGTTCAACCTCCCTATGATCCAACATAACAACACAGAAAAAAAAACACAAGACAGAAGCAGGACACTGTCTTGTGCTTTTTTTCTGTGTTGTTATGTTGGATCATAGGGAGGTTGAACATGGTGACATAAATAAATCCAATGTACAAAAGTAGTCTTATTATAGTCAGTGGAAAATGGTCTATTTGACATCAAGTCTGTGAGTTTCTCCATAATTCAGAGATGTTCAATATTGATTTTCTATTTTACCTTGTATTATCTCCTGAAGTCATACTTCAAGATGTAGTTGGAAGCATATTTTTTTGACAAAAAATTGGTATTACAAATATATTTATGTATATGGAACAAAAATTTCCCAGTACTATTGCGGCTGTAAGGGCATCCGCTGGAAGGACATTTGCACATGCCAGAAAAGTTGGTGGTTCATTTCAACATGGTGGCCACTGATAAAAAAGGAAATAAGCCAAAGAAAATGAACGAAAAAATGAATAGAACATACTGACAAAAAACAAAACTAGTACATTACTCGTGGCTCCTAACAGTACTTTGAGGTCTTAAAACATACCCTTTTTACTGTAAAATCTTTCCAAT
>CAIGQQ010032765.1:9081970-9100658 GCA_903798035.1 Danio albolineatus
TATATATATATATATATATAAAGAATAAAAGCTAAAGCAGATTTAAACTACAGAAAAAAAAGAATATAAAAACATTGTACTATTGCTGAGATAACAGGATAGAAATGTACAATTTAATGACACAACACACCCCAAACTAAGCATCCTCAAATGGTTAATTTACCCAAATGACAACTGATGCTCGTTATACAAATATTAACTGTTAAGGAATCAGATTAATAGAAAATTCTCATTTAGTAAAAAAAAAAAAAGAACTGACATGTTTATTTGTGTCTGACACATTAAATGTTGCATTTTTTAATATTTATTAATTTTAAGATGTGCAAACAACAGCATACAGAATTAACAACAGAACCTGGATACAGTGCATCTAGAAAGAATTCATAGCGTTTCACTTTTTCCACATTTTTTGTTACAGCCTTATTCCAAAATAGATTAAAATCATTAATTTCCTCAAATTCTAAGCCCATAATACCCTATAATGACAATGGGGAAAAAAAGAAGAGTTTTTGAAAAGGTTCCACATTTATTTATTTATTAGTTTGAAACCCCCAGGACTCTTCCTAGAGCTGGCCGGCCATCTAAGCTGAGTGACTGGGGTAGAAGGGCTTTAGTCAGGGAGGTGATCAATAAAGGATGGTTACTCAGTCTTAGCTCCACTGTTCTTCTGTGGAGAGAGGAGAAACTTACAGAAGGACAACCATCTGCAGTTATCCACCAATCAGCCACTGACTAGTAAAGGGCACATAGCAGCTCGCCTGAAATCTGCCAAAAGGTATCTGAAGGACTCTCAGACCATAAGAAACTAAACTCTCTGGTCTGATGAGACTAAAAATTAACTATTTGGAGTGAACGCCAGGCATTAAGTTTGGAGAAACCCGGGCACCGCTCATCACCACGCTAATACCATTCTTACAGTGAAGCATGGTGGTGGCAGCATTATGCTGTTAGGATGTTTTTCAGTAGCAGGAACTAAAAGACTAGTCAGGATAGATGGAAAGATGAATAAAGCAATGTACAGAAACATCCTGAATGAAGACCTGCTTCAGAGTCCTCTAGACCTCAGACTGTGGCGACAGTTCATCTTCCAACAGGACAATGACCCAATGGAGTGGCTTCACAACAAGTCGGTGAATGTCCTTGAGTGGCCCAGTCACAGTCCAGACCTAAATCCTATTGAACATCTCTGGAGAGATCTGAAAATGGCTGTACACAGTCGCATCCCATCCAACCTGATGGAGCTTGAGAGGTACTGCAAAGAGGAATGGGAAAAAACTCCCAAAGACAGGTGTGCTGAGCTTGAGGCATCATATTCAAAAAGACTTGAGACTGTAATTGCTGCCAAAGGTGCATCAACAAAGTATTGAGCAAAAGCTGTGAATATTGACGTACATGCGATTCTTCAGGTTTTTGCAACCATTTCAAACATTTGCAACCATTTCAAAAACTCTTTTTTTCCCACATTGTCATTATGGGGGATTGTGTGTAGAATGTTGTGGAAATAAATGAATTTAAATCAATTTTGGAATAAGGCTGTAACAAAAAAATGTAGAAAAAGTGAAGCGCTATGAATATTTTCCATATGCACTGAATATCGTTACATTTTCACGTACAGCAGCTTTCCAAGAACATAGAAAAGCTGAATATAGGCCAACTAAATAAAAAAAAAAAAATAATAAAAGACTGCACTAAATATTTTCACTTTTAGATTTAGATTAGCCTACAAAACAAAAACTTCTGATGGTATGATAACCTTGGATAAAAATACCAGTTTCACGATTTTGTGATTTCTGCTTTAAAATATGTTCTTTTAAATCTCTGGGTAGAAAACAGCCAGTTTTTTTCCTATTGAATATGATACGTTTTATTTTAAGAAACAATTAAAATATTTTGGAACAGTAAACATGCCAGGCTAAATAATAATTTAATTAAATAGTACTATCTTCATTTGTTTCGAAAACACTGATTTCTTGTGAAGGCATAAGTATAAGCAATTTGCTTTTCAGATATTTGCTGAATCGTGAGCTGACCATTAGCTTTTGATGTGGAGGGTCATTTGCTGCTGTTGATAATTGTCACATCACAGGCTCATTCTTGCTGCTCCAATTACCATTCTCCCTCACCATCTCGTTCCCTCAGCTCCAATCATCGCTCTCCTTTACCAGCCACCTCTCATCACAGACAAGCACTCTCACCTGAATTCTGAATACACTCACCTGCACCAGCAATCACCATGCCCTGTATAGACTCCCCGCTTCCAGTCAGTCCTCTGCTGGAATCGAAGTCAGATGGTTCAAATCACCTTCTCCCTTGCTCACATTCTTCTGTGGATGTTTTCCTTCTCCTGTGGACATTTCTCCTGCTGTGATTAGGGGAAGTGACTTTATACTCTGATGGTTGCAGGAAGATCCTTGTTTACATTGTGAACAACACTCTAGTCTGCTCTCCATCCAAGAATATCACTTACCTGCTTCTGCTGTTGAACAATCCACTGTGTGTTTGAATAAATTGATGAAAAAAGATAACCATCCTTGTCTTCATTGCGTGACAGTGACGGGATTCCAGACCCAACAATAAACAAACGCAGCAATGGAAGCTATCACAACGCTAACCGGAAGCTCATCGGACCCGTTCGCTGGAATGACGTATTTCATGCATCAAACGCTGCCTTCTGCTCCCATGACCGCTGCTACCACTTCGGGGGTCATAACCGGTACGCCTTTGGCTCACCCCATGAGCTACTTAGGCAGTCCAAACACCTGCAATGTACACTCTACATAGAGGCAAATGCTAACCCGTTTCCCAATGCGTTTTCCAAAGTTGCTTTCATAATCTCCCTTCTCAGAGGACGAGCTCTACAGTGGGTGGATGTGCTCTAAAGTGCAAGTAGTCCCGTGATGGCTACCTACCAGTCTTTTCTAAGTCTCATTAGAGATGTTCGCTGATTTATTTAATCATCTGCCTCGACCCTCCGATCCATAGGCTCCATGTTGGCTCTCTCCTCTGTAGACCGTCAGCCACCAGCTCCACCAGGCTCCCTCGTCCCCCCTTCTCCGCTTTGGTCAGTCGTCACCCTGCCTTCATCTCTAGACTCCACTCCTCCAGCTGCGCCTCGTCCCTCCATCCTGCCAGCTTCGTTGAGCTCCCCCTTCCCTCCAGCTACGCCTCAGTTCTCTGTCGCTCTGGCTCTGCCATGGGCTTCCGGACCAGTGTCGTTGCTTCAGTCGGGGGGAGCCGTCCGGACCTCCGGAACCTTGACGTAACCTTTTACACTATGGCTCTCCATCTCCTCCTTGGGCTCCATCTCCATCAGCATCGTCTCCCTCTGTCGGACCCCAGAAGTCGGTGGCCACCCCTCCTCCATGGCTCCTCCCTCCATCAACTTCACCCTGGGCTGTCCTCTTGGCTGCGTCCTGAGTCATTATGTTCCTGTGCCATCTCCCCGCTGACAGCCATGGGTGCCTGGAGTCACCCATGGTGGGGGGGGGGGGGGGGGGGTACTGTCACATCCCCGCTCGTTCCTGCTGCTCCAATTACCAGTCTTCCTCACCATCTCGTTCCCTCAGCTCCAATCATTGCTCTCCTTCACTCATCACACACAAGCACTCTCACCTGAATTCTGATTACACTCACCTGCACCAGAAATCCCCATGCCCTGTATAGACTCCCCGCTTCCAGGCAGTCCTCTGCTGGAATCAAAGTCAGATGGTTCACCTCACCTTCTCCCTTGCTCGCCTTCTTCCATGGATGTTTCCCTTCTTCTGTGGACATTTCTCCTGCTGTGATTAGGGGAAGTTACTTTATACTCTGATGGTTGCATGAAGATCCTTGTTAACATTGTGAACAACACTCTAGTCTGCTCTCCATCCAAGAATATCACTTACCTGCTTCTTCTGTTGAACAATCCACTGTGTTAGTGAAGGGCGGCAGTAAGTTACCTTTTTTTGTAGAATTGTGCTTTAAATAAAGAACTTTGTGTTCACCAGATTTTTTGTTAATCATTTATAAGTCAATATTGCCTATAAGGATAATGATTTTAAAAAGTGAACGTAAAATTGCGGTGTTAAATGCAATGCCGTCAAATATTTTAGGTGCACCAGTGCAAAAAGTTTGTCTAGAGCACTGGAAATGCTGGTGTAGTTCTAGTTAAAATCAGTTCAGTTAAAACTGCATATGCGGCCGATCTTAAGTATAGGATTTAGTATATAACCAATCTGTCAGTGTTCTACAACTTAACATTTACTAGTCTGTATGAAACAAACAATGTATATTATCACCTTGATACTTAAGCTTTCTTTAAAAATATTTTGTGTTCAACTGACTAATTAATTCTTTCATTTAATTTTTTCAGTGTAGGAGTATCGATTACGCTAGTGTATTTGTGTGGATCCCCCAAAATAGCTATGGCCACTCTCTGGCCAACCAAGTATAAAATTCAAGCCTAGCCAATGTGGACTACCTGTCTGTCCTGCTCCTGAGCCCATTGTCTTCTGGGTCCAGGAAGGCTGCTTGCATGTCTGGATACAGCTGCACAAGTCTTTTTACATAGACAAATACACCCTCAGAACCAGGACAACAGAATGATCAGGATGACCTGAAAAATATCAGGTTGAAATCAGAAATCAGTTGAAATGTATTTTGTCTTGCCTAAGTGATGCTGACACAAAAAGGATTTATTTTTCACAAAGGATGTGCTGCTACCTATGAAATAGTGTTTGATGAATGATCTTTGGATCTTGGATCCTTGCTGTCATTGACTCAGTAATGGTTTGGACATTTGATTGTGTCTAAATGGTAATGAATATAAGTTACAAAAACATTGATAGCAGGACCATTGATCTTGTAACTTATACAAATTGTTCAGTATTGAACAAGTCAGAAACCAAACTAGTCAAAGTTATTAATACTAATCTCTACTCAACTATGATTAGTTGTCTTGTTTCTGCTGCCCAGACGGTCTCTCCACCTGCTGATAAAAAAAAGGAAAAAGTATGGTACTTTTACATCAATGAAACTGCAAACATCTGAACTATACAGTGATAAACAGTGAGCATCTTTTCTAATGAGCAACTCACTGAATAATTTGTCACTGGTAGTACCTAAAAACCAAACGTTTCGAGTTTGCCTTATAACTGTCCACACTTCTGCCCGGTAGCTTGTGGTAATACTGAAGACATTGATCAACTGGTCCAACTGAGATTGGAGTTAAACTGCAATCTGGCATCCAATACTGCAATGAAAGAGAAACCCACTTTGGGTTAACAATTAGCATAATATTTAAGACATAAATGTATTTGCTAAGATTTTCCAACAACTAAAGGCCTGTTCACACCAAGCATGATAAAGATAAAAATGTGAATGTATGCAAATTGTATAATACCTCCTCTTCAAATTTCAAGTAATTGTGCAGTTAATTCTCATATTGTATTTTCTGGGAGTGGGAGAAAATACTTTTTCTCTCCCTAAAATAGTCTCTACGGAAACACAACAATATATAAATATAATTTGATAGCAGTTCAAATGATCTATTAAAATGTCTGTCAGGAGCTGATCTACCTCATAAATAATTTTTAAACAGGTAAATCAATACTAATTGAATATATATATATATATATATATATATATATACATATATATAAATGTACAAAATATTGGTAGTATCGTTCCTTAAAGTTAAACTACATATTCTCATTCCTCATCTCTTTACTGTTACATTATACTAATAATTATACTAATACAGTGTCCGAGAGTGCAAATGTGCAAGTTATAAAACACAGGCAAAGCAGATAGCTTTGTCACTTTTTCTGTTATGGTCTGTGCTATTTGTGGGATTGTGTGTGTTGTCAAACTGATGAAGATGTTTTCTCAATTTACTTAGCATTTTTGTGTTTGCACACATTTTATAACAGCACAATTAAACCGTTGTTAAATTTAGAAGTATTTTTAACATGGATGGACATATAAATGCATATCTCAAAATGTTATGAAATATTTCCAGATAAATCAACTATTAATTGAAATGCATATTAATCTCCAGACTTACAGCTCCCTGATATTTTTTAAAGAACAGCCCCTCTTTTGCTCATCCCTGTCTGACAAGTGTCTGGCAATCAGTCAAAGATATACTTACATATAAAGATGTTCATCAGCTGAACGCCACTAAGATTAGCCTTTGATCTCCTTTTTAGTTCATGTTGAAAACAAAAGCAAAAGAGAGAAAAGACAAAACATGACTGAATACGAGTTGCATATCATGCCTGTACAAATCAATATGTATTCATTTAGGGCTTAAATGGACTAGTTTAAGCATGAGTTAAGGTGTAAGGGATGGGTCAAGAGTGTAAATATACACATAATTTATAGCTATGATGTAAAGCTGAATTTTCAGCATCATTGCTCAAATCTTCAGTGTCACTTGATCTTTTAGAAATCTTTCTAAGATGTTGAGGTTGAACTAATATAATGGTAATTATCGATGCTGATTTGCTGCTCAAGAAACATTTCTGATTGTTATCAATGCTAAAACAGATGTGATGACAAATAATTTTGTGCAAACTTTTTTTTTCCAGATTTATTGTTAAATAGACTATAAAGCTTAAACGGGTCAAGTACACTACAGTCAGTCAGATATTTTAAGAAATGTATATTTATATTCAGCAAGAATACAATAAACTAATCAGAAGTGTAGATTTATGTTTCATATAATGTCACTGTTCAATTTAAACTTTCAATTCATCAATGAATCATGAAAAAATTCAAACAAAATGAAAATCCCAAATATTACTTGATCAGCAGCAAATCTGCATATTAAATAAGTTCTGAAGAATCATGTGACATGATTTAATACCACTAACTTGTTTTGATGTCAAAACTTTCCCAAATTAACTGCAACAAAGACAAGTAAAAGATGCATAATGATATAGACATGTAACATGCATCATGATATGCAATGAAACTTCATAATAATTAATCCTCTGATTAAAGTTACCTTGTTTTCTGCACCTCTGTGAGCTCCCTTCAGAAATTTAGAACTCTTGTATCTTATTTTCTGTAGCAGGGGGTTCTTCTGTCACTCCTGAAACCACAGAACACTTTATTAATAAACATTTGTTTAAGATATCACGAAATATCAAAACATGTTTGAACTTTTCATTCACGCTCCTTGACAGTACAATGCCTATTTTAGACTAAATAAAAGTAGAGTACTTTCAATAAAACATTGACAAAACCTCTCATATACACATTAAGAAGGAATAAAAGGCTAAACTTTAATAAACATATTTAACAAGAGCTCAGGAAGTTAACGTAGTTACCCCAACGCAAACGTTACCTGTGCTAAGATGCTAACGGACTTTTACGAAGACTCACCATTTATATAACATAAATATTCAACAGAATATACATGAATTACCAATAATAAAAGTGCGAGGAACAGTTTTATGTAGTGTTTGCTTTGTTTTAGGGACTAAACTTACCGGAACACAGTGAAAACAGCAGCGTGACAGAAGTTTTGTTGACTCTTTCGGGAACCGCCGTTGCCTCGTTTCCCATAGCAACTCTCTCTCCGCTCCAGTGGTTAAACCAGACGCGCGCGCGCGCGCGCGCATAAAAGTCATGCAGTATTTACATGAATAATAATAATAATAATATAAATAAATGTATTTATAAATTAAAGATGCGCCTCTGTAAAAAAAACAAGGTGTTTATTTTAATCAAACAGCCTAAATGCAGAAAAGATTTAGATTTTAACTTACACTGGAAAAAATGTTTTAGAAAAAGCCATAATAAAACCGGACCGGCCAACGCAACAGACATTATGTGGTCGCGAAAACTTACTTGTGAACCAAGATATTTTGCCGGATTTATTTTATGGGCACGAGAGATAAAGAGCTTATAAAGAACTTCGTCGGCCTCTCGTCGTAAGCCGCCGCAGAGCCGACGTTTGATGACCCGGGACAGTAGAAGACACGACTGAATTATCATGCCTATGTTTGGCCGACCATTTATAGACGTTAGAATTAAAGGGGCCGACGTTTCGTTCTTCGGCCGACGTCGGCCCAATGTATGTGTGCTGTCTGGGATGTACCTTAATAACAAGCGGGGAAAATCAAATATCACTTGTTTAGCACTAACCATAGCAAAAGAATGAGCCCCGTTTCCACAGTTATAGTGGACAATAGTGTGTTCAGTGTTTTCCCTTAAGTTGTTGTGGGGATGTCAAGGACAAACAAAAGTACATTCTTTTGACAGCAAGGGTTAATCTGTTATGAGCAATTTTATAACAGATTCTTTTTAACGTTTTGGCTTCCCTTGGTTGTTGTAAAGTTACGTTAAGCCTTTCCTTATTTTAGACCCCTATTCAATGGGGGAGGAAACTTTTAACGTGATATTGTTCACTTTGGAATTAGGACCCGCTCTTTTGATAATAGTTAGTGTTAATCACAAGTAAATAAATTTAATTTAATATAATTTGTATAGAAATTTGATTGTCTCTGGAAGTTGTTAAGTTAAACCACATTAAGCTCTTATAATGGACTTCAATGGGGATAAAACAATTAACGTGACTTCGTCACTTCATCCACAGAATCAGGGCTTGATCTAGCTTGCTAGTAGTTAGTGTAAATCACAAGTACAAATTTCATAGATTTTGGGTGTGTCCCACTTGTTGAGGTATGTTAAGCTTTTTTCCTTTTATAATGGACTTAGATTTTCACTCACTAAAATTAGAGCTCATTCTTTTTACATCAGAAAGTGTTTGTCATGAAAAAATATTGATAGAAATTTGATTTTCCCCGCTTGTTGTTAAGGTGCATTAAGCCACGCTAAGCTTTTTTCTTATAATGGACCTCAATGTGGGAGAAAATGCTTAACGTTTTTCATTTTTTTCTATGGAATTAGGACTCGTTCTTTTTACAGTAGTTGTGGTTACTTTTACAAAAGTAAAGTTTGACAGAAATTCTGGTTGACATTTAGGTACATTAAGCTTTTTTCAGGCTAAGTATTTTAGAATGTCTTCCTATTTGCAATACATTTTACTTTTAAAAAGTCAAATAACACTGCTATGTGGTAATAGACTAAAGCTTTTTCTCGTCAGCTGCTCTCTGTCAATGGATCTGAATATCCACTGTCACTGTATTAGGAAGTGTTAAAATGTAACTGTTTGCTAAGGCTAGGATTAAAAGTAATAATGCTAGTAATGTTCAATTTCTTGCTCGGATTGATAGTTTTGCTTCATAAGGCCTGTGTCATCATAAGGGGCCAAGGGTATTAAATGTGTTTTCCTATTATGTTTTTTTTCTTTTAAAGTGCCTGTATCTATTTGATCATAATGGACTACAACAAAAAAAATCTTTAATATTCTACTGGAGGAAAAAGTTGCACCTTGGCTGTTCTTGGGTGAGTAAATGAACTGCAAAGTTTTATATTTAAAAATGCTTTCTGATGCTTATTTAATAGGGTCAATATGTTATGTCAAAATGCCTTTTTTCCCTCTCAAACTGTCTTTGACCAAATTGCTTGCTTTTATTAAGATCTAAATAATGACTCTTGTGACAGTTGGTACGCTGATGACAACACAACCCCAACAAAAAGCATGTTTTCATTCATTTTCATTTGGCTTAGTCCCTTATTTATTAGGGGTCACCAGAGTGGAATGAACCGACAGCTATTTCAGCATATGTTTTAGGCAGTGCATGCTCTTCCAGCCACAACCTAGTACTGGGAAACATCAGCAAAGCATTTATCGTGAAAGTAACACTTTCTAACAGCTTTCTAAGCCCAGGGCTTCCATGATGAGGGCACCATGGTGAAAGTGAAGCCTTGGATTACTCTAAAAGCCAAACTCTGTCATCTCACCTGTCATGCATGACTAGATACAAAATATGGAGTGACTAGTGCTTCAACACTTTCTAAAGGGTGACAAAAAGAAGGGCTGTGTTAATGTGTCAGATTTACAAAATCAGAGCTGCAAGCATACATCCATTTTTTAACTGAATGGAGGTCAGGGATGTGACCATTATTATTTAATCATCAATTTACATCCTGTTACTTGTACATTTTTTTATGCTACAAATACAACTGAAGAGGTTAATTTTAAATTTATTTTGTGGTTTTAGGTGTGACATATTTTACATTCTCTGAGTTTTGTTAGATGTGAGTCACTTGTGTGACTATACTGTATAAATTAAAAGACAATTTTTTTGGAGAAATTTCAGTGGAGTAGAGCAACATTTCTACATCCTCTACAAATATTCCTTCAATAGTAGGTATTGAAGCCCTCAAAATAATGAAATAATTTTCTACATATTCCACATTCCACATAGTTCACATAATTTACTTTTGCCACTTGGTGCTAGTTGGTCATATTTTCATTTTTTTCATCATCTAAAGATACTTAAAGGTTATAGTGATTCTTCCCTTCAATCTTTAGTTTTTAAAAAAAATAATTGTAAAAGGAAATCTGTTAAAAAAATACTTTTTTTAGAAATGTGTTTTTTGAAAAAAAATATTTTAATATAATTTCATAGTATTTTATCAGTTGACGGACATAATGTTGATTTGGTCCGTGTTGTTGGTAATTTCATTATCACTGAATTTTAGTTTTAATAAAATTTTCTGGTGGAGCACTTAATGCAGGTTTTTATTACCCGTTTAAGGGCTATAAGCACAGCAAGTGTTTTTCAGCCAATGATGAATTTCCGGATAGAGCTTTATGTGACTATTTTCAATTTTAAAAGGTTCCTTTTACAGCATTGATGTTGTAATGTGATTTAAATATAATTAGTTAAATAGACTTAAGCATCCATTTGGTAAAAAGAGATGAAAGATGATTTAAACACAGGTTCCGTCATTAGCGGCAGACTAGTGCAGAAATTCCATTGAAAATACTGGGGTAAAATTAATTTCCATATTAAAATTAATAAAAAGATTTAATTTAATCCAGTGCTTCTTGTTTGGTCTGATACCCGCTTTATATTGTATCTCAACCAGGCAGTGAAGATCGCTGGTTTTTAAAGAAATCTGATCTTAAAAGTGGTGATTTTTGTATAAGATGACAATTAACGAGAATTCCTGGGGCTGGCGCACTGAAATTTAAAAGTCCATGTGCATATACCCCATTAGGTGTTAACATGTTGCTGTGAGATCTCTGCATGTCAGTTATCTTTTTCTTTTTTTAAACATAAATAAAAGGCGTATAACATTTTAAAATTAGCAAAGGCACATTCTAGTTCACTAAACTAATCAGACCGTCATGGCAGGACTGATATTGCCATGGCGGCTTATCATCATTCCTCTCACAATGTCAACTCTGTCACCTGTTGCCACAACGGCCATCTGTGCTGCGCTTCAGCCCTGACAGGTTTCAGGAACACGATCTCCAATTATTACAATCTAACATAAAAGAACATTTCTTTTATGTCAGGAAACTCTTAATGCCACCAAAATGTCATTATTACTGCAAGCAATGACTTCAAAGATATTATATTTATACAGTAAATTTTAATTTCAGCAGTCCTCAGGTATTTAAAATGTGAAGCACAGTTCTCTTTACGCTACTGAATGAGTTCCAATTTAAATCTTTAGTTAATAGTTATATGATATCTAGGCATGGGCCGGTATAAGATTCTGACGGTATTTCACGGTATGATGGTATTGTGATTACTGCTGTAAAATAGATTCTTTTTAAATGTCTGGCTAAAAAACAAAACATTTTTCCCCTTTGAACACAATATATTTTATTTTGAGAAACATTTAAAGTATTTTAGGGCAGTAAACATGTCAGGCTAAATAATTCAAGTGAATCATTGACTTCTGCGGTCTTCATTTCTTTTAAAAACACAGATGTCTTTCCAATTTACAACTAAAAAAATTAATAAATCTGAAACATACCTTAGGAACGGTATAGCAGAAAATTTTGGCCGTATGAAAACCTTGACTTTTCTAAACCATGGTATACCCTGATAACGGTTATCGTCCCATGCCTAATAATGTCTCATGACCTTTGGCTTACACTGAATTATTTGCAATATCACCTGAAATCTAGATGTTTAACCTTTGTTTTTTTTATGAAGATAAAGATGCAGCTCACTGAATTCACTGTTACTCTTTATTACCAATGTCTGAAAATACCACCATACAGATATTGTCTCCTATTTGCTCTTCTGTTTGCTTTCTGGTGCACAAATGCATTCCCTTTTTATCAGTAACAAAAGTTATTTCCTGAAAGGAAGAAGAGAACAGGATTCATTCTTATTAAAAGGAAGTTTAGAGCAGCTAGGATTTGCTCAAGGCTTATCAGATTCTGCTGCTGATGTCTGGATTGACTAATTCTTGATCTGAGCTGCGGTGAAATGACATTTTTGCATGGGCGGCCACTTGGTTGCCGTTCCCTCTGGAAGCAGACTCTGCATGCATATTTAATATCGCCGATATGCATTGACTTTAATGGCTCGCTTTGAAAAGAGAAAGAAGTTTTTTTTTTTGTAGCTTAAGAGGAGGGATGTACGTCCTTCTGACATCTAGAAATTTCTTCCTGTACATCTAGTAACTAAAGATCATTTGAATAATATTACCTATTTCTTCTAAAGGTGGAAAACATACAGTGCACTTTTTTAAATTTATCTACAACACCTGAAAAATGATTCATGAAAAATAGCTTTGTGATGTTACAAACGGGCGCCACGGTGGCCGAGTGGTTAGCACGTTCGCCTCACAGCAAGAAGGTCGCTGGTTCGATCCCCGGCTGGGCCAGTTGGCATTTCTGTGTGGAGTTTGCATGTTCTCCCCGTGGTTGCGTGGGTTTCCTCCGGGTGCTCCGGTTTCCCCCACAGTCCAAAGACATGCAGTACAGGTGAATTGAGTAAGCTAAATTGTCCGTAGTGTATGTGTGTGAATGATAATGTATGGATGTGTTTCCCAGAGATGGGTTGTGGCTGGAAGGGCATCTGCTGCGTGAAACAAACGCTGGATAAGTTGGCGGTTCATTCCGCTGTGGCGACCCCGGATTAATAAAGGGACTAAGCCGAAAAGAAAATGAATGAATGAATTAATGTTACAAACAGAATTGATAGTTCCAGTCCTTGATTCTGTTTGGTTGAGCCAGGATCAAAGCTATTATAAATTATTCTACAAACACACACCTGTGACCTCATTACATCGCTGTTACTGTGCCTCTGTCTGTTGCCGCAGTTTTATGTATTATATATTTCACAATTAACAGATAAAGCACAATTAACTATTTATTATTTGGTCAGTGAAGTATGAGTAACCCCTACTGGCTTTGTCTGCGTCATTCATCTTTCATTTTGAGGCCCTTCCCCACCTTAGATATGACATGACAATACATTTTCTCACATTGTGAAATGCTGGCGAATTGTTTCTCAGATGATTTTGGGAAATGAAGTTAATCTGTTTATGTCCTTAAATGATGTTGTGTGACAACACCATGAGTGTCACATGTGCTTTGGTGTACGGCAGGGTTGCGCAACCCTGTTACTGGAGATTTACCTTCCTACAGAGTTCAGCACCAACCCTCATCAAACACATGACCTAATTAATTAGCACCCGAATGGTACTTGATAATTACAGGCAGGTGTGTTTGATGTGTTGCAACGGAAATCTTCATGAAGGTAGATCTCCAGGAAAAGGGTTGAACACCCCTGGTGTAAGGTGAGCCAAACTGCACCATTCATTAACACAGATTAAAGTAATCACTTGTGGTTTAAATGGACAGTTCATCCCAAAATAAAATTTTACTCTATATAGTCACCCTTAAGTGGTACCAAACCTTTGAGTTTGTTTTTCTGTTGAACAGAAAAGAGGTTTTGAAGAATATTGGAAACAAGTAACCATTGCCTTCCATTTGATTTCCAAAGTATTTTTTTCTCCCACTACTTAATCAATGGTTACTTGTTTCTAACATTCTTCAAAATATCTTCTTTTGTTTAGGAGAAAAGAAAACTCAAACAGGTTTGTGACGAGTGTAGGGTAAGTAAACAATGACAGCATTTTCAGTTTTGGGTGAACGATCACTTTTAATGTTCATGGAAAAAAAAAAATACAAGCAATTCCAGCGTTATGGATGTGACACTTTCAGTAAAAATTCAAAACATAATGTCACATAGAAAGTATATGGTAACGTTGAAATATCTGTTTATATTTTCCAGAACAACTCACCATGGGGATCAGTTAAGGGATCAGTTCTCAGAAAAATTTCAATCGGTAAACATGTTTTGCTTTTTAAATAAGGAAAATAAACGTGTTGGATATGACCAAAACGAGGTTGCAGTAAACACGAAAACATACTTTGTAGAAATTCTGTGAAATAAACTGCACAACCCCCCCCAAAAATAATGCTAATCAAAAGGATAAGAGTGGGCTCTCTATAGTACAAAAATTGATTTTACTTTCTAAATATTTTTGCATTTGAGGAAAAAGCTTCATTATGGATGTGACAGATGTGAAATTGCTACTTGTGAGACTTTGGTTAATCAAATATAATAGTTTGAAAACATTGACAGATACGTTTTTGATTATTTAGAAAGTAATGTAAAATACTAAAAAACATACGGTTTCCGTATTTTGGTGAAAACTTTCATGGCGAATTTGATATTTGCATGGAATTGCTCATACATTGTGATTTGATGTACATTGTGTTTGATTTAAGCAGCCAAAATTGCACAATTTCCAGGTTTTACATTTTTTTTTTTTTTTTTTTTTTTAAATGACTGGATTTCAGGCAGCACGGTGGCTCAGTGGTTAGCACTCACAGAAACAAGGTCGCTGGTTCAAGTCCCGGCCGGTCCAGTTGGCATTTGTGTGTGGAGAATGTTCTCCCCATGTTCCCGTTTCCCCTCACAAGTGAAAGACATGTGCTATAGGTGAATTGAGTAAACTAAATTGTAATTGTAATTTGTGTGAATTGAGAGTGTATGGGTGTTTCTCAGTACTGGGATCTGCCACATACAACATATGCCAGAATAGTTTGCGGTTCATTTTGCTGTGGCAACACCTGATAAATAAGGGACTAAGCTAAAGGAAAATGAGTGTATGAATGACTGGATTCCATGATTCTATCTGTGATTTTCTGCATCATAAAATATATAAAGACTAAGAAACCTACTGTAGCATGTATGAAGCGTATGGTGTTTTCAAAAAGTGTTTCACATTGAGGACATAAACATATATACTTTATCTCTAGAGCTGTTCTCAGTCACTTCACCAGCATTTTCATGTTTACATTGCTCATATCATATACAAAGTCTCAAAGACTGCCACACAGAAATGCTAACTTAATAAGTTCATGACAGCCCATTCAAGAGGCAAGTTCCCATTATCTTGGAGGACCAAATAGTGGTTTTATTAAAATACCTTTTATATAAAATAATTTTGTGCATTCTTGGCAACATTATCAGTCAACACAATCTTAAAACACTTTAATGTATCATGTTTTGGCAAATTAACTATGTTATTAATTTAAAGTAATCGTTCAGTTCACCCAAAACTGAAAACCCTGTCATCATTAACTTGCCGTTTATTTGGTTCAAATGTAACCAATGATTTATTTGTTCTACTATAGTAGTCAACGGTGACAGGTTTTCAAAACATCTTCTTTAGTGATCAACATAATAGAGAAACTCATAAAGGCTTGGAACCACTAGAGCAGAGGTCACCAATCTCAGTCCTGGAGGGCTGGTGTCCCTGCAGGGTTTAGCTCCAACTTGTCTCAAAACACCTGCCTGGATGTTTCAAGTATACCTAGTGAGAGCTTGATTAGCTTGTTCAGGTGTGTTTGATTAGGGTTGGAGCTAAAATCTGCAGGACACCGAACCTCCAGGACTGAGATTGGTGATCCCTGCACTAGAAGGTGAGTAAATATGAAGTACATTGAAAAATTTGTGAACTATCCCTTTAATGATGTACAAATGACCCCTGCTGACCTTATGCTCCAGCATTCAGCTTTCATTTTGAGACCGCTCCCTTCAACTGCAAAAGAAACTACTTTCATAAATTGTTGAAGTGCTGCACTGAAAAAAGTTATGTCTGCAAAACTGTTGCAAACAATTTATTAGTGTTGAATTTAAAACAAATGGAATTAAATAATATTCAACTTTAGATTGTTTAAATTCAGCTCAAATAAATTGTGTACAACCACAATGTAAAAAATGTAATTTAGTAAATCCAAGGATTCATCTTTAAATAAATTTTTTTTCAGTGTGTGAAGACAGAACATGCATTTAAACAGTTTTTTGTTTGTCAACAGTTCATTGATTTACACTTCAAGCAGAATTCCTGACTCTGAATTTTTTATTTATTAATTTATACCAATAATCATGTACGGAGGCAGCTGCTTTTTATGTTATGCAGTGCAGTTACATTGATGCATTTGTGAATTAGTGAATTTGTGCATTAGTTCTGTCTTTGCTCTCTAAGTAGAGGGCTGTTTTCCGCATGCGTCTGTTCAGCTGTGCCCCGAGGCCGGTGTAATTAACCCTCTATCGATCAGCCGTTGTTCACCCTGTGGTGAGGCGGCCCGCGATAACTGTGTGTTGCTGGGCTTCTCCATGTGTGCTCTCAATTCATATTTAATCGATATTCCATTAAAGTTGTGTTTCTACAGAAGTACAGACTGATCTGAGTGAGGCTGTTAAAGCAGCCGGTGTGTTTTTTTTTTTTTTTTTTTTTTTTTTTTTTGCTGAAAAAAACATGTTTTTAGGTCTGTCCAGTAGCTGTCTTGAGTCCAGAGAGGAGGTGAGGGTAATTCTGCAATGTCGGGGTGACTGAGAGGAAAATATTGGATGGTCAAATCCTGAGGCCATCGATTAGGAGCTTTGCTGTCACTGCTGTGGCCTTTGTCTGTCAGTGGTGACAAATTAGCCTCCTGTGGTAAATATATGGCCCTCGTGGACATCCATAGGCAACGATTGAAGAGATCAGAGGAGGTTTTGCTGTTTCCTAATTGTCATTCGATAAACAACACTCAGGGGGAGTGGAAAACAACACCGAGTAGACCAGAGGGGGAAAAATCTGCTATATAGGTGATTCTATAATTGCAAGTACAATTGCAAAGTCATTATATCTTTGTTTTTTTTATGGTTATTTTTTAAGTATTGTTTATTTTTCACTCGTTGCCATGGATTACAATATGATATATACCAGGGGTGTCCAAACTCAGCCCCGGAGGGCCGGTGTCCTGGACAGTTTAGCCCAAACTCTATAATCAAACACACCTAAACCAGTTAATCAAGCTCTTACTATATATACTAGAAACATCATGGCAGGCATGTTGAAGAAATTTGGAGCTAATCTCATCAGGACACTCAGCAGTTTGGACACTCCTGATGTAGGCCAAAGCAATATAGTATTTTTTACAAAAATATATATTTGTATGAAAATCATGATTTCGGTTGTCCAAATTAGACTGTGTATGTGGTTATGGTGTAATCAAAGCATGTTAAGCAAATTATTTAAGTTAAAAATAATAATAAGAAAATTATTGAAAAGTTCTGACACCAGGAGTTATTTTGTAAAATAAGTGTCAACATGTAATTATCAAAAGCAACACGGTGGGTTTAGTAATTTAATCATGACTTCATTAGTGCCATGCATGTGCTTTTAGAATTTACACTAACAGGAGCTATTTTTTAATAAATTATTTTGGTATAAAAGTTTGTCAGACTCTTGACCATTCATTTTCTTTTCGGCTTGGTCCCTTCATCAATCTGGGGTCGCCACAGCGCCAACTTATCCACCACACACTTTATACAGCGGATGCCCTTCCAGCTGCAACCCATCCCTGGGAAACATCCATACACACTCATTCACACTCACTGTCTTTGGACTTGTGGGGGAAACTGGAGCATCCAGAGGAAACCCACACAACCACGGGGAGAACATGCAATTGCCACACAGAAATGCCAACTGACCCAGCCGGGGCTTGAACCAGCGACCTTCTTGCTGTGAGGCGAATGTGCTACCCACTATGCCACTGTGGCGCCCGACTCTTGACCAATATTAGTATAAAGATTTTTGTTGTCGTTGCTAAAAGTAAATGAAGGCAGTGACTTGTGTCTGGCAGTCACTGAATTATTAAATCCAATATATGTTTCAAAAAGGTACTGTAAATTTCTTGTAGAGAACCTTCTTTTTTAACTTGGAAATGCGAGATGTATCTCCAGTGATAGAATCACTCGCTTGTATCAACCTATGTTTCTTTGAATAATCTTCTTTCACTATTCTCTTAAACTTTCTCACTTTTACCTGGAGAGCTGATCGGTTGAAGTGGTTTCTATGACAGAGCTTCATCTATGTAGTGGTAGCATATGGCTTGTGTATGGAGGAGCTGTGGTGACGGGAGTTGTCCAGCTGCAGCTGCCCCTGACAGCCTGTCACCGAGCACAGATGAGGAGCAGCAGTTTACTAAATGATTAAATGCTCCTCGCTGTACTGAATGCATAACAGGCTTCTCACAACACCGCATATCACAATTCAAGCTGTTTCATGAACAACTTGACATACATTTTATTTATTATTATTAGTTATGGTTTTGGATTTATGATTTTGGGTATGAATATTTATGGGATTTATGAAAATGTAAATATTACTGAGCGACTGTGGCAGTTTTTCTTAGTTTTATTACCTGTTATCTATCTATCTATCTATCTATCTATCTATCTATCTATCTATCTAT